>CM031237.1:347511192-347741192 GCA_018340775.1 Taxus wallichiana var. yunnanensis
ATACCTCCCACTCACCCTATCCCTCTACCTTTATCTCCCCCCTCCCCCTCCCCCTCCCCTCTACCTCTCCTCCCTCTCCCTCTCTCTCTCTCTCCCTATCCATCTCCATCTCTCTCCTTCCCTCTCCCCCTCTGCCTCTCCCTTTCCTCTCTTGCTCCCTCTCCTCACCCTATCACTCTCCCTCTCTATGTATCTCTCCCTCCCCCTCGCCTCCAACGGCCCTCCTTTTCTCCCTCTCCTCTCCCTCTATTTCTCTTGATTGCACTCGGGCTCTCACCCTCCCTCTCTCTTGCTCTCCCTCTCCCTACCCCTCCCCCTGTCCATTGCCCTCTCCTCCCCCTCCTGCCCCTCTCCTTATCTCCCTCACCACCCCCCTCCCATCCCTTGCCCTCCCTCTCCCTTCTCTCCTCTCCTCTCCTCTCTCTTCCTCCTCCCTCTTCCTCTCCCTCTCCTGCTACTTCTCCTCCTCCCTCCCCTCTCCCTCTCCCTCTCCCTCTCCCTCTCCCTCTCCCTCTCCCTCTCCTCTCCCTCTCTACCTCTCTCTCTCTTTCCCTCTCCCTTTCCTCACCCTCCTCCTCCCCTCACCCTCTCCGCTCCCTCATCCTCTTACCCCTCTCCCTCTTGCCCTCTTGCTCTTCCCTCCCCCCCTCACAGTCGCCCTCTCCCTCTCTTTGCTCCCCATCCCTCCTGCTCCCTCTCCCTCCCTCTCCTCTCCTTCGGCTCTCCCCCTCTCCATCTCCATCTCCTTTCCCTCTCTCGTTTCCCTCTCTGCCTCCCCATCAGCTCCTATTCCTGCTCCCCTCACCCTCTCCCTCTCACTCTCCTACTCACACTCGCACTCTCACTCTCCCTCTCCCTCTCTATCTCTCGCTCTCCCTCCCCCTCGCCCCCACCCCCTCTCCCTCTCATTTCCTCTCCCTCCCTCACCTCTCCCTCTCCTCTCCTCACCTCTCCCACTCCTCCTCTCCCCCATCGCCCCTCTCCTCCCTCCCCTCTCCCTCTCCTTTCCCTACCTCTCCCTCCGTCTCCCCTCCTCCGCTCTCCTGCTCACTCTCGCTCACCCTCACCCTCATCCTCTCTCCCTCTCCCTCTCCCTCCCCTCTCCCCCTCTCTCCCCTCGCCCTTTCCCTCCACCTCCTTCCCTCTCCTCTCTGCCTCTCTCCCTCTCTCACTTTCATTCTCCTTTCCTATCACCCTATCTCCCTCTCTCCCCTCTCCCACCCCCTTGCCCTCCACTCCCCTCACCCTCTCCTCTCCCTCTCCATCTCCCTCTTCCACTCCCCCACTCCCTCTCCCTCCCTCTCCCTCTCCCTATCCTTCCCTCTCTCTCTCTCTCCCTCTCTCTCTCTCTCTCTGTCTCTCTCTCTCTCTCTCTCTCTCTCTCTCTCTCTCTCTCTCTCTCTCTCTCTCTCTCTCTCTCTCTCTCTCTCCTTCTCCCTCCCTCCCCCTCCTCTCTCTCTCTATCTCTCCCTCCCACTCCCTCCCCCCTACTCCTCCCTCTCCCTCCTATCCTTCTCTCCCCATCCCCTCTTCTACTCACTCTCCCTCCCACTCCCGCTCTCTCTCCCTCTCCCTCTCACACTCCATATGCATCTCCATCTCCTCCTCTCTCTCTCCCCTCACACTCTCCCTCACCTCTCCTTCTCCTCTCTCTCTCCCCCTCCTTGCCCTCCTGCTGCCTCTCCCTCGCCCTCTCCACTACCTCACTCCCTCTCCCTCTCCCTCCCCCTCGCTCTCTCTCCACCTTCCCCTCCATCTCCCTCTACCTCTCTCACTCTCATTCTCCCTTTCCCTATCACCATATCTCCCCTCCCTATCCCTATCCTTCACCCCCTATCTCTCTCTCTCTTTCCTTCTCCCTCCCCCTCCCCTCTCCTCTCCTTCTCTCTCTCTACCTATCCCCTACTCCCTCTCCCTCTCCTGCCTATCCTTCTCTCCCCATCCCCTCTTCTGCTCACTCTCTCCCTCCCGCTCCCTCTCTCTCCCTCTCCCTCTCACACTCTTTATCCATCTCAACTCCTCTCTCTCTCTCCCCCTCACCTTTTCCTCCCCCTCTCCTTCTCCCCATCTCTCTCTCTCCCCTCCCCTCCCTCTCCCTCTCCCTCCCCCTCCCCTCCTCTCCTCTCCCCTCCCCTCTCCCTCTCCCTCTCCTCGCTTCCCTCTTCCGCTCCCTCTCCCACTACCTCACCCACTCTCCCTCTCCCTCTCCCTCTCGTCCCAATTCCCCCTCCCACTTTGCCTCTCCCTCTGCCTCTCCCTCCACCTCCCCCTCCCCCTTCCCCCTCTCCCATTCTCTCTCTCTTCTTCTCCTTCACTCTCCCCCTCTCCATTTCCCTCTCCTTCGCTCTCCCCTCTCCTCTCTCTCACCCTCCCTCCACCTCCACCCCTTCTACTCTCATTCCCTCTCCCTCTCCCTCTCCCTCTATCTCTCCCACTCATGCTCTCTCACTCTCACTCTCCCTCTCCCTAGCCCTCTCACCCTCTCTCTCCCTCTCCCTCTCTCTCTCCCTCACCTGCCTTTTGTCCTCTCCTCCTCTTCCTATCCTCCTCTCCCTCCTTCACCATCCTCTCCCTCTCCTCTCTCTCTCCTCATCTCCTCCTCTCCTATCCCTCCCCTCTGCTCACTCTCCCTCCCGCTCTTTCTCCCTCTCCCTCTCACACTCCCCTATCCATCTCTAGCTCCATCTCTATCTCCCTTCCCATCTCCTGCACTCACACTCACTCAGTCTCTCTCCTCTCCATCTCCTTCTCCCTCTCTCCCTCCTCCCTTCTCCCTCTCTCCCTCCCTCTCCCATTCACCCTCCCTCTCACTCTCCCCCTCTCTCTCCCTCCCCCTCTCCCCCTCTCCCTCTCCCTCTCCCTCTCCCCATACCTCACCCTCTCTCCCTCTCCTCTCCATCCTCATCCCCCTCCCACTTGCCCTCTCCCTCTACCTCTACCTCACCCTCCCCCTTTCCCCTTGCCCTCTCCCTCTCCTTCTCCCTCTCCTCTCTCTCTCCCTATCCATCTCCTATCCCTCTCTCCATCTCCCTCTCCTTCATTCTCCCCCCTCTACCTCTCCTTTCCCTCTCTCTCTCCCTCTCCTCTCTATGTGTCTATCCCTTGCCCCTGCCTCCACCTCCTCACGCCCTGCAGCCTGCTCCCTCTCCTCTCCCCTCTCTTTCTCTCACTCACGCTCACACTCTCACCCTCCTCTCTCTCTCTCTCCCCCTCTCTCTCTCTCTCTCCCTCTCCCCCTAGCCCTCTCACCCTCCTCTCCCTCTCCCCTCGCTCTCCTTCTCCATCACCCTCTCCCTCCCCCCTCCCCTACCCATCTCACCATCCCTCACCCTCTCGTCTCCCTCTCCCGCTAACTCTCCCCTCCCCTTTCGTGTCCCCCTCTCCCCCTCCCTCTTTCCCTCTCCCTCTCCCTCCCTCTCGTCTCCTTTTCCTCTCCTCTCTGTCTTCATCTCTCTCTTCCTCTCCCTCTCCTACCTCTCCCCTTCCCATCCTCCCACCTCTCTCCTTCCCTCTCCCTCTCCCTCTCCCCCTTACCCTCTCCTACTCAATTTCCCCTCCCTCTCCCTCCTGCTCCCTCTCCCTCTCCCTCCAGCTCCTCTCCCTCTCCCTCACCCTCCCAATATCCTCCCCCTCTCCCCCTCTCCATTTCCCTCTCCCTCTCCTTCACTCTCCCTCCTCCCCCTCTCCTTTCCCTCTCTTGCTCCCTCCTCTAGCCCTCATCCTCGCCTCCCCATTCCCCTCCCTCCCCCATCCACTCTCACCACCCCCTTTCGCTCCGTTCTGCTCCCTCTTCCTCTCCCTCTGCCTCTCATGCTCTCCTATCCCTCTCCCTCTCCTCCTCCCTCTCTCACTCTCGCTCTCCCTCCCCCTCCCCCTCATGCCCCCTCCTCTCCCTCTCCCACTACCTCTCCCTCTGCCCTCTCTCCCTCCCCCTCTCCCTACCCTCCCTCTCTCCTCCACCTCTCCCTCCCCCACTCCCTCTAATCCCTCTCTCCCTCTCCCTCCCCCTCCACCATACCATCCCCTCCCCTCTCCTCTCCCTCTCCCTCCCCCCTCTCACTCTTCCTCTCCCTCTCCATCTCTCTCACCCTCTCCCTCTCTCTCACCCTCTCCCTCTTGCCCTCTCTTTCTCTTTCCCTTTGCCTCCCCCTCACCCTCTCTCACTCCCTCATCCTCTGCCCCCTCTCCCTCTCACCCTCCCTCCCACTCCCGCTCTAACTCCCTCTCCATCTCATTCGCCCTCTCCCCCACCATCACCCTCTCCCTATCCTCTCTCCCTCCCCCTCTTTCTCTCTCTCTCTCTCTATCTCCCTCCATCTTCATCTCCCTCTCCTTCACTCTCCCCTTCCCCCTCTCATTTTCCCTCGCCATCACCCTCCTCTGCCCCCTCCCCTCACTCTCTTGCACCTCTCTCCTCTCCCTCTCCCTCACCCCCTCCCGCTCCTCCCCTCCCACTCTCCTACCCACTCACTCCCCCTCACCCCCTCCCTCTCCCTCTCCAACTCCCCTTTGCCCTCCCTCCTCCCTCCTTGTCCCCCTCACCCTCTCCCTCTCCCTCTCCTACTCTCCATCCCTCTCCCCTCTTTCCATCTCCTCTCCCTCTCCCTTCCCCTCTCCTTTCCTCTCTGTCTCCCTCTCCCTCCGCTCTGTCTCCCTCTCCCTCTCCCTCCCACTCCCTCTCCCTCCCTCTCCACTTCCCCTCTCACCCTCTCTCCCTCTCCCTCTCCCTCTCCCTCGTCCTCTCCCTCTCACTCCTATCCATATCCTCATCCTCTCACCCTCCTCTCCCTCTCCTTTCCCTCCTTTCTCCTCCCCCTCTCCCTCTTGCCCTCTCTCCCTCCCCCTCTCTCTCCTCTGCCTCCCTCTCCCCATATCTCCCTCTCCTACTCTGCCTCACCCTCCTCTCTCCTGTCCCCTCTCTCTCTCTTTCCCTCCCCTTGCCCTCGCCTCCCACTCGTCCTCACTCTCTCTCCTCTCTCTCACCCTCTCCCTCTCACCCTCTGTCTCTCTCCACTCCACTTCCCCCTCTGTATCTCCCTCTCTCCCTCTCTCCCTCTCCGTCTCACCCTCTGCCTCTCTCCTCTTCCTCCCCTTTCCCTATACACCCATCACCATCTCTCTTCCTCCACTCTCCCTCCCCCTCCGCTCACCCTCTCCCCTACTCCCTCTCCATCCACTCCTGTCCCTCACCCTCACCCTCTCCCTCTCGCCCTCTCTCTCTCTCTCTCTTTCCCTCTCCTTGCCTCGCCCTCCCCCACTCTACCTCACCCTCCTCACTCCCTCATCCTCTGCCTCCCTCTCCCTCTCTCACCCGCTCCCCTCCCACTCCCTCTCCCTCCCTCTCTCCCTCTCTCTCACCCTCACCCTCTCACCTTCTCTCCCCTCTCCCACTCCCACTCCTATCCCTCTCAAGTCGTCCTCTCCCGCCTAATCCCTCTCCTACTCCTATCCTCTCCCTCTCCCTCCCCCTCTCCTGACCCTCCCTCTCTCCTCCTCCTCCCTCTCTCCTCTCCCTCTTTACCTCTCTCTCCTCCACTCTCTCTCTCTCTCCGCCTCCCTCTCCCCATCTCTCACTCTCCCACTCCTCACACCCCTCACCCTTTCCCTCCACCTCCCCTCTCTCTCCCTCTCCACCTCCACCTCTGCCTCCCTCTCCCTCTCGTCTCGCCCTCTCTTCCCTCTCTACCTCTCCCTCTCCCTCCCCTTGCCCGCATCGCCATCTCTCTCCTCTCCTCTTCATCTCGCCCTATCTACTCTCCTCTGCCTCTCCCTCCCCTGCTTCCCCCATCACCATCTCTCTCCCTCTCCCTCTATCTCCCTCTCCCTCCGCTCTCCCTCTATCCCCCTCTCCCTCCATTTATCCCTCTATCCCCTTCTCCCTCCCCCTCCTCACTCTCCCCTCTCCCCTCCTCCCCCTCTCCCCTCCCTCCCCTCCCTCTCTGCTCCTTATCCACCTCTGGCTCCTTGTCCCCCTCCCACTCACCCTCTCCCTACACCCTGCTCCTCTCCCTCTCTCCCCTCACCCTCCCCCTCTCCTTCCCCCTCCCCCTCCCTCTCCTCTCCCTTTCCTTTCCCCTCCCCTTTCCCTCTCCCTCTCTCTGGATCTCTCTATCTCTCCATCCCCCTCCCCCTCTCCCCCCTCCCTCTCCCTCTCCCTCACCCTCCTCTCCCCCTTACCCTCACCTCAACCTATACCCTTCCCGTCTCCCACTATCCCTCCCAGTCCCCGTCCCCCTCCCCCTCCCTCTCCTTCCCCGGCTCCCCTCCTCACCCTCCCTCTCCCTCTCTATCCCCCTTCCTCCCTCTCAAACTCTAGCTCCCTCCCCCTCCCCACTGCCTCCCTGGCTCCCTCTCCCTCTCCTTCTCCTTATCCCCCTCCTCCCTCCCTCGCTCCCTCTCCCCCTTGTTCTATGTCTTTCTTGCTCAACCTCCCCCTCCCCCTCCCCTCAGACCACCCCCACCCGCTCCCAGTCCCGTCCCTCTCCCTCTCCCTCTCTCACTCCCTCTCCCCCTCGACCTCTCCATTTCCTTTCCCTCTCCTCTCCTCTCCCTCACCCTCTCCTCTCGTCTCGTTCTCTGACCTCGCCTCCCATCCCCCCCTCAACCACCCCCACTGCTCCCACCCCTTCCACTCCCAGGCTTGCGTTCTTCCGCCCCCCCTCCCAGCCCTACGCCTCCCCCTCCGCTTCCTACACTCGCTCCTCTCCCTCACCCTCCCTCTCCCTCTCTCCCTCTCTCCCTCTCTCTCTCTCCCTCCCTCCCTCTCTCCTCTCCCTCACCCTCTCCCTCTCCCTCTCTCCCTCCCTCTCCCTCTTTCCCTCTCCCTCTCCCTCTCTCTATCTCTCGTTGCGCTCCCTCTCCCTCTCACCCTCTCCCCTCCCTCTCTCTCTCCCTCCCCCCTCTCTCTCTCTCTCTCTCTCTCCCTCCCTCTCTCTCCCTCCCCCCTCCCTCTCCCTCTCTCTCATTAGCACTATGTCCCCACCTCACTCTCTCACTTCCCATACCTCACCCCTCTTTCCCCACCTCCCTCTCTCACCTACCCCCTCCATTTCTTGATTCCTTCCTCCCACTCATCCTCCCTCAAACCTCCTCTTTCCCCATCTCTTGTGTCCCTCTCTCACTCCTTTCCCCTTTTCCTATTTCTTCCTGCTAGTCATATCAATCCCTCCCCTAACCCTCTCTCCATATTTCTCCCTTTACTAAAACTAATTAAAAAACCAATTCATTCATGTAAATAACATAAATATAAATTAAGACTTTTTACATAAATTTTATAAGATTCTTTTTAAAAAGTAAGTCAATATCCCTATCTCTCCTCCCCATTATTTATCCCCCTCCTCTCAACTTACCCTTCTCTCATTTCCACCCCCATCCCTCCCCTTTGTATGCATTCTAAACTATCCATGACTACCACAATTTTGATGGAATTTGGTGCATAACACATGATCACGCCCCAAAATATCCAAAAGTAACAAAAACAAATCCATTTATATAAATAACAACATACATTAATTAAATTATTCAAGATATTTTTAGACCAAAATAATTATTTTTATACTTTTGTCTCTATTAGTCGAAATTCAATAATTTAAATAGCTCAAAATAATATAAATCAAAATAAAATTTATTTCTTCTAAAATTAATTAGATGGAAAAGTAACGTTTGTGTCTTCCACACATTTATATGTATAATTTGTACATAAAATTTGATTTTTAGATGGAAAAGTAACATTTGTTTTTCAATTTTTCTTCTTATATAATCAATTTAATAAAAAAACATGGAATCAAAGATTTTAAAAAAAAAACTACTAATACTCCCATATAAGTATTTTTAAATTAATTTTTTTCACATAAAAATAAAACTACTACCATAAAAATAATTTAAATTAAATTATCAACTAGCAAAATATTTTTAACTATAAACCTTAATAATGTTCATTAATGAAATATGAAAAATAAAAAACCACTCACCAAATAAAAAACATCATAAATCAATTTATTAAATCATTAATTAAGCATTAATCAACAACATTTACAAGATGGATGAAAAGATGTCAATTATATACAAATCAAAAACATAAATTTAATTATACTCCTATAAACACTTACAATATAATTATTATTTCTAAAAATACTAAAAATTAATATTTTAACACACCCTTCAAGAACATCAATAGTCATAAGCGCAAAAAGAGAAGCTGAAAATATTTTCAAAAGGTTAATATTTAAAATAAAAAATAAAAATTAATTTTCCATTAAATTTGGTTATAAATCTTCAAACTCAATATAACCTTCAAAACTCCTACAAATCCTTTAATTTTGAATAATTTTATGCTAAGCTACGAAAATGCAACAACAGTTAACTATTAACCACCAATGCAAAATGCTTATAAGAGCCCTTTTAATAGTTTTATTTAAATTCCTAAAAAAATAGGAGACCTCCGGACCTCCAAGCTTAACATTGACATGGCCACAAATATTTGACATTTTAGTGTGCTTTGTTAAGGGGGAAGATTTTGATGATTTTTAGGGCCGGTCGATGATTTTTTTAGGAAAACATAATCAAACAAGCTAAAGGCATCTGAACATAGTAATCAAATGTAATATTTAATTAGGCACGGTTGTGTTGGTAGAAAATCAATGAAATAAAGGACTATCTAAATCTAGCCAAATAGAAAATCAATTAGCAATAAAATAAGCTAGAGGCAGAGGTTATTATTGGTCCTTAGTCCCCTTAATGTCATTCTACTATTTTTCCCTACGACACCACAGTGGTTTTGATGTAATATCCGATCAAGCACGGTGGTTTTGATGCACACTATAGTAGATAATAATTATTTTAGTAGGTTACTGAGATATAACTAGACATTTTATTTTAGTTGGTTTCTAAAATTATTGATAGGTAATTTTGTTTCTAAATCCTTAAATCTACTCAAATAAATGCAGCTAATGTCAAGTTTCAACCAAACTTTTCTGTTGCTCACTTCTCGGATGTTTGGGAGCTTAATCTATTAGGTTATGATTCTTTTGTCTTACGCCTAGAAATGATCATAAGTTTTTTCTGGTTTCTAAGTCCATATCGTGATTACCATGAAATCCTAGTTTTTCTAGAAAATAGTCATAGAAATGTGTTCGACTACTAGCAGCAACTAAGTCACTTTATTGCCTACATACTAGTGCGGTATGAGTGAGGGATATCTGCTCTAAAGCATATAACAATAATGGGCTCCACAGAAATCCTAGTTTTCCTTAAACATATAAATGCATCTTGTAGAAGGCTGGTTGCTAGCAATGATAATGTCATTTCATTGCAATTGGGAGATACTGAGAGAATCCCTTCTATGTAGTTTCTGCCTAAAGCATGTGCTTTTAAAATTATAACAATATTGGCATCCTACCCAATCCATATTGTAACTATCATATAAAAGCTGGACATGCATCCGGTAGCAGGTTGTCTGCTAGCAGAGATCTTACGATTTTTGTATTGCTTTTCATTAAGAATTATTCAACTTTATGAACAAAACCCTTTACTATGCTTGGCTTTGGATAGGTGCCTTTTTAATTGCTTACAAACATTGTTGAAGTCTCCATTTTTAGGCAAGATGCCATACATTCAGATTATCATTCTAAATATCTTTAAAAATCAAAGTTCCAAAATTGTAAAATATGTTGTTAGTGTTGTTTCTCATTTTTAATTTGCTTATTACATGTAGGGAACTGCATGAGAAGGACGGAATAAAAGGGTGGGTTGACAAAATGCAAATTTTTAGGCTATATTTAACATCCAAATTATTACAAATATTACAAATGGAAAGAAGAGTATATGGGTTTTACATATTTACAAGAAAGGTAGACGAAAGGGTGACGAGAAACAAATGATTGAGGAAGATGAAATGATGATAAAAATAAAAGCATGAACAATGTAAATTCCATCCCACGAGTCAAGCGAGAATGGTGTAGAACAATTGGTCATTCAAATGTTTTTGCATACAATGACCTTGGGAGCATTGAAAACTTAACATAATCAAACAGACTAGACACGGAGGTTACCATTCTTTCTAGTCACTCGGAGCAAAGAAATCATATGTAAAACATAATAGGACTCTGGTTTTGTGCATAGTATATAGCAGATTGGTATACAATGCCCTTAGAGCATAGAAATAATAGCATAAACATACAAGCTAGATGTAGAGAGGTCATTATTGGGTTTAGTCCCTAGCGTCATTTGATAGGTTTTGCATACAATGCACATTAACATCATATGTAATAAGAAGCACTATAGGCTTGATGCACAATATTGTAGATATTTAGAGAAGTCAAATCCACTCAAGCAAAGTAAAATGCTTTTGGTATACGGGGTAGTTTAAAGCGGTTTATTTGATGTGCATGAGAAAAATCATTCTTTGGAAGTTTTGAAGATAAATAAATAAAAATCATTATTTGGTAGTTCAACAAAGTTGGAGGATCCCTATGCAAATCTTCGTGAATCTACATGTTTTAGCTTGCTAAAATTGCCTCATAAATAAGTATCCAAATTTGTATTTAATAATTGTGAAAAACCAAAATAAGTTCCCAATTTTAAATTTATAAACCTGTGACAAAATCTGATCCACCAAATGAGCTTAAGCATTTGAAGTTAGATATTGTGCTATGAATAAAGGTAGACAACCTAGTAATTATTTAGCTCGCTCGATATAATAAAGTGACCTACCAAATGAACTTAAGCACTTGGTTTGGATATCATAAATGTGAATAAAAGTAGACAACCTTGTAATTATTTAATTTCTCGATATAAACAATTCTAAATCAAATCCTTTCTAACACAACATGCATAGAATCCCTACTAAAAAAAAAAATTGTAGCGTTAAAGTAGTTTACGTCCTTTAAACACCAAGGTTCTACTACATTATCCAGAGTTCTACTAAACCACACCCTACGAGAATCGGGTGGGCTAGTTTAAAACTACATACATGGGATTAACAAGGTTGGAGGTTCCCTATAAAAATATTATGTGAAGTTGGTAGTCATCAACTTGATAAAGGCTTAAAATATTTCGGATAAAGCGGGGTCACTGTTAAAAATAGAAATACAATTTGGCATAAAGTGATTCTCGTAGAAAATTAAACCATAACAAAGAAAATAACGTCAAGCATTAAAAATATAAATATATTTAAAATAAAGTGCATTTTCTTTATTAGATGAAGACTATTTTACTCGTAGCAACAAAATTGTAAGGTACATATCCGGGGTTCACTTATGTTTGTTATTTTTCCATTTGTATGGACTAAGTCACTTTATTTCCACTTGGGGATATAGAGAACCTCCTGTGATTTCCTACTCCTTAAGCATGTGCTTGTAAAAATACTTGGGCTCTTGAGGTAGTGGAGGGGTATATGTAGTCCATATTATGACAATCACGAAATCTCACTTTATTTCCTAGATACCAGTGGTGGATATATAGAATCCTTCGCACTTTCCTACTTCAAAGCATATGCTTATAACAATAATGGGTTCCACAGAAGTGGAGGGGTATATTTCGTCCATATACATAACTAAAATGGATTCCTAGTTTTCCTAAAGCATAGAAATGTGTCCTATTCAGATCGGGACTCTTCTTACGGATGGAGGAAATCGAGTTACTTTGGTATGAATATCATCAATTTAGTGGTTCTTTGTAATTACTGAAGTGATCCTTGTGGGTGGAGTTGAATACTACCATGTGCAACACATGAAATGGTTAGTTAACGGTTATTAGTTAGTTTCATCTTCCAAAGAGCCATTAGGACTGGGTTTGTGTTTTTAAAAAATATTGAAATCGGGGTTGGAGGACAAGCTTCACTGGGTGGCCATTTGTACAATTGGTCATTAAAATATTTGTGCATACAATGCCCTTGAGAATTGAAATCATAACATAATTAGGCAGAAACGGATGCACAGTTACCATTTGTTCCAGTCCCCTAGAGAGAAAAAAACATAATAAATTATAAATCAAGCATACTCAATTTAATCAAATAAATGAAAGCTTTCCTCATTAGGATTTTTATATAAAGTCATTTGAAAACATCTACTTGGATGATTTTTATAGAAAGTCATTAGTCACTTAGTCTTTCCTTAGTGAAAATGTCTTTGGTGTAATAAGATGCCAACATCTACTCAAATGTTTTTGTTGCGTTAGCTCTTTTGTTTCATGGAACCACCAAAAAAACTCTATCTTTGTTTTGTCTATGAACTTAAAAACCCAACAATTTTTTGTTAAAGGAAAAACACACACATCATGTGGAACTGAAGTGGGATTTAGAAATTTGGACACAACTATAAAATTGATGACCTTTTAACATTCAAGATTACCAAAAGTAACTTCTCTCAACAAATTTTTGCTCTTGCCACTAGAGGAAAGTTTAATTTCTTTACCTCAACATGGGCCCATGAAGGATATCAATGTTTAAAGTAGAGTAAATGAAAATCATTAAATCCAATAAGTCATAGTCTTCTACACTTATGAAAGGATTGAATGGACGTTGTCGATTTAAAGAAACCGAGGATACAACACATGCATGTCAACTATCTCAAGTGGTTTCGTGGAGGATGTTGACGTACTTTGAAGTGCCGGGAATGGATTTTACGTCGGTGGTCTAGAAAATTAAATGGTATTAATTCAGGCTATATAGATTAAAATTCAATAAAAAACATTGACATATATGAAAGACCTCAATATGGCATGGAAAAGTGCCAATAAAAGCTTACATTTGAAGGAAATGGTGAAGATGCATGTTCAATAGATCACAAGAAATATGCTAATATTCACTTGGTCTCTTTGATTAGACGAAAGAGACTATAAACACATCATTTAGAATGGAGATATTGGTGGTGAAAAACATAGCAACTTCCTACCAATGTTTTGTTCCGAAAAGAGGGGAGGCCCATTCGGCAAGGTGTGTCATACATTTGAAGTGAGACACGTAAATGGTGGGTTACGTGTTTATTTGTGGCTTGGAACCCTATTGATCGAGAGGCTAAAAATAACAACGGTAAAAACAAATTACAGAGGGCTAAAATAAAAAATAGAAAAAAGTGCCACCTTGTATGCCTTTTTATCAATATTTCCTCAATATGACAAGTACAACAATGAAATTTTAGAATTTGCAGGCTATAGATATTTTAGATTTATCCTCATCCTGTACGCATTATCAATATTTTCTTTATAAAACAAGTTTAATGTAGGAAATTTAAGATTTATAGACTTAAGACACATTTTAGATTTATTTTTAAGGGCATTCGATATAAATACTCCTTAGAGTGATAAGATTACAAGTTTGAAAAAATATTATATACGCGATATTATATGTATCGTATAACTTCATAAGTATCCTATTTGTGTTTGTTTCTCCATGTATTTAAGAGAAAAATAAAAGTTGAATGGGAAAAATAGACCCATGTCCAACAAACCCAAGTTAACGTTGTAAATTTAGTTGGATAATAGAAGCGAGCATAACGTTACGGGAAGCTGTGCTAACTGGAGCATAGCCATCCTAAAATCATGGGTTAAATCAAATATGCAGCGGGTTCAGATATATCTCTCGAGAGGAAACCTAATATCTCCTTGTTTTACTATATACAAATTGATCAATATGGGTATGTTGTATTGAGCGGGTTAATTGTCTCTCAGAGGAAACTACTACTCTCTCTTTGTTTGTTTGTTGTATGTTGTATTGATTTTGCTTCTTCAAAACACGTGTCCTATGTAACCACGGAAGTGTAATTGGAGGAGGATGATGATGTCGTCGAAGTATGGATTTCATCCTCACAGCACCTGTCATGTCTAAATCGGGGTTCAAATATGGTTAGTATGAATGCTTTAATAGGTGAGCTTTCTCTAACACGGATCAGATCTTTTTTTTTTTTGCTTATTGACTCTATATGCTCATGCTTTCCCTTATATGTAGGATAGGGTTTATTAGGCATTTTACAGTTTATAATTATTTAATGTTATATAGTGTTTACAGTTGCAATTTAGAGTTTGTAAAATTACAATTTTTATTTTCCTTCACGTTCGTTTTCTCTCATAGATGAATTTCTCTGCAACCTATGGTTTACTCATTTATTTAGAAAGAAATATATTGTCTGCTATGTTTTAGATATTTGATAGTCTATCTTCTATAGGTAATGTTAAATAGTCATGTTAGCATAGACTATGGAGCGGTAGAACCTATGATACTATGCACCAAGACCATAGTGCCTCGTATTACCTATGATTTTAATGACGACGATGCATTGTTTGCGAACCAGAACCAATGAATATATGATCTTTGCCTTAACTATGCACCAGAACTAGAGTTTGTGATAGAGTTTGTAAAAGCTCTACTGGTTAGTTGTAATTTTTATTTTCCTAAAGTTGGTTTTATCTCATAGATGGAGGTGCATTGTATTAAAACTGATAAACCCATGCACATCAGATAAACTACCCTGTACACCAAAAAAAGGTTATACATCTTGCTTGAGTGGATTTGACTTCTCTGATTATCTATAGTATTGTGCACCAAGCAATAGAAATAATATCATAATCAAGCAGGCTAGAGGTAGAGGTCATGATTAGTTATACATAAAAAAATCAAATGCAATGAGAAAATTACATTTCCAGTATAACTGCAATGAGAAAGTGGTGATGCTTCAAACACAGATGTTGTGAGAATATGTGGTAATGAATTCAATGGCTACTTACCCAAAATTTTACTTCACAAATGGTTGAGGCTCACATTAAAATTTGTAACCTTCTCCAGCTACAACACTCTTTTATGGCTCACTCGGCAATTGTTAACATAAACCAGTTGGAGAGCTACATAGATATTCGCCACTATGTACTTGACATGAGTCAGATATTTACGTAGAAGGCATTTTCACAGGGAGAACCGTGGTGGGCTTCGACACACCGTACCATTGAACGTCGATCTAGATCATCCACATCGTTTTCCAAGTAATGTTAATGTTATACAATTAACACTCCATAATCTATTATCATAGGTTCTACCCTCCATAGTCTATGCTAACATGACCAATTAACATTACCTATAGAAGATAGACTATCAAATATCTAAAACGTAACACTCAATATGTTTATTTCTAAATAAATGAGTAAACCATAGGTTGCAGAGAAATTCATTTATGTGATAAAATGAACTTCAGGAAAATAAAAATTACAACTAACCAGTAGAGCTTTTACAAACTCTAAATCGCAACTGTAAACACTATATAATATTAAATAATTATAAACTATAAAATATCTAGTTAAAACCTATGTATTTACCTTCAGAAAATGTCTTTAAATTATTTGTAAACCCTACCCTAACTATGTAGGGGAAAGCATGAGCATATAGAGTCAATAAGCAAAACAAAATAAGATATGATCCATGTTAGAGAAATCTCAACTATTAAAATATTCATACTGGCCATATTTGAACCCCAATTTAGACATTTAGGTGCATTTATCTTTGAAAAAAACCAATTAGCACATCTAAACCTAGCGTTTGAAATTTTGAAGCATTTGTTTAATGGAATTTATAAATCCTAACTCACAGGGAAATATACCTAAACAAACAATTGCAAGATGTTCCTAATCTATAGAATGAATGGAAAGAAATGACTCGCCTTTCTCTCTTTCTGTGTAGAATATGAATTCCCCTGCTTAGTGAATAATGGGCGCAAATGAAGAAATAAAGCTCCATATCTCCATCAAATTACTTCATTTTTTCTCTCGTGCTCATGGTGGCCATTAAGAGGAAAAACAACCAAAAAAACAAACAAACAAAATGATGAAACCTTACATGGACGTCCAACAAGAACAAAACATAAAATATTCACAGCTAAAAATGACCACAAACAAGCCAATAACAGCTACCCGAACCTCAAAAAATGTAGAAAAAATAAAGACTAAATGTAGACTGTAGACCACCAGAAATGTAGAGGAGATGAAGTAAACCCAAAGGAAACATAGGCCTCGAAAAGGTTTTTAAAGGCTCCTTTCCAACTATCTTCTAGTTGTCTAGTGCTTATCCCTCCACATGTATTTAAAAATGTTTTTAATAAGCAACGGACCGTTGGATAAAACACTTTAAAGCCGATTTATTAGGTCTTATCCCAATGTAACTACCTCATGGTAAATAAGTTTCTTAAATAATAAAACTTATTAGATTTATTAGGTCTTATCCCAATGTAACCTCACCTCATGACCTCTGCTTCATATTACATATGATTTTAATGTGCACTGTATGCAAAACCTATCAAATGACGCTAGGGACTAGCTCCAATGATGATCTCTTCCTTTACCCTGTCTGATTATGCCATGATTTCTATGCTTTAAGGGCATTGTATACCAATCTGCTTAACTATGCACCCAAAACAGAGTCTGTGATAAGTTTTACATATGATTTATGTGCTCCAGGGGACTATAACGAATGGTAACCTCTGCATCTATCCTGTCTAATTATGTTATGATTTCAATTCTCCAAGGGCATTGTACGCACAAATATTTTAATGAAAATTGTTCAAATGGCCCCCCTGGGTGAAGCTTGTCCTCCAATCCCTGATTTCAATATTTGTTAACAACACAAAACCAGTCCTAATGGCTACTGGAAGTTGAAACTAACTAGTAACAGTTAACTAACTTGTCCATTTGTTTCTCGGTAGTATTCAGCTCCACCCACAAGGATCACTTATGCAATTACAATAACAACTAAATTGATGGGAATATTCACACCAAAGTAACTCAGAGTTCCTCCATCCAGAAGAAGAGCCCCATTCTGCAAAACAAGTCAGTAGTTAGTAGTCCATACAATGACAGTGAGAGAAGGAGATAGCTTCAGGGCCACAGTAAGCACCCAACTTGTTGAAGGCCTCAGGGATGATGAAGCCTGCAGCTACCAACATTTCCCATCTTGTATGAATAAACTCATATGCACCCCCATACATTTTTATACATTCACCACAATACACATTAACACCTTGCTACTTAAAACCTTGCAACTTACTTGTTAAAGTTCGTTGGTTTCTTGCCCAATCTGAAGGGATCATATCCATAACTGAAAACATAGTCAAACAAAATATATGTAAGTTTCCAAATCCATAAGTAGCTCCAAACAAAATGAGATGGGGGAAGGAGAAGGAGAAGGGGAAGGGGCTTACTCGCCAGGGACCTCCCCATTGTGATACTTCTATCTAGTCCTGTCAATGCAAGTTGAGAAGACGAGAGTAAAAGGTAATGTAAGTAAATGGGGAGAGGAGGGGGGGGGGGAGGAGGAGGAGGTGTCATTTTGTTGCTCAAGATCCCATTGGAATTACATCTCTAAATTTTCCTACTGATCCAAAAGTTAATAAATTTTGAATTTTTCTACGTAGATTTTATATTATAAGATGAGAAGAAAACAAGGTTTAATGCGAGTTGAGGGGTATATGCAATCCATATTGTGATATGCAACCCATATTGTGACTATCATGAAATCCCATTTTAATTGTCTTTTATACCAGTTCAAGAATCTTAATAGATAATACCTCTCATTTTAGGGCTTTAGTTTAGTGGGTACATTGCCGTGTGTATTGTCTCATCACAAAATACACTCATTTGAGTTTATTTCATGAGAATGTGTACTCAGGTGGTGTGGCCCAGTTTGTAATATTCCATATGATTCCTTTTTTAAGATAGACATTTTAGGATATATCTATAGTTCATTATATCCTGTGTTGAACTAATTTGGGGATGAAAATTTGAAAGGAGTTTGTGTTTTTGTCTTATTAAGTAATCACTGTACTTCTTTAGTTGATGCACTTTCTGCTCACTATCGCTTTTGAACTATGGGTAGCCACTTTTTCTGTTTAGGACTAGATCAAGCATATGGTCTCTATATTTTCTCACTTACTTGAAAACTCCCATCTATTTTTAAAAATCTCCCATCCCTTTTAAACTAATTTACATTTCAATACAAAGTTGAACCCAGTTTTGTAAATATCGTAAGGCTTGCCAAATTTGTAGTTTGAAGATTGTAGATTACCTTGGTCTCATCATGAATATCACTTCATTGTACAAGTATCTTCTTCTTTTTTTCCTTTCTTGCACAATTTACTTCTAAAATCAAAGAAGGATTCTTAGTTATATTTAGTTATATTTACGCCGATAGGCATTCCATCTGTGAGTAACATTAACCTGACTGTGAATCAATGGTCTAGAGCTCTGCATGAACCGAAGAGAATGTCAAATCTAGCTTGGTCGCCATTGTGACTTGGATAACTAAGGAACTAGTATGATGGTCCTAGACGAGGCCATCTCCAAACGATACCAAGCATAACATCCAGCTATCATCACCAAATGTGGCCAAGCATTACAAGACTGGTACATTTAGAAAGTGTGTCAGTCCCTCCCTTTCAAAAATCATGCCCTTCATCAAGCTGAGTAATTTACATCTTTCTGACATCCCTCACTATATAAATATAGACAACCATGTCCCCATGTACCTCTACACCTGCTAAGGAAGGTATTGCATGTTTGGATGTTGTAGCCACATTGTTTTTTTAGATTTGTGTGATTGGAAATCTGTGTTGGGTAGGGTTTTAATGAGGGGTGGTCATTGAATAGTTTAAAGGAAAACTTACAATTTTTGGTTAAATGTGGAAGTCAACAATTGTAAAAGAAAATGGAATTTTGCATTGCATGAGTTCATTAGGTTGTCGTTTTCATGTTAATGTATGATTATGGTTTGTATTTAGATTTCAAGAATGTGATTAAGGTTCCCACTCATAAAATTTTGTATTGAGTCGCGAGAACAGTTATGGGACATGATGAAAGAAGTAATGAGTAACACGAGACATCAAAATAGAAACCAATTTTTGCTACAACTACGCAAACCATTATCAAGATAAATTATATTGTATATTTTAACGAAGTTTAAGTAACTTTCCCTGAGGTATTTGTTTTGTGTTTTGTTCGAATGCATTTTTAAAACCTCTATGGAAATCTTCATGTACATATACTAAATTTCAATGATGATGGTAACATGGTCCCATTTCATGTTTGTGGAATTTCTATCCTTGCAAGGGTTTGAATCGCCATTTCATCCCATTGAGTTTGTGTGAAAATGTTCGGTGCAATAATGAGATACTAAATACAGTGACAAAAGATTTCCATTCTAGTAGTGATAATGAGAGTCTTGTCTTCGCTTAATTTTAATGTTTTTAAAATCCTATTTTTTCCCAGCTCTTTTCTTTAAATGAAAATAATAATCCCCGATTCAGAGTACCTTGCACCTACGCCTATGGGAATTCGAATCACCGACAACCTGCAATGCAACCAGGCATATCCTTAAAGGAAAAATTCCACGCAGATAGTTAAAGTGAAGCATTGTTGCAAGAATCCCTGTTAGTGACAAAGAAAACCTTTCACTGATGCCCGATCCTCCTATTCCTATTCATCCTTTCTGAAAGCATCTATAACTGCAAGAATTGTTGGAAAAAAATAATGATGACATGGAAGATAACTATTTGGATACTTATGGGGTTCATACATGGCAAATGCACAAAATGTGTTTCACGAAGGTCACGTTAGTGGAGTGGGGGGGTAGTGAAATGGAAGGCCAAGATTATTTTTTTTCGACATCCATGTACGGACAACAACAACAAAATATATCTTTGCCCTTGAATGTATGACACCTATTAGCCACTAACCAGGTCTTTCCCTTAGTGAAAATGTCTTTGGCGTAATAAGATGCCAACATATACTTGAATGTTTTTTTGTTGCGTTAGCTCTTCCGTTTCATGTAACCAAAAAAAAACTCTATCTTCGTTTTATCTACGCACTTAAAAACCTAACAATTTTTTGTCAAAGGAAAAACACATACATCATGTGGAACTCGAGTGGGATTTGGAAATTTGGACACAACTATAAAATTTGTGACTTTTTAACATTCAAGATTACCAAAAGTAACTTCTCTCAACAATTTTTTTGCTCTTTCCACAAGAAAGTTTTATTTATTGACTTCAACATGGGCCTGCGAAGGACATAAATGTTTAAACTAGAATAAATGAAAATATTCTACACTTATGAAAGGATTGAATGGGTGTTGTCGATTTCAAGAAACTGAGGATACAACACATGCATGTCAACGTACTTTGAATTGTGGGCCACCGAGTCCCCTATTAGACCACCCCCACCCAAACCCACCTCTGACATGCTTTCGGCGTAAATATATATGTTTTAAACCTTTACATTTATGATCAAACAATTATAATTTCATCGTTGACACTAGAATGTCTTGCACCTATTAGCCACTAAACAGGTCTTTCCCTTAGTGAAAATGTTTGTGGCGTAATAAGACACCAATATCTACTCGAATGTTTTTTGTTGCGTTAGCTCTTCCATTTCATGCAACCACAAAAAAACTCTATCTTTGTTTTGTTTATGAACTTAAAAACCCAACAATTTTTTGTCAAAGGAAAAACACATACATCGTGTGGAAAAGGAACGGGATTTGGAAATTTGGACACAACTATAAAATTGATGACCTTTTAACATTCAAGATTACAGAAGTAACTTCTCTCAACAATTGTTTTGCTCTTGCCATAGGAAATTTTAATTTCTTGACCTCAACATGGGCCCATGAAGGACATCAATGCTTAAAGTAGAGTAAACAAAAATCATTAAATCCAATAAGTCGTAGTCTTCTATGCTTATGAAAGGATTGAACGGACATTGCCGATTTCAAGAAACTGAGGATACAACACATGCATGTCGACATTCTCAAGTGGTTCCGTGGAGGATGTCGACATACTTTGAACTATGGCCATCGAGTCACCTGTCAGACCACCCCCACACAAACCAACCTCTGACATGCTTTTGGCGTAAATATTTATGTTTTTAACCTTTACATTTATGATCAAACAATAATAATTTCATCGTTGACACCAGATGAAAAAATATTTAAACATCAAGTGGGAATCTGAAATAGTTATCACATGTGATTGCCATCCAAAATGACCGTGCCGGGAATGGATTTACGTCTAGTGACTAGAAAATTAAATGGTATTAATTCAGGCTATATAGATTAAAATTCAATAAAACAACATTGGCATATATATGAAAGACCTCAATATGGCATGGAAAAGTGCCAATAAAAGCTTACATTTTAAGGAAATGGTGAAGATGTGTGTTCAATAGATCACAAGAAATATGCTAACATTCACTTTGTCTCTTTGATTAGATGAAAGAGATTGTAAACACATCATTTAGAATGGAGATATTGGCGACCAACATAACAACTTCCTACCAATGTTTTGTTCCAAAAAGAGGGGCGGCCTATTACAACAATGCATGTCATGCATTTGAAGTGAGACACGTAAATGGCGGGTGTGTGTTTATTTGTGGCTTGGAACCCCGATCGATAAAAAAACCCTAACGTTATAAATTTAGTTGGATAGTTGCAGTGAGCATAACATTATGGTGAACTGTGCTAACTGGAGATGTTGCTAATAGCCATCCTAAAATCAGCACCATCATGGGTTAAATTAAACTTGCACACGGAGATATATTTGTAACCATAATATCTCCTCGTTTTACTATATACAAATTGATCGATGTGGATATATATCTTTCTGTATTTGAAGTGGGTTCAATTGTCTCAGAAACTATTGCCCTACCGCTAATTTGTTTGTTGTATGATGTGTTGATTTTGCTTCTTCAAAACATGTAAAGTAATTACTTGTATAAATCTGATTATCGCAGCAATATAACACCAATGAACACAATATTTCAGATAAATGATCTCAATGTGCAAGAAGAATAGCTTAGCCACTTTGAGGGGGCAACCTCCAAACCAGAAAATAAGACTCAAATGTTGAATATGATGATGAACTACTACCTACTAACCCCTATATATACTATTCCTATGCTATGGCCAACACCAAGGTCGACCCACTAATGAAAATATAACATATATGAAAGAGATACATAATGATAAGAAGTTATGATAGCCACAAGTCGGCTATATACATCCAATATAAGATATATGATTAAGGGCGTAGCATGCCCCTCCCCTTTGAAGCAACATTGTCCCCAATGTTGAGAAGATTTGGATGTTGCTGCAGGAAATTTGCATCCTCCCAAGTTGCGTCTTCATTGTCTAGATTTTTCCACTTGATCAAATACTCAGTGATGACCCTTGTCCTCAATCGCTTAGTGCATGTCTGAAGGATGCATTCTGGTTCAGGATGATTCTTCCCTCTTCATCAAGCTCGGGTAACATTTTCTGGGTTGATACTGTCTATCCAATTACCTTCTTTAGGCAAGATACATGGAAGACTAGATGAATTTGAGTAGCTGGAGGAAGTTCCAGTTTGTATGCTACATTTCCAATCTTCTGTAACACTTGATAAGGACCATAATACTTAGGTGAAAGCTTGTTATCCTTTTTTTGTTGTTTTAAGGACATTTTCTTATATGGTTGTAAACACACAAAACCCAATCACCAACTTCAAAATGTCTTTCACTGTGATGTTGGTCTGCTCCTGTTGCTTCATGTGGTTTTGTGACATGGCCAAATTCTCCCTGAGACTAGAAAGCACCTCTGTTGGTGTTGAATATGTTCTTCTTTGCTCGAACCTTTGGTGGACTCTCAAAGATGAAGTGATAGATGGTGGATGGTACCCATATAATGCCAAGAAAGGAGACATTTTAGATGAATTATAAGGAGGTGTTATACCACCATTCTCGCATGGTAACATTCAACCCATCTCGCTTGCTTATGATGTAAAACAACGAAGATATCCCTCCAAGCACTTGTTTACCACCTATGTTTTCCCATCAGACTAGGGATGATAAGAGGAACTATGAGCTAGTTGTGTGCCCAAGCATGAGAACAAGTCGGTCAAAAATTACTAGTAAAGATAGGGTCTCGATCACTTACTATAATCTTTGGTGTCCCATGTAGCTTCTAAATTGTATCCCTGAAGGCCGTTACTACTGTACTCGTAATAAATGGATGTGATAAAGCAAAGAATTGGCATATTTGGAGAGTCTGTCCACCACCACCATGATTACATTTTTACCTTCTGATTTAGGCAATCCTGTGATGAAGTCCATGGACACCTCTTCCCACCTCTGGCTAGGAATAGATAGAGGTTCAGAAAAGACCTGGGACTTAATTGTTTCGCTCTTATTTTCCTGACAAACCATGTATTTTGCCACAAATTTTGGACATCTCCTTTTATCCCTTCCTAGAAAAAATCATGCTTGATTTGATGATAAGTCTTTAAGAAGCCATAATGACCCCCTACTGGAGAAGCATGGAGCTCAAGATATAACCCTATTTTTAAGGATTGAATTCTTACATAGATATAATCTATCTTTATACCATAAAACATCTCCTTTCCATACAAATTTTTCTGACATGCTTGGATCTTGTTGGAGATTCTGAATGAGATTTTGTGTACCTGGGTCATTTTTCCATTCAGACCTTGCATCCTCTATCCAATCCTCCTATAATATAGATATGGCACACAACAATGCCTTGGTAGACTCATCCTTCCAAGATAAAGCATCAACAACTACATTCTCTTTCCCTTTCTTATATATTATCTCAAAATCATACCCCAACATTTTTGAGACCCATTTTTGTTGTTCTTCTGATGATAAACGTTGCTCTAAGAAGTATTTTAGACTATCATGATCTATCTTTACTTTGAAATGTCGTCCCATTAGATATGGTCTCCATTGCTTCACTGCATGAAGTATTGCTAACATTTCTTTCTCATAAACTGGTTTAGAGATATTCTTACCTTTGAATTGGCAGCTCTTGAAGGCAATGGGTCACCCTTCTTGCATGAGTACTACCCCCATACCATACCCTGAAGCATCACATTCAACAATGAATGTTTTTGAAAAATCTGGGGTGGCTAGAACTGGAGTGGTGCACATGGCCTCCTTCAACTTCTCAAAGGCCATAGTAGCTTGCTCATTCCAATGGAAAGAGTCCTTCTTCAATAAAGTTGTGAGTGGTGTTGCGATGCTGCCATAATTCCTTACAAATCTATGATAATAACCTGTAAGCCCCAAAAATCCTCGGAGATTTTTTAGGGTTTTGGGAACCTTCCATTCAAGCATGGATTTTATCTTGTTAGGATCCACTTTAACACCTTCATAAGAGACAATATGACCCAAGATATTCAACCTCCTTTACACCAAAATAACACTTAGAAGGCTTTGCATAAAGTTGATGTTGTTCAAGAGTTTCCAACACCTTATTTACATGATGCAAGTGTTCCTCCCATGTTTTGCTATAGATTAATATATCATCAAAGAACACTAAAACAAACTTTGAAGAAATGGCTTAAATATGGAATTCATCAAGCTTTGAAATGTAGAGGGTGCATTTGTTAGTCCAAAAGGCATTACCAAGAACTCATAGTGTCCTTCATGTGTCTGAAGGTTGTTTTATGAATATCTTCATCCTTGATTCTAATCGATGATATCTAGAATGAAGATCAAGTTTTGTAAAGTAAACAACACCATGTAACTCATCTAGCAAATCATCAATTACAGGAATAGGAAACTTATCTTTAACTATGTACTTATTGAGTTCCCTGTAATCTGGACACATGCACCAATTGTCATCTTTTTCCGTACCATCACTATAGGAGAAGAGTAAGCACTTTGACTATGATGAATAAGTCCTACTTCTAACATCTCTTGAACTATCTTCTCAATCTCACTCTTTTGCATATAGGGGTACCTATAAGGTCTGATGTTGGGTGGTTGACTCCCTGGTACTAGCTAGATGGCATGGTCATGGTCTCTTTTTGGAGGCAGGCCCTTGGGCATTTCTCCAAACACCACTGAGTGCTCATCTATAACTACTTGCATATCTATGGGTATAAATGTATTGGAATGATGTGCTTCCAATGAAAATATTTGTGCCACAAACCCTTATGCACCCTTTCTAAGAAATTTTTGCATCTGATGAGAACTTACCATCTGTGGGGACTTTTCTCTTAGTCCTTTTAGTTTAAAAGTCCTCCCTTTTGACTAAAATTACATGAACAACTCTGGAAATTCATTTCAAAGGTTCCCAAGGTGGTAAGCCATTGAACTCCTAACACAATGTCTGCTCCTCCCATGGAAATGGCATACATATTGCTAGTTAGTAAGTAATCTCCCATGGAGAGATTAATGTTATGGCATTTTCTTGAGCAACTAACAGTTTTCCCATCAATGATCATGACTTGACATTCTGGAGCTAGATAAACAAAGCAATTCAAGCATACCGCCAACTTATGATTGATGAAATTGTGAGTACTTCCCGAATCAATCAACACTATTACCCTCTATTTTTTTAAGAAGCCAACTACTTTGAGAGTTTGGGGAGTGCTAATACCAGAAATTGCATGGCATGATATTGTTGGCTGGGGATCTCCTAATTCCTCCTCTGGCTCTACCTCTTCATCTTCTTCATTTTCTTCTTCTTCAGTAGGTCCCTCAATGTAGAACAACTTCTTTTCAGCACACTTATGTCTTGGTCCAAATTTGTTGTCACAATTAAAACATAACCCTTTGGCTCTCTTTTCTTCAATTTGTTGAGGTGTCAAGTCTTCACGGCCGAGGGAATGATGGTGGAAGGGTGCTATGATCTCTGATATTACTGACAGTTTGTTTCCTACTGGAAATAAATTTTTCCTCTACCCTACGTGCCATGATCATAGAGTCTGAAACCTTATGAGGATTAAACATACGCACCTTAGTCTCAATTTTTCTTTAAGACCTTGTTATCAGCCAATTTTGACTTCACAAAATTGTTTAAAAATAAAATAAAAAATGAAAATTTTGAAAATTTTCAAAAGTGTTACTTTGCATGGTTCATTGCCTTCATCACGATCGTCTAATTTTTGTGATCATTTCGGTCTTCATTTCATCCTTTTCAAGCAAGAACTCTTCCCATCAGGCTTTAAATCGCGTTAAAATACATTTAAATTAATTAATTAATATTTAATTAATTAATCGCTCCTTGTTTGATAAAATTAACTTTTAAATAACTTGAGATTATTTAATTAAATAAATATTAATTAAAAGTTCATTCGACAAATTTTTATTGCTGGGGAAGTAAGCTTACGCTTCCAACTGCCGGGAATGCCAATTTGGCTTCCCGAACCTGGATTTCCCCTTCCCTAGCAATTTTCTTTTAATTTCCCACACGTGGGATTTTCTCCACCAATTGCCAAATCATGGATTGGCTAATGGGCAAGAAATTCCCCAATTTCCCACATGGGGAAATTGAACGGGGATTGCCAACCCACTTTTCCATTCCCATTGGCAATTGGCCGTTGCTTTCCCCATTTCCCCTGGCACTTAAGTCCACTACCGGGAAGAGAGGAAGTTGGATTAATCCCCATAACTTCCTCTATCAAACTTCGTTGGAAAAAGTCATGCGAAGCTTTCCGATCACTTCTTATTTCTTCTGAAGGACATAATATTTTGTCAACATCCCATAATGCAAGAGAAACTCATGCCATTGATATATCAGTCGTGCATGCAAGGAGGTTTAATCAAAATCTAAACAAATACCAGCTAAGGAAGAACAAAGCCACATTTTTGCAGCTTCCCACGCATGCCAAGGAACAGTTAAAATTTCCCACATAGGGAAAAAAAAAAGAGGCACTTGTTTTGAGCTCGCATTGGGCAGAGGAGGCGCCAAGTATAAAGCAAAAATTCCCACACACCTGTCCACATAGGCCACGCATTGGGCACAACAAGGAGACCAAAATCCACGCATCTGAAGGAAGAATTCACGCACCCAGGAAGGAGAGGTGGAGCTACACAGTTTTCATGCACTTGTGCCAAGTGAGAAGAAGAAAATCTCCACGCCAGGTAAGAAGGAGAATAACTTTCCACGCGTGGGGGCAAAAAGGAACAATTTTTAAAACAAGAAAATTAAAACAAGCCACGCCCAGCCAAGGAGAAGTCGCGCCCACCAAGGAGATGCCTTGGGAGAGAGAAAAAGTGCAGCAGAGGCCAAAAGCAATCTCCATGCACCCAGGAAAGGAAAATTTTTTTTTCACGCATGCAAAGGAATAGCTTCTCACGTATGATGAAGGAAAGAACACAAATATTTTTAAAAAAAAAGAAGAAGATAACAAACACCAACAAAGGAAGGAGCCTACATGTATTGGGCAGAGAAAAGGAAATTTCCACGCACCCAGGCTAAGTGGGACAAAGGAGAACTCCACGCAGAGGAACAAAAGATTTTCCCATACTTTGGGAAGAAAGAAGAATAATTTTTAAAAAATTAAGAGAAGTCCACGCGCCAGGGATAGAGAGAGTAACATTAAGGGACAACAAGAAGAAAAAGAACTCAAATCCCACGTGTCATCCAATAATATTTCACACCCAAACCACACAGGCAAAAAAAGAAAGACCACCCAAACGGACCCAAGTGTAATCCAACGTCAGCACAGGAATAAGCAAAACCAGTTTGTGGTTATTTCCCACACATTTGCAGAACAAAAGATCTTCCACACATTCACAAAATCAGGAGTCTTCCAACACAAAAATCAGTAGTTCATGCAACCAAGGAGAATTTTTTAAAAAAAGAAAAAAAGATCAAATGATCCACGTGAAATATTAAAATCGAGAGATTTTAATTAAAATAAATAAATAGATATCATTGTTGTCGCTAGATTTAAAACTCGTGCCTAGTCTCGATATGTTTGTATTGACATTTTAAAAAAAAATTGTAATTCGGGATAATTATTATTATTATTTTTAAAATAATAATAATAATAATATTATAACAGGAAATATTTTTCTTGCGTGATGGGGTTTTGAGACTGAGACCCGGCCCGTTTGCATTGTCTTGCATGCCTAAGTTGTTCTTTTGTAAAATTCATAATGGCTGAAAAATCCAAATCTACTGGGGAGATCGAGGAAGCCAGTGGAGAAATCTAACAAATCCACCCTGAAATATGAATTCCAAGGAATTATCCCTCCTAGTTCCATTAAGTCAACATATGACAACATCACCGATACAAATCTAGGTCACATCAACGTGCAACAGTTTTGCGAGCGGGTGAAAACTGAAGGCAAAACCATTTTCTCAGATAGACTTTACCATAGTGGTCTACCCCAAGCAACAACATTTCTTGTCTCGGTGTAGTGTCTAGAATTGGTTATTGCTTGCGGAGCATTATGACCCTGAGAGATGAGGAATTTTTAAAGATAATCGTGAGCCTTTCCTCTTAATCACACTAGAACACATTGAGGAATTGCTCGGCATACCCGACTTTCCGAGAATGTGGATATCACTCACTAATCAACACAAGAATTTTGGGATGAAGAACCCTTGAGATGGAGCAAGATGGTTAACAAAATCGGTTAGTAACCAAGAGACCTCGAATTGACAAGCTTCCCAAAGAACTGTACCGCATTGAGTTCGTGGAAGAAATCGGAGACATGATCACTCTCCTAAGTCGAGTTTTCGGTCTACCTTCTGCTAGGATTTTCCACCCATGGATGTACCAGTTTATCTATATCATCCTAGCCAAGAAAGAGTTTGTGGATTGGGCCACCATCATCAATAACACCCTTCACAAACAATTGATAGAAGTTAAGATGACTAGATGCTTCTACATGACTTCATATCTGACTTATGCAGTAGCACGAAGAAAGCTATTTTTGGGACTTGAAATGAGAGGAGTCATGGGGCCTTCAAATAGTGTTTTTCATTATTACCCTCAACTCAGTTTCAAAAATAGTTCTCACCATTTTAGAAGAGTCAATGATGCATTCACCTTCCGCGTGATCCGGAACCTGAATCGGAATACTGAGGAAAGGTTTTCCAAAGAAGCCATGAGTGTCATTTCCCAATGGGGAACCTGGTTTATTCAATTTTCATCTTTTTCCTACATTCGCGTGAGTGGTTTTGTTGGGACCCCGTGGAAACTTCCCAAGTACATCAGTGATAGATGGGCGTTAATGGAGCTGGCATGACAATTATTCCAAGTTCACTGCCTTCTTAGTGACAAGCACCATTCAGGAATTCATTTCCGATCCAAATCGGGGAATACCAATGTCCAAATATTTTTAGTGCACAACTCATGGAAAAAGAGTTCGCTCTCATAACCATCCATCCATATGTGAAGAGAGCCCAATTTGATATCAATGGATATATGCAAAAGATTTTGGGAGTGAAGTACCAACATAATCCTACCATGGAAGATTTTTGGGCTGCTTCTTTCGGATGAACATGAGGTAAGAAGATGAGAGTACTCTCACCTAACACTTGCTCAGATCAAGGCCTTCCACATCAAGAGTCCTCCCGATTCATTCATAAATGATGATGAGGATGTCATCGATCCCTCATATGATGTCATTTGCCTTTACCCCATTGCCTCGAATCGACTGGACCAAAAGAGATGAATTTTCTCTTGATGGCAAGAACCAACCAATTATTGAAAGAAGCATATCTTGGTATGATAGAGAACTTGCCAAATTGCAATCCATTCCAGATCATGTTTCGGGATCACAAAAATTGCCAATACGAGGGGGTCTCCATTCGACCAAAGTCTCTTCTCGATCAACCTCATTACCATCCAATCATACACAACAAGCAAGAAAAGAGTGGTTGCCAAAATCCACTTCACCAAGTAACGTGTCACAAGGAGAGAGATCCAAAGATCCAAACCCCGAAGAAGGAAGAGAGCGTGTGTCTAGATTTTCTACCTCGAGTAGAGATTCTTCTACCCACATCGTTAATAGCTCTCAGAAGCTAGTAGCTAATGATCCTCAACCATGCTTCAAACAAGCATCCACTCAGGTGTAGGTAATTCAAATATCAAACACTTAGAGCATGTAGTTCATGAAGGGATTTCCCAAAATCTCCCAAATAATCAGGAAGTGGATATTGAGGTTGTGTCTCCTCAAATCGAGGTCGTAGATAGGATTCAAGAAGGATCTCATGATGTCGAGAATAATGAGAATATTGATTCAAGCTCTAGGATTTTGTATGCTGAAATAGTGAATGATACTCCTTCTTGGGTTGATTCCAAAGTAAAGAAAAGGAAGAGAGTTGTCAAGCCAATTGACATTGATTTTGATGCCCTTTTCAAACTTTTGAATGATGCCATTCCTAAGAATCCTAAGGTGCTTTCTCGAATAATGGTGGATAATGATGGAAACAAATTTACAGACCTTGCCATTCCACAAGTGGATAAGGAGCACGATGCTATGACCTGCTACCGACTATGAAGTTTCCAAACTAAGACTTGGAAGATCTACATTAGAAAGTGACATGGTGATGGCTCGAGATTCAATTGATATCATGCTAAAGAGACTTGAGAAATACAAGTCTCAAAACTCTCGGCTCAAGGCCAAAAAGAATCAATTGGTGGAATATGTTCAACATTTGATAAATCCCATATCATCCACCTTCCCAGTACCTGATGCAGTGGCTGCCCCAGATGAAGATACTCTCAATTTGTCAAAGGAAATAAACACATTGGGCCATGTCACTAAAACTTGGCTTTCAAAGATTCTCGTTTTAGGCCAGGGGACAATCAAGACCGCAGTTAAGCTTCATGAAGATGTCAGTGCGTATCTTGATCCAATTCTTTCTTTCAAAGAAAATTTTGTTTTTGCTATATCAAATTTGGATGAGATATTGCCCAGTTTACAGGAAATGACAAGTATGGAATCTTCAATTTTAGCTATTGAAGGAATTCTTGAATTTGAACATCGAGGGACACGTTTTCTTTGGTGTCTACATCTCAAATCAAGAAAATGCTTCTCGAGGATTCTATGATCCATTATGATAAAGCATGTGCAATGAAGCCTTCACTTCACTCTCCTTGATTCAGAATTCATGGCTGAGATTCCTTGTAACCTCGTAAATGAGCATAATCAAAGGTGTTCATCGGAGTAGGTGGAAGAACAATTTTCACAATTGTTTAAGGACATGTACACTCCCACCAACAATTTCTCGTCAGTTTCCATGGAGTGGTGCATCAAATTAAAGAACTTATTTGAGAATGCTCAATCCAAAATTGTTAATTTAAATGATATGCCAAGTAGAATTCTTGAATTGCAGGTATTTTGTGAGGCTATTCTTGACCAAGTGAACCTCCAGAAGAAGAAAAGATGTTTGAAACTTTGGGAAGGTTTAGATCCTTTCAACTGGCAAAAGTGGCAGATCCTAATTTCACCGGCGGTGCAGGAGTTGATTTTCTTGGTATCTAACGAAGTGGGAGAGTCCATTTCTCATACGCTTGAGATAGGCGGACCCCATTTCAATGGATAAGGCATTGGTTATTATTGTATATTTTAAAAGGTGTTGTTATTTGTTTTCAAGAAACAATGGATATTTTAAGTAATTTCTATTTTTGGGTTGTCTTTAATAAAGTTGTTGAAAAAGTCAAAGGTCACTTAAGTGCCTTATTTAATGATCATGTAAAACCCTAACTACTTTGTAACCAACTTTTGGGTTATAAAAGGAAGTGAGGGGCTCATTTGTAAAGGGTGACTTTGAGAGAGGAGAAGAAAATACTTTTGTGCAAGCTTTGTTTTAGGAAGAAACTTTGTGTTCTTTTGTGAAAAACATTTTGGAGTTAATGAAATACAAACTTTGTGTCTCATTCATTGTCTCTTGTAACATTTTGATGTTCTTATGTTCATTAGATGTTAGGTGTTTGAATCTTGCATGCAAATATTATCTTTGATCTTATTGTCAACGTTATTAATGGTTGTTCTAGTTCACAGTGATCAAGCTCTGATTATCTACTTGCTCATGTGTGTTCCCTTTTACACGTTCTTGTTTGGCTAACTCAAACTCCATTTTATTTGTGTTAGTTATTCATCTTTCCTCTTCATGCAATATTAGGCTCTATTTTTACCTAACTCTTGCATGTTCTTTCATTCATTCCATTCCACTCCTTTCCTTCATTCCATTCCATCTCCCTCATTCACTTTTCTTTCCATTGATGTTCCAAAACACCCCCACATACAATTTTGAATGTATAGATGTAAATACAGTTTTGGTTTTCAATAAAGGCAACCTCACCTTCATTGAGGAGGGACTTCATTCCCACACTATTGCATGTCATTTGCATGTGTGAAAATCCATATGCTAATAGACCCCCAAGAAATAAGTCATTCAAATTATCTTCAGGAATATTTTCCATCCATAAGGAAAGGTTTTGGAATTGATGGATGTAATCTTTGACTATTCCTATTTGTCTGAGCTTTGCTAATTGACTAAAATAATTCTCTGACACACTAGAACTGTAGTTCAATTACAACTCTTCAGTGAATACTGTTCATGTAACATTGAGGCCACTCTTTTTCCTTTGAGCACATAACCATCGATACCAAATGAATTGGTCAGGTTCAAGATACAACGATGCCATGGTAACCTTTTGTCTCGATGGAATTTGATGAAGATCAAAGAAATTATCCATCTAGTTAATCCAATTGAGTGGATCCTTTCCATCAACTTACGTATTTCCACTTTTGGAATCATGTTACGGGCTTACAGAGTGTTTGTATTTAGATTGGTCATGTTTGTAGATCCACCTTGGCTAGTTTGTTTATTACTTTGACCTAAAGATCCACCCTGGTTAATATGAGTATGATTGAGTTGTGGCTGATTAGGAAGGATATTATGACCCATGATATTGTAACTAAATTGGTGAATGAAATCCTCCAATCATTGTCCAATCTTTTCTACATCGTCTTTGCTGGCCAATCTACCCTCGAGGTTTCACAACTCTAGCTCAAGATCGCTGACCTTATGGTCAGTTGAAGTAAACCCTCAACCCCGAGGACTTGTAGATAGCCCTTATGACTCTAACTCCTCAAATATTATCTCATCCTTATCAGGTGTTTTACATGGAGTGATGGGATTCTTTTTGCCTCTTGTCAAAGGCCCAGCCATGATGCCCCAAAATGGTAAGATTTAATGATCAAGGTTAGAATTTAGGGTTTGGGATTTCAATAGGAATTTGGCCAAATTTTATAAAACTCAAAGAATGAACTCAAACTAATTTTTAATCTTCTTTCTGGAAATGTAAATAACTTTTAAACATTCCACAAATTGCACCCTAGGTAGCCAAATTATGAAAAAACATAAATCCGCTATAAATTTTTCAAATCAAGTCAAAAATTCTTAAAATTTGGAGGGAATCTTACTTGAAGATTTCACCACACCACAGAAAAATTTGTAGAAAAATTAGCTACTGATTTTGAGATATAGATGAACCTTCACAATTAGGGTTTAACACAGTGTTGGCCGAGTTCAAGCTCTGATACCACTTATAATGTAATTATTTATATAAATCTGATTATCAACATAAATATAACACCAATGAACACAATATTTCAGATAAATGATCTCAATTTGCAAGAAGAATAGCTTAGCCACTTCGAGGGACCAACCTCCAAACCAGACAATAAGACTCAAATGTTGAATATGATGATGAACTACCACCTACTAACCCCTATATATACTATTCCTATGTTATGGCCAACACCAAGGCCAACCCATTAATGAAAATATAACATATATGAAAGAGATACATAATGATAAGAAGTTGTGATAGCCAAAAGTTGGCTATATACATCCAATATAAGATATATGATTAAGGGCGTAGCAAAACACGTGTCTTACGTGCACTATAACATTTGAGGCAACATTCCTGTGACAGTGTGTCAGAATTCCATTGAGTTGTCACCACTGAAAAAATAAATAGGTAGGAGGAGAACCATCAAATGATGTCATCGAAGTACATATTCCATCCTCATCGCACTTGTCCTCTCTTTATCGAGGGCGGAGGACTCGACCCCATTGTAAAACACTTTTGGGTAAAGATACGTTGGAAAATGCTATTTAAAAACCTTTTCGAGGCCCATGTTTCTTTCATTTTCCTTTGTGTTTCCTTCATTCTCCTCTACATCTTTGGTGGTTTGTAGTCTGCAGTCAGTGTTTATTTTTCCTGTATTTTTGAGGTTCAGTGTTTGTTGTTGACTTTTTATGGTCATTTTTAGTTGTGAATATGTTATGTTCTATTCTTGTTGGACATCCATGTAAGGTTTCATTATTTTTGTTTCTTTTTCATTTTTTTTTTCTCTTAATGGCCACCATGAACACGAGAGGAAAAATGAAAATGAAGTAATTTGATGGATATATGGAGCTTTCTTTCTTCATGAGAAGAAAAAATGAAATAATTTGATAGAGATATGGAGCTTTATTTCTTCATGAGCACCCGAGAATTCATATTTTACATAAAAAAAGACACAAAAAGAGAGAGGTGAGTCATTTCTTTCCATTCATTCTGGAGATTAGGAACATCATGTAGTTGTTTGTTTAGGTATATTTCCTTGGGAGTTAGGATTTAGAAATTCCATTAAACAAATTCATCAAAATTTCAAACACTAGGTTCAAATGTGCTTGGTTTTTTTCAAAGATAATTGCACCTAAATGTCTAAATCAAGGTTCAAATATGGTCAGTATGAATATTTTAATAGGTGAGCTTTCTCTAACATGGATTAGATCTTATTTTGTTATGCTTATTGACTCTATATGCTCATGCTTTCCCCTACAGTTAGGGTAGGGTTTACAAATAATTTAAATACATTTTCTGAAGGTAAATACATAGGTTTTAATTAGATACTTTTACAGCTTATAATTATTTAATATTATATATAGTGTTTACAGTTGCAATTTAGAGTTTGTAAAAGCTCTACTGGTTAGTTGTAATTTTTATTTTCTTGAAGTTCATTTTATCACATAAATGAATTTACCTACAACCTATGGTTTACTCATTTATTTAGAAATAAATATATAGAGTGCTACATTTTAGATAGTTTATAATCTATCTTCTATAGGTAATATTAGCTAGTCATGTTAGCATAGACTATGGAGTGGTAGAACCTATGATAATAGACTATGGAGTGTTAATTTTATAACATTAACATTAGTTGGAAAATGATGTAGATGGTCTAGATTGTCGTTTAACGGTATGGCGTGTCAGAATCCCACCACGAATCTTGTTGTGAAAACACCTTCAGTGTAAATATACGACTCATATCAAGTACATAGTGGCTAATATCTATGTAGCTCTCCAACTAGTTTATGTTAACAACTGATTGAATGAGCCATAAAAGAGTGTTGTAGCTAGAGAAGGTTACCGATTTTAATGTGACCCACAACCATTTGTGTGGTAAAATTTTGGGTAAGCAACCATTGAAATCATCACCACATATTCTCACAACATCTATGTTTGCACATCACCAATTTCTCATTGCAGTTATACCAAATGTAATTTTCTCATTGCATTTGCATTTTTTAGTGTAGAACTAATCATGACCTCTGCCTCTAGCCTGTTTGATTATGCTATTATTTTTATTTCTTGGTGCACAATATTGTAGATAATCAGATAATTCAAATCCTCTCAAGCAAGTTGTAAAACATTTTTTTGGTGTATAGGGAAGTTTAAATGTAGTTTATCTGATGTGCATGGGTTTATCAATTTTAATACAATGCACCTCCATCTATGAGATAAAACCAACTTCAAGAAAATTCAAATTACAACTAACTAGTAGATCTTTTACAAACTCTATCACAAACTTTGGTTCTGGTGCATAGTTAAGGTAGAGATCATCATTGGTTCTAGTTTACAAACAATGCACCATCAACATTAAAATCATAGGTAATACGAGGCACTATGGTCTTGGCACATAGTATCATAGGTTCTACAGCTGCATATTCTATGCTAACATGACCATTTAACATTACCTATAGAAGATAGACTATCAAATATCTAAAACGTAGCAGACAATACATTTCTTTCTAAATAAATGATTAAACCATAGGTTGAAAAGAAATTCATCTATGAGAGGAAACAAACTTAAGAAAAATAAAAAATGTATTTTACAAACTCTAATTTGCAATAAACACTATATAACATTAAATAATTATAAACTCTAAAATGCCTAATAAACCATATTCTACCTGTAGGTGAAAGCATGAGCATATAGAGTCAATAAGTAGAAAAAAAAAAATCTGATCCATGTTAGAGAAAGATCACCTGTTAAAACATTCATACTAATCATATTTGAACCCCAATTTACACATTTAGGTATTGCTTTTATCTTTGGAAAAAAACAAGGATATTTGAACCTGTCATTTGAAATTTTGATGCATTTGTTTAATGGAATTTCTAAATCCTAATTCCCAAGGAAATATACCTAAATAAACAATTGTAGGATGTTCCTAACCTACAGAATGAAAGGAAAAAAATGACTCACCTATCTCTCTTTCTGTGGAAAATATGAATTCCCCTGCTTAGTGAATAATGGGCACCCATGAAGAAATAAAGCTCCATATCTCCATCAAATTACTTCATTTTTTATCAGGTGCTCATGGTGGCCATTAAGAGGAAAAAACAACCAAAAAACAAACAAACAAAATAATGAAACCTTACATGGACGTCCAACAAGAACAAAACATAAAATATTCACATCTAAAAATGGCCACAAAAAGCTAACAATAGCTACCTGAACCTCAAAAAATGCAGAAAAACTAAAGACTGAATACAGATTGCAGACCACCAAAGATGCAGAGGAGATGAAGCAAACCCAAAGGAAACATAGGCCTCGAAAAGGTTTTTAAAGGCTCCTTTCAGCTATCTTCTAGTTGTCTGGTGCTTATCCCTCCACATGTATTTAAAAAGGATTTTTTTAATAAGCAACAGACCATTGGATAAAACTCTTTAAAGTAGATTTATTAGGTCTTATCCCAATGTAACCTCACCTCATGGTAAATAAGTTTCTTAAATAATAAAACTTATTAGATTTATTAGGTGTAACCTCGCCTTATGACCTCTGCCTTGTATTACATATGATTTTAATGTGCAATGTATGCAAAACCTATCAAATGATGCTAGGGAATAGCTCCAATGATGATCTCTACCTCTATCCTATCTGATTATGCTATGATTTTTATGATTTAAGGGCATTGTATACCAATATGCTTAAATATGCACCCAAAAAGAGTATGTGACAAGTTTTACATATGATTTCGTGCTCAGGGGACTAGAATGAATGGTAACCTTTGTATCTATCCTATCTAATTATGTTATTATTTTAATTCTCCAAGGGAATTGTACACACAACCATTTTAATGACCAATTTCTCAAATTCCCCCTCGGCGAAGCTTGTCCTCCAAACCCTGATTTCAATATTTGTTAACAACAAAAACTAGTCCTAATGGCTACTAGAAGTTGAAACTAACTAGTAACAATTAACTAACTAGTCCATTTGTTTCCCGGTAGTATTTAACTCCACCCACAAGGATCACTTCTACAATTACATTAACAACTAAATTGATGGGAATATTCACACCAAAGTAACACAGAGTTTCTCCATCAAGAAGAAGAGCCCTAGTCTGCAAAACAAGTCAATAGTCATTAGTCCATATAGTGACAGTGAGAGAAGGAGACAACTTCAGGGCCACAGTAAGCACCCAACTTATTAAAGGCCTCAGGGATGATGAAGCTTGTAGCTACCAACATTTCCCATCTCGCATGAATCAACTCATATGCACCCCATACATTTTTATACATTCACCACAATACACATTAACACCTTGCTACTTATAACCTTGAAACTTCTCAAAGTCTATTGGTTTCTTGCCCAATCCGAAGGGATCATATCCATAACTGAAAATAGAGTCAAACAAAATATATGTAAGTTTCCAAATCCATAAGTAGCTCCAAACAAAATGAGATAGGCGAAGGAGAAGGAGAAGGTAAAGGGTTTACTTGCCAAGGACCTCCCCATTGAGACACTTCTATCCGGTCATGTCAGTGCAAGTTGAGAATATGAGAGTAAAAGGTAATGTAAGTAAATGGGGAGAGGAGGGTGAGAAGGAGGAGGAGGAGGTGCCACTTTGTTGCTCAAGATCCCATTGGAATTACATCTCTAAATTTTCCTACTGATCCAAAAGTTAATTTTTTGAATTTTTCTACGTAGAGTTTCTATTATTATAAACCTAAAATATTTTGGTTTATTTCCTAATAAGTTTTACATTTGATTTTTGTGCTCAAGGGGACTATAACAAATGGTAACCTCTACATCTATCCTGTCTAATTATGTTATGATTTCAATTCTTCAAGGGCATTGTACGCATAAATATTTTAATGACCAATTTCTCAAATTCCCCCCTTGGGCAAAGCTTTTCCTTCAATCCTTGATTTCAATATTTGTTAACAACAAAAACGAGTCCTAATGTATACTAGAAGTTAAAACTAACTAGTAAAAGCTAACTAACCAATCCATTTGTTTCTGGTAGTATTTAGCTCCACCCACAAGGAGAAATTTGTTAACAAAATTTCATAACATTTGACTCCCCAAAAATCCTTCATTCTTCACATGCCATGAAATGTCAAAAAAACACTCATTTGAGTTTATTTCATGAGTATGTGTACTTAGGTGGTGCGACCCAGTTCTGTAATATTCCATATGATTCCTTTTTTAAGATAGACATTTTAGGATATATCTACAGTTCATTATATCCTAGGTCAAACTAATTTGGGGATGAGAATTTGAAAGGAGTTTGTGTTTTTGTCTTATTAAGTAATAAGTGTACTTCTTTAGTTGATGCACTTTCTGCTCACTATCGCTTTTGAACTATGGGTAGCCACTTTTTCTGTTTAGGACTAGATCAAGCATAGGGTCTCTATATTTTCTAACTTACTTGAAAAATACCATCTATTTTTAAAAATCTCTCATCAATTTTAAACTAATTTAAATTTCAATACAAGTTTGAACCCAGTTTTGTAAATATTGTAAGGCTCAATAGATTTGTAGTTTAAAGACTGTAGATTACCTTGGTCTTCATCATGAATATCACTTCACTATACAGGTATCTGCTTCTTTTTTTTCCTTTCTTGCACAATTTAATTCTAAAATCAAAGAAGGATTCTTAGTTATATTTAGTTATATTTACGCCGATAGGCACTCCATTGTGAGAAACATTAGCCTGAAAGTGTGAATCAATGATCTAGAGCTCTGCCATATGGAGTGTTGGTACCCAATTTTTTTCTCCTTTTCAAGCCAAGCAGCAACACTGATTCAACATGGAGCTTAGAGTCAACGATCAAAATATATGTCGTTTTGTTTCTAGGAAGGAGGTTTGACTGTCCCTTTGTTACTTGTATTTGTGGAGAGATGGGTAGCACCTTAAAAGGATATGATCTTATCCTAACTATTTTAGGTTGTGCCTTTCAACCAAGGTAAGAGAACCTATTTTGTAACCTCTGTTATCGAAAGGGATACATATACCCTTATTTTGCATAAATTTTGTAGGAAAGACCTTGGGGAAAATATGATCAACACACCAAATCTGACTCTCACAAGTTTTCACTTCCATATCATGGAGATACTTTCACAACAAGGCAAAGGTTACTAAAGACATTTGAGACCCCGATTATCCCGCATACTTTGGCGAATGGATTTTGGTCTTGTGTGGGTATATAGAGAAAAATAGGGGTAGTGTGTATGGGATTGGATGTTTTAAAAATAAATTTTGGTGGGAGGGGAGACAGAATGAACTTGAATCACCAAATCCTTGAGAGCTTATGCAAAATGGAGGGATTTTAGCCAACAAAATGCCACAAAAGTTAGAAATGTCTCTTCAACTAGAATATGTGCCTAAATGGAGGCCCAACTTAGCACTCTTTCACACAACCTATGGGATTCTATCATGAAGGATCGATTATGAAAAATCAATAAAGCACCAAGATTCAAATCAAACCATGCCCGAGGTACACCCAGAGGCTTACAGACAATCTTTGTCGACAAAATGAAAGAAAAGTGATTTTAAATCATTTATCTCAATCCCAGATGAAGGCTATTTTGAGAAATGAGATTGTATATGCCACTAAACTATCACAAGGACTGAGATGTGTGTGATTGGACTAGATTTCGGTACAAAATTGCAATAGAAACAAGAAAAACTACTTGCATGCATTCAGAGATGAAATAAATACACTTTACTCAAGATTAACACAGAATAACTCAAGTCTAATCAAATTTATCAGCAAGTGAAAGTTTCTAGAACAATCTCAAAGATTTTCAATGGATGTACACTTGTAACCACCTTGACACGATTGAATTTGATACAAACATAGATATACAAGCTTCTTAGATGGGTTCTTAAAAGGGATGGGATCTGTCAAGATTTTTCTGATAGAAAAATTAGTCTATGACTTTTCCAAAAAAGCTCCCAACCATTTGCACAAAAAATTTGTGCCATTTATAACATTTACAACAAAGCCCCTTCTCCCCAAAAGACAAAAATGTTTAATGCACCAGTGTTCACCATGATTCTTTCATGATTCTCAGAATCAAATCTACAAAAAGTCTCTAGGTGCTTAAGGGGGTAGATTTTATCGAATGACTCCCACATTCAACTCTTTGCTCTAGTAGATCACTCTTCCTTCAATTTGCCAACTACTTCCGCCCTTAATCTATCAAATCTAGCTCCTTGCGTGCTTGGGAGAAGAAAATGGAAAATCCGATCGGGCATGAAAGTCAGACCATTTTAATGGCAAAAGACACCTTCCAGATCTTCCCACAAAACTTTAGATGTCAACATTAACTTCCTTCTCTACTTGGCGTGTAGAAATAACCAAGAAATCATGAAAACTCACACTTCCAGATGTGTTGTTGAGAAATGGAGGGAAAATTAGATTTTGACTCTCAGTTGTCGTTGATCATTTCTTTGAATTTGGACCATCCACGTGGAAGATCTAAACTTAAAATGGACTCAGGGGCTTCCTTTGCCTTTTTACAACTTTTACGAAAATTTCATATTTTGCTCCGCATCTCCAGCCTCAGGAAATGAGCCTGACACATGTCCTAAGGTGGGCCCTAGTGGGACCGTGACCAAATTTTGACATTTCACTCCCCTTTTGGAAAAGGGAAAATTTTCTAAGTTTTCCCCATAGCTCCGTCCTTGAAAAAATGGGCCTCGACACATGTCTAAATATTATTGCAGCAAAACAACTCTTCCTTTTTACTTTTGGCCCCCTTTTTCCAATTTTTTTCCAAATTTTGATAGTCCGCACCTCCACCATTGACTAGAGCAAGCTTTGACTTTTCCTTTATGGGCTTGTGGGCTATTTTGATGTTTTTAGCCATTTGCATGTTCAAGGGGTGAAAATTCAAATTTTCCCCCGATGGTCTGCCTCCCCTCTCCTTTGACTTTTTAACCTGCCATGTGTTATCATGACACACCTTGAAATGGTCCCAAAAATTTGGTACTTTGAACGAGCGTGAGCTTGCCACATGTCTTGCTCCGCCAAACTGTACCAACTGCATAAAAAATTGTCCAAGTCTGGGAAAAGCAGTGGAACCTTCCATGTGTCCTCCTGCGGGGTCAAAGCGAGACTTTTTCCCTGCCCTTATATTTGCTCTAATCAGAGTCTGGTAGGGCCACGGGGTGGGTTCAAACTTTTTGCAAAAGTATCCAAAAAGGAACAAGTTCAAAAATAGACTTGCCACACCCCATCCAATTGGAAGAAGCCACGTAAGCACCAAAAGAACCAATGAGAAATGAGCGGAGCCACGGGACCAACTTTTGCCTTTTCACCAAAAAGGAAAAAAGTGATAAGTTAAAGCATTTTGCCCACCATTCCCTAACCAACCAAAAGAAGCCACATCCCCTGTCGATGTAAGGAAGAAAATTTGACCGGGAGAAAATGCCCGTCAAATCGTAAAATATAGAAAAAAAATCATTCGAGCCAGAAAATGAAAATTTCTTCAAGGATAGAGAGTTTAGAAACATTTACAGGACTCAAATATGTTTTTCAAAGATACATCCACTCATTTTCTTCAAGTATTTAGGGCTGAAATGACAAGGAAGACAAATCCTGGCTATGGAAACCAAAAGGTATGATAAAACCCGAGTTTTTTGAACTTTTCTAGAGGAACAAAGAAACAAGGAGCAAACCATGGACCCATAAGTGATATACGAATTAGGAATAGATTAAAAATGGTAACAAGGATTAACCAGGCACAACACAGGGAAAAGGAAAGTGAAAAAGGCCGTAAATCAATAGATTTTCAAAGGAAAACTAGGGCGAGACTATTTTGAGCACCAACATCAGCTCCGACTCGGGGATGGGCACTCCCTGCGAGTGCCACAAGAAAAAAGGTAGACCAAATGCCAAAAATATCCATTGGGAAAAGGATTCAGCTTACAGATCGAGAAACAGAGCCATCTTCAAAAACAAATGGAGAAACTAGCAAAAATAGGTCACCAAGGACTAGGACGAGCAAAAACACAAAAAATAGGGAATAAACAACAAACTATACACTATACAAAAGAGTTTCTTGATCCCATGGAATCAATCCAAGAAATTCTTCAAATTCCTACATTAATAGGAAGCTCAAGAAATTCACCATCCAAATCCTTCAAGAAGAAGGTATGTTCACCAATCCTGATATCAATGGAATAAGGGCCCATCCATAATGAGTCAAACTTGCCATGCTTGCCCTTATCCTCATGTCTGCTATCCCATAACAGCACAAGATCTCCAACATTGAAAGCTCTGGGAGTAACCTTCTTGTCAAATAACTTCTTCAACTTCTCTCTAAACTTCACATGCCTCTGGTGGGATGCCCTTCTCTCTTCATCAAGCTCAACAATTTGATTAATGTGGGCATCATAAGGACCTATCTCTTGATCTTCCAGTTGTTGCATAAATTGATATGAAGATAGTTGCATATGGAGAGGCAACAGGGCCTGAGTTCCATACACCAACTCAAATGGACTCTTTCCAGTGACCCTCTTGACAGTGATCTTGTCTTCCCAAACAACAAACTTCAACTGTTCACCCCACTTTCTCTTTTTCTACTCCAATGTTCTTCTGATGATCTTCAACAAAATTTTGTTACTAGACTCAACTTGTCCATTTTCCTAGGGATTGTAATTAGAGGCATATGTAAGGTTAATCCCATACTCCTTGCACATTGCCACCAAAGGTTTAGCTGTAAATCTCATGGCATTGTCAGCAATAATCATGACTAGCACCCCAAACTTGCAGATGATGTTGTTCAACACAAAGTCCATGAAAACTTGGTGTGTTGCCTTCTTGGTGAGGATTGTCTCCACCCACTTAGTAAAATAATCAGTTGCTATAAGAATCCACCTATGGCTAGCACTTGAAGGGTCTAAAATCTCCCCAATGAAATCCATTCCCCATTACTTGAATGGGGCTTCAATTAATATAGGATGCAAAGGAAGGGAGCCTACAACTTTCAGTCTTCTAGAGAAGTGTTGGCAACTCTCACATCTTGTGACCAACATGGTTACATATTTGAAAAGAGTTTGCCACCAATAACCAGCCCTTAGGATCTTATGTGTTGTGACTCTTGAAGAAAAATGCCCCCACAAACTCCTCCATGGAGATCAACAATTATTTTGGGGGCTTCATCTTCAGTGATGCATCTTAAGAGGACTCCTTCTGGGTTCTTCCATGCCAACCCAAAATCAGTAATGACATATTTCTAGGAATCCAACTTAAGAGCTCTTTTTTGGTTCTTATTCAAATGCTCAGGGAAGTTTAAGTGTCTGAGATAGAACATTACATCCTTGTACCACTCAGAATTTATCAATTTTTCAAAAATAGCTGCCCTTTCCTCTTCAACCTCATTTACCTCAATGGTTTGCAAGTTTCTCTCAGCCATAAGCTTAGCTAACCCCAAACCTCTCACCAAATTCGTGGTTTGGATGTCCATATCATACTCTTGCAACTTGTTCACCCATCTACATCTTCTACTTGAGACTTCCATCTCTGACAAGATGTCTTTTACCATGGTATGGGGAACATAAGCAACAACTTTTGAACTTAAAATATAAGGCCTGAAAACCTTTTTTTCTTTGACCAAGGAAAATTCCTACTTTTCCATGATGGTGTATTTTAATTCTACCCCTTGTAGTGCCTTACTGAAAAGGCAATTGGCCTCTCAGCCCCTTCATTATCCTTCTACAATAGGATAGAAGAAATAGTTTTTTCTGAAGCAAAGGAAAATAGCTAGAAAGGTTTCTTATAATATGGGGCTACCAAAATAGGGAATGCTTCAATGCCTCTTTGATTCCATTGAAATCTTGGATGAAAGTCTCCTCCCATTTGATGATCTGATCCTTCTTCAACACGGAAGTGATTGGGATAGTCAATGCAACAAAGTTTGATATAAACCTTCTAATGAAGTTTATCTTCCCAAAGAAGGATTGAATTCCTTTCTTGGTTATTAGAATTTGGACCTTGCTGATGGCTTCCACTCTTTTTGGATCAATCATCACTCCTTGTGACACAATGTGACCAACCAATTTGGCCTTCTGCACTCCAAAATGGCATTTCTTTGGATTGAGTGAAATGTCATACTCTCTACATCTTATCAAGCATCTTCTCCAAGTGCAAGGTGATCACCTCTCTTTCTAGAAAATATAGTTACATCATCCCGATAAAGCGCAATAAACTTGTTGATGTAAAAGCAAAAGCAACATCCATAGCTCTTTGAAAGGTGGCTCCAACATTCATCGGACCAAATGGCATCCCGACATAGACATAGGTCCCCCAAGGAGTCAGTAAAGGTTGTCTTGATCCTTTCGATTCCTTCACCACAACTTGGTTATAACCAAAGAAACCATCCAATTTGGAAAGAAACTCGAACCCATTACTAACTATAGCATGTGTTCCTTGTTAGGTAAATGGTAATTATCCTTCATTGAAGCTCTATTCAAATTCCTGAAGTCCACACATAACCTAATGTCACCATTTTTCTTTCTGACTGGTACTAGGTTGGCAACCCAAGAGGAATACCTTGTGGGATGGATAATCCCTCCATCTCTTAGCTTCTTTAGTTCTTCTTGCATCTTGAGGGATAAGAGTGGATTGATGGGCCTTTGTTTCTTCCTAAATGGCTTTGCATTAGATTCTAAGGGGATCTCATGCTGAAATAGGTCCTCTCTGTATGCTTTTAGTTTAGAATAGGTCCAAGCCATGCAATCTTCATATTTTTTCAACAATTGGATGTATGACTGCTTCTCCTCCTTGCCAAGGTTTTTGCCTAACCAAATTTTCCTTGGCTTCTCATTTGTGACAAGATCATGCTCCTCAATATCCCTTGAGAATGTCATGCACCTGTTAACAATGCGATCAACATTATACAAATTGGACTCAAGAGCAACTAGCCCTCTAGGAATGGTATTGGTTTTTAGTTGGATGATGCCCTTGCCAAAAAAAGTTTCTTTTCCTTCTGTTGTACATACCATTGGCTCTAAATCAATGTATTGATCAGTAAACTCTCCCATATTCTGTAGAAATATTTTTATCTAAGCATCATCATCAAATATCTGCCAATGCTTAATGTTATTAGGGATAGAAGGTATTGTCAATACCTCAACCTCATACTCACAATATGGGGACATTGTACAATTGTCAAACCGAGACCCCAACACTGCAAGCCTATCTGCCAAGTCATTGAATTTCCCATCATGATGCACAATGTTGAATGAATCAAACATCTCAATGAAATCCCAAACTGCATGCTTTTATTGCTTCATTCGTTGATTCTTTGAGGCATATAGTTTTCTAACTTGTTTTAAAATTAGTTCTGAGTTTCTTTTGACAATGATTTCCTTGACCCCATACTTCCAGATAATTCTTAAACCCAATAATAATGCCTCATACTCAGCAATGTTGTTGGTGCACTCAAAGTTGAGTTTGAAGGAGAAAACAAAATTTTCCTGACTAGGAGATAGTAGAACAACACCAACACCATTCCCAAACTTGGAGAAAGCTCCATCAAACAACATAGTCCAAGGAGAGCCTATCATTAAAGACACTGCATTCTTCAATTTTTTGCTCCTTCCCATCAACAAATGCCACAAAGTTATCCACATCAACACTTGTGTACAATACCTCATAGGATGCATTGTTGGGATCCTCAATAAGATGCAACATTTTCTTTTTCCCATACAACCTGACAAGGTTGCCCTCATTGGAATGGTGGCATAAGACATGTCCATTTGGACACTCCCACTAACACTTGTGGCCCATTTTCTTGATGTAACATACCCCACTTGGCCGGGAAATCAACTATGACAACATCAAGTTTTAAATTTTTACCGGGTAGGTTGCAGTTGTACCACTAGACCCTTCACACATCCCACTACTGGCACCTCTCTGGAGTCCATAGCAGTACATTTCCCATAGGCTGATGTCACTTTGATGTCTAGCTCATTCATGACTTCCAAAGGCATGAAATTGCTTGATGCCCCTAAGTCAAACATGAAGTTATTCAACAATCTGTCCTTGATGATCAAAGTGGTGAAGAATGGATCCACATTCATCTGAGAGTCCACCAAGGATGTCCCCAAGTAGACCTCAGGCGGTTCATCTAGCTCTTCTGATGTTGGGGGTGCTTCTGGTTCTTCAATGATAGGTGGGATCTCCACAATGTTTATGTTTCTGCCTAGGGAAGTCTTCTCTTCTTTCAACCCCAAGTATTTAAATGCTCTCTTTTTGTGCTCAGTGATCCTAAGCAGCTCAACAATTGGAATAGAGACTTTGATTTGACTTAAGACTTGGGAAATATCATATGGAGCATTTCTTAGCAACGCAACACTGGAAGGGAAGCAAATACACTCATTAGGTGGTGTAGGATTTTTGACAACTTGGGCATGGGGAGGGGTGTGATTTTTTTTGGAACTGTAGGGTTTTTAGCAGGTGCATTTTCCTAGGAGCCTCTTTAGGAAGGTTTGAAAGTAAGGGATATGTTGGCTTGGCTTGAGGCTCTACCCCTTTGATAGCCTTACTTCTTGTATTATATTCCTTCTCTTAAGCCCTAATAACATTCATTAGTAACTGTCTATCCTCATCAAAGGGGATGCCTCCATCATACTTCTTTATCATTAAATCCCTTAAATATTCAAAGTCATTATTGGGCAATTCAAAGACTTGTACATTATCTACTTCTAAAGTATGAGAGAGAGAAAGAATGGGTACCCTATGAATGCAGTCCCAAAAGGTGGTAGAAGTCTGGGCACTTATCACCTTAGTCAAAGTTTCCCCTTGTTGTGAGTTTGTGGAGCAACCCATCATGCAAACATCATCATCATTATCATCAGCTTCTTCTTCTTGCTGATCTTCTTCACAAGGAGCATGGGGCATGAAACATCTATCACACCAATCAATGACATTTGTCTCCTCCACAAAAGTAACTATGGCAGCCAAAGGATCAGGTAACATTATGTTTTCTTTGCCCTGGGACTACTTATTTCCAAATCCAATAATTCCTTTACCTCTATCATTAGTTCTTTGGTGATTCATGAACCTATCTTGGCCTTGTTGCTTTTGTTGACCTTGTGAGCTCTGCCCAATTCCTTTCTCATCTTGGGCTAGTTTGTAAGAAATTTCTTTAACAGCCCCTACCAAAGTCTTCACAACTTCTTCCAAATCAATAGCCTTGCTTATTTGGGGCTTTTCTAGGTTAACCAGCTTTACACCTTCTCTCTTTAGAGGCTTTCCAATTGCCTTGATATTATTTTCTATTTGCAAAGCCATGGTGAAGGCTTGCCTCAAATTTTTGGGGTTTTTGTCTCTTAAATAATATGCAACCTTTTTATCAAATGCATCAGTATATTTGATCAAACATGACTCATCATAAGGCCTTATTCTAACAGGCAATCTTCTTAAGGTCTTATTAAACCTTGTGTTAAAATCATGTACTGACTCATTAAGGTTCTTTTGTATATTTTCAAATTATGTCAAAAGAAACTTAGGGTTAGTCCTATCACCATACTGCAGTCTAAATACATTACTCATCTTAGTCTAGGAATCAATAGAGTTATCTGGCAATGCTTTATACCAGTCCCTAGCATCCTCTTACAAGGTATGGATAAATATCTTGATATACACATATTCATGTTCAATCTCAAAGTCTTCCATCATATTGATAAAAAGCTTTAGATGTTGATCACCAGTAATAGCATTATTTCCCTAGAATTTTGGCATTATGTTCCTTACATCTTGAGGCACAGCATTTGGATATCCAGCCATTCCCACAAAATTTATAGGCCCAAAGGTGTTTACAAAAAAAGGGGGTCGGGGTTAAGCCATATTGATTTGAGGAGGTGACCTTGGAAGGGTGAAAAATTGATAGGGGGAAGAAGGTTCTTGGAACACGAGTATAATTTTCAAAATGGATACCGCCCAAAGGCCTTGTTTCTTGGAGATCTCTATCAACCTCAAAAAAGATAGGACCATAGTGTGAAGCAAACCTTTCAAATTCAAAATAAGGCCCCTCTCCAGCTAGAGAGTTCAATTCCACAAAGAGGCTACTTGATTCAGAGTCACTAGAATGGCAGTCTTCAATGATAGGCTGTTCACTTTCATCAATAGAGATCCCTCTTCTTGTTTGTTGATCTCCAATAGCTCTCCAAGTTTTTCTTCCTTTTGATTTTTCTTTTCCCAGCTTTGGAAATAATGTCCTAGCAAGATCCCTAGCAAAGAAAGATCTTCTTCCTCCGTGATTTGTAAACATTAGTAATATATCGATTTTAAAAGAGTTTTAAGACACTGGTACTTTTTAAGAATCGATCAACAGGTGTAGACACCAAATTTGTGTCTTACGACACCTCGTACACCGTATCTCATCCCACAACCTAACCCTACCTCACCACCTAAAACCTTACACACTGAATTATTTATTAATTACCTTATAATTAATAAATCCACATCTCCAACCCTACCACCTCACCTCGCCACCTCACTATGACCTAGCCCTAACCCTAAACTAACCTAATTAAGACCTATGACTTGGTCCGGACCACACCCATGACTCATCACCCTCATCCACATTAAAATGAACCTAATAATGACTTGACCAAGCCCACAACCCGACCCCCTCGGAGAAAGGAGGAAAGTTGGCTATTTTACTAAAAATAGCCAACTTTGACCTAACCGACATCGGTCCCTACGTGGCTGGCGTCGGTTAGGTAACCACCATCGGTTCCCTGTAAATGACCTCCCCCAACCAAAATGAAGGGATCCGAATCCATTTGCAAGGGAGAGACAAGTGAGAAGGAGAGAAGAGTTTGCAAAGAGGAGCATCGAGCCCAAAACTGGAACTGAGTAACTAGAGCATTATCACACTCATCCAAACCTTGGGAGAGTTGGAGGATAGCTTCATCAGATCACTTCCAATTGCTGGATCATCCCAACTGGGCCTTTCCTTCACCACTGCATTCTTTGACCTGCATCCACATCAAAACTCGGTAGTCCTTCCCAAACAAAAAGGAGTTCTTCACAATCGATCGATTTCTCTACAGACGCGCACACCTTCCCAACACTCTATAGGTATTCCTCCTAACCATAACCCTTATCTGTTTCTCAAGAGAAATAAAGGATAGAAGAAAATCTATTCGGAACTAAAATTATGTGCGAAACATTTTTGGCACTTTGGTGGGACCCTATTCGGGTTTCTTTCTTTCTTTCTTATTTTCATATAAGGAGCACACTTGTTGTTTCTTTCTTCTAAATAATCAAAAATATTTTTCATTTTGGTAAAATAATTTTTCTTTTCACATCTTTTCATTAGTGAAAGTCATCTTCTTGACCTCTTCTCTTTCTTTTCTTCATCGAATATCATTTTCGATTTGGGTTTAAAACACATGCATCACATTCTTGCTTGCTGCTGTTTTTTTATTCTAGTGAACGTAGATTAAGTAATAGGTCGTACACGTGGGGGTAATATCCACGGTATTGATGAGAAATTAATCTTACTCTCACTGCACAACACATACCAAATCACATCATAATCTACACAACATCTCAAACATCCCCCTTTCCACGGTATTCCTCCGCCCGATTGAGGTAGCCTTACAAGCCAAAACAAACTTGACATCTCCCTTAGGTCTTTTGTTTAGGAATGACATCATCTTGCGTCTAAGGCATAAGCCCAAAAGTGATTAAAACTAATCCTAGGGTTAGTCTCTTGATTTGCTTGTGCATCTTGCTTGTTTTCTATTTTTCTTTCAGTTCTGTTTCTCTGTTATACCCTGTCTCAGTTATCACCTCAGATAGTTTGGTGGGTATACTAAGCCTTGTTATCCCCAAACCAGTAGCCTCTTACATTCTCTCTTTGCCTTCATCAGTAACCAACACCGGTCCTCTTCTACCAGCATCGGTTATTAGATCGATGCGATTCTGATGTCGACCGACATCGGTTACGAGAACGATATCGTTACTATGTTTTACAGTTCCTGACAAACTAGTAACCTACCAATTCCAACATTTTGTTGTGTTTTCTATTCCTGATTGACTAATTCTCTATTGTATCCTCTTGTCCATGGTTGTTATCACCTAGAAACAAGCCGCAACCATGGTTTCACATGCTTGTTCTATGTCTTTTCCTGAGTCACCCCCTTCGCATCCTATGGGGAATCCTACAGACACCAATGCTTTTCCCAAGATCTCTGTCGGAGATCTGGATTTTGCTAAATTTTTGGATGCTAATCTTGGCGCCGTATAGTATTATTTGTCTCATACCCCTGACCGTACACCCGATGGTCAGCTCCTCTTGGGTATGCCTATTAGTATAGCTGCCCACTTAGCTCCTTCCCCACCTAATAACTCGCCTCACTATCTTCATCCTTAGCCCGTCTCCCAGCTCAGTGGATTCGATGGTCCATACTACACCAATTGGCTTTCCTTTGGTTAATCTGGGGCCCCACATATCACTACCATCCACTACCCCTACCTCATCCCTCTCGCAAATTTCCTCTTTCATAACTTGTTCTCTACCACCTATCCACACGAGCTTTCCCTCTCAGGCTCCGCCCACCTTTTCATTTCCGCAAACACATCCGGTGGCCTCAACATCTTATATAGGACACCCTTATTCGGCCGCCCCAACACATTCATCATCAATACCTTATCAACATTTAGCCCCACCATTGTCTAGTAGTGGCTCTTGGCCCAATCCTCCTCTATTTACGATGAAAACACCATCATCTAACCCAACCAATGATTTAATCAAGCAAATGATGGACAAGATGTAAAATCTCGAGGCTTTTGTTTACGGAATTTATAACACCCGACATACAAGCAAGTTTGTCAGAGCCTATTCATTCTTTTATGCCCTTTCATACATATCCTCCTCAATGGGAATTATCAAAATTTACTCGCTTTAATAGTAAGGAGGACCCTTAACAACACTTGCAATCATTTAGACATGTTTGTTATCTAATTACTCATGACGATGCCTTACTACTCCATACCTTCCTCATGTCCTTATCAAGACCTACCTTGGAGTGGTACAGTGCTTTAGCCCAGCACTCAATCTTCTCCTTTAACCAGTTAGCCCAATCTTTCTTGGATCATTTCTCCATCAATATTGCCAAGAAAGTATCCATTACCGATCTCTATGCCATCCGACAATTTGAAGATGAATCTATTGTAGATTTCGTTGGACGATGGTGGGCCTCATCAACCAACTTACTTATGCCTTACCTCAGGCCAAGCTCATCAAACTTTTTATGCGGGCTGCGCTAAACACATTTCTCCCACCCTCCAAATTCAAACTTTCTGCACCTTTGATGAGGCCTTTACTATGGCTTGAAAACTAGAGATTCGGGCCTTAGAGGAGGAGAAATTGAAGTTGTGCAACAAAAACTCAAATTTCGAACCCAGGACTCCACGAACAAACCCAACACCACCAACTCTCACGCATCAGCTGCTTCAAAATCAAAAGGAGTTGTACACGCAGTAACGGTCAAATCTCAAGCACCATCTTATACCCAGCCGAAATCCACCTATAAGTATAAAGCCAAGCCCATCAAGTACACTCCCTTAGGAGAAACTTATGATGTGATCTTGGAAAAATTGCTTAAAGTAGGAGCTATCACCTTTCCTCCTATTAAACCTCACTGGGTTTGATTCCGCCCACGCTATACCTTCTTGGTATAAAGAAAATGAATTCTATAACTTCCATCATGTGAAGGGACACAGCCACGAAAACTGCAAGATGTTGAAAAACATAGTGCAGGAAATGGTTGATGCAGGGGATATAACCCTCGATAATCCTAATGCCCCTGCTAATCGAAATTTAAAAATCTTCAACAAACCATTTCCAAACCATTCCTCTAACAGTAACACAAACCAAGAAACCTTAGCCGAGGAGAAGAGTGTGCATGAGATCCATGTGGTTTTCAACCCCTAACTAAGGCCTTCCATCAAAGAAATTTTGAATCGAGCCTCTTCACCGACGCAGAGTCCTTGCCCCCTTCTCCTTCATCAGGACAAGAGGATAGCCCCACTATTCCTTTACCCATAAAGGAATTAACCGCCTAGAGTTCTCTTCTCATAGAAGCACCTTCTTACACCACATCTCTGTAAGACTGTGAGTGGCTGTTATCCAACTTATCTATTTCCCAAACATCTCCTTCTACCACTCTTATGCAAAAAAGAAGGATCGCCACTTTTTCTGTCGTCCTTAGAAGAGAAACCCCTCGAGCCTACATCACCAAATTCCTTAATCATGACAGATCCTCTAGAACATGCCCTCCTCCCTATCAGTTCTTCATCGCCTAAATCTTTCCAAATGACCGGTTGACCCCTTAACTCCCATTGATACAGCGCCTCATTCGCCCCCTGTATCACACCCCAAGTGGACCAGAATCACAACCCACTTCTCTTCCATATCAAAATGCCCATCCATACGTGAAGATTGTCATCCCCCAGAAGATAGACAACTCTTATGGGCACGTTTGAGAACACCATGCTCTACTCAAATGCAAATGACTAATCCAGACACCTCTACCATATACCCAAAGTTTTTACAAAAGCTCAAAATGCCTATGTCCTCACCTCCACCCCCTCATCTCCACCGAATACCTCATCAACCTCTATCAACCTAACCAAACCTTCCCCTATGCTTGGGACTTTACCAATACCCCACTGACGCACCCACCTAAACAGTTAGACTTATCCAAAGATAAAGCCGTCAATCCACCTAGGAGACAGACCCAATCTCCTCGAGTCCAATCTATGCCTCCGCCATAACTAAAACCCTCGCCCGATCACAACAAGACAGCAAGCATGGCTTCAACCCTCTCCATCACACATACCTTCTATATTGGGGCCTCATCCTCTACCTTGCCTCAATACACCATGCCTCCCATGTCTTCTTTAACACAACCAAGACCTTCGCACCCATACGAAATCCACAGCATCTCGACACCGTCGCCCCAAGTATCTTACCTACCTACCAACCCTAAGAAAACTCGATCATCGAAGGACTTGTTTGCTGCTGCTCCTCTTTGCCCATGGTTGTTTCCTGCCACCACGTCATCTGTGGCCTCATCATCTAACCAGCTAAACATGAATTCTGCGCAGAAGAATCCACACCTAGTTCAACCCAATCATCAAAATCCCTTGCCTAAACCACCACCTGTACGAACCACTCATACCCAACCATTACCAAAATAATCAATAATCTCACCCACTCAATTAATAGCCTCATCTTCATTTGACCCGCTCAAAGGATCTTATGCCAAGATCCTTGATATGATGGTAGGGGAAGATGAGTTTAAGCGGAAAGTTGGTTTAATGGCATTCAATATTCTCGGAAGTCAAGCTCGGAACTCGCGAGAAGGCATGCAAATGGGAAATTTGTGGGTTTGTTTGGCTTGTCGCGATTTTCGGTCTTCTCTCTCTCTCTTGTTTTTCTTTGGTTCTTCGCACTCATTTCTTTGAGTTGCATGGCAAGTATGAACTGCCATAGCTCTTTTCTCTCACATGGAGGATATATATGGGATGGAGATAGCAAAATTTTGTTGGTCGCTTTATCGTGGAAAAAGAAAAGGAAGTTTGAGCTCTTCCGTGGTCTCGCTTTAGAAATTTGATCAAAAATACAGGCATGATAGGCCCTAACCTTTAAATATCTTCTTTGTCTTTCAAGTGATTTCATTAGAACAACTCTATTCAAATGTTTTGAGAAAATAGATGATTTTCTATGGAGATCTTGTTTGATTTTTGTATCTTGATTCTTCTGGTTCGATTTTTCAATTTTCCTCTTGATGAGTGTTTATTAAAATCGAATTGTGGCTCTATTCCTTTGTGTATTCTTTCTGGTTTAAATATGTGAGATATTTATATGTAAAGAGCATGAAAGCTCGGCCTGTTTGGCGTGAGCCCATAGGATATACCTTTGTTGTTTATAGACCACTGTATGTTGTTGATTTGTGGTCACTGTTTCTTGTGTGGAAACTGTATGGAAGGATTCTGTTAGATACTGTATGTTTGATCAGTTCTACTGCTCCTTTGGAAACTCTGTCGTGGTTTTTGTGACAGTGACTAATGATACTTTTTGGGTTTCATTTGTCTTCTAATTTTTGCTTGTGAACGGGTAACTGTTGTGTTACCGTAGTCTTTACGACCCAGTGGAAGTTGTTCTTCCTTGTTATTGTGGTAACGGGATTATTGTTGACTGTGTACAATATTGATACATCTATACTTTATTTGGACGACTCAGAAGAGTCCTTGATTGAATCGTATATTGCTGTCCACTGCTGAGAATGTAGATTCATCCATGAGTTTTGTTATTTGTCTTCGTGGAAGCCTTGTAGAGGTAACAGGTCTTTTGTTCACTGCTAATTGTAATGATTAAGGATATAGATTTCCTGGGCATGCATTGCATTCTTTTGTGTAAGCTGTTCGAAAGTTTTGAAGAGGCTCAGTTGTTTTCCTTGTTTTGAAATTGGTATTCGATTTGCTTACATTTGTTTTATTCTGAATGATTTCCATGAATGGCATAGAAAGATTTATCACTAATTTCATATTACGCTTCTTTGTAGGGATTCAAGCGGTTATGAGTATAACCCATAAATAGTATACAGTGTGTATATATATAGATTTATAAATGTTGTGATTTGGACGACTCTGAGGAGTCGATTGAATGATTTATATTATATTTGAGCTGAATATGTTTAAATAGTTGGTGAACGATAAACCAGTGGTTGGAAGGAATGACATGTACTAAGACCTCTGTTATTTTCTGGAATTACTTTTGTGTTGCATTGATTTTGTGGTACAGATTCTTTAGGAGAATATTTAGGTCTTCAATCTGTGCAAAATTGTGTAAAAGATGGGCAAGGTACAGCCGGTTTTCTTGTTTTGAATTCGGTAATCGGATTTGCTTGCCTGATGATTAAATAAGCTCCATTGTTGGGCTCGGATGTAATCGTATGCAATTATTTGTTTTATTGTTGTTCGGATTCATATGAACTTTTGGAAGGTATCTTGTATTGCTTGAACCTTATTGAATCTGATTTACGGGACACTGTCGTTTTGTCACTGTTCCTTGAGTATGGTTGAATATTTCGTGTTCTGGCCCTGTTGGGGTGAGTCGCGAGTACCACACCTTAGACTTGCATGCGCCAAGGTAAGAATAGATATGCAATGTTCCTTTCCGTTTAATCAGTCTGATTTAGACTGAGCAAGAATAGATATGCTATGTTCCTTTCCGTTTATTCAGTTCGTTTTTGACTGAGCATGTTTCGGAAATACTGTGTGGACGTCATGGCATAGTCTTTAGGAAACCTCAGATTGCTTGATGCAATGAAGTTTGTTGTAAAACAGCAATCTTGCTTGCGGCTTGTCTAACTTGTTCATTTATATACTGGTTGAATGTTTTCATATGTGAAGACGGTTCAGTAATGAACTTATGTGAAAGGAAGTATGAATGGTTTGGTTCTTTCTCTTCCTTTATTTAATATTTGTTGATATTTGTCTAACAGTGGGAAATTGTTATGTTATTCCCTTTTTGGAAGAATGAAACAATCTGACCAATGTTGTGATTTTGGATTCAATGATTGTTTGTGTACATTCGTTCCTTGTTTCTTAATATTTGATGAAATATTAGAAAGTGATTAAGACTATTTTGTAACAATGACAGAGTTACATATTTGTAATCATTTTGTATTACAAGGGCATAGTCTGAGTATGTTTACTTATGTGAATATCTGATCTCATTTAAACAGGGTGTTTAATGAAAACAATTGATGGATTGCAATTGTTTTAAAAGTTAGTGCTTATCATGCCTCGGTTCATTGAATCGACTCATGTTGACTATTTTTGCAGATGGTTTCCGTAAGAGGTAAAGCAATGCAGATCTGACAGGCTGATCAGATTGTTTATTTGATTTGTTATGAATTACAGCTTGATTTTATAGATGTACTATATGTGAAAAGATGTTTCTTTTCCGTAGCATTGTATCAAGTATGCTGTTGCATAAAATGTAATTGTATAGTTTTGATAGGAATGGAAATAAGTGTTTGAAACTTATGTGTTGTATTCTATTTCGAAAGTTGACCTTCTTCGATTTATGTAACGAAGGGGCATTGTTATCATTGTATAATATGGATGCTTTTGTGATTGACAATGAAAGCTTGCATGAAAATGAGATTGAATTCTTATGAGAGTTTAGTAGTTCTAATTTGTTCTAGCAAAAGCAATATTGGATTAAAATAATTGTCTTTCTAGAAGATAGGTTAAAAATGAGCCTAACAGAGAACGCTAAACAAGTTGGATTAAATTACTAATCCCTAGTCCTAAGTATAACAGACAATATTAAATTGGATTCTTAATCATTTATATCTTTATACTAAAAGTATGATATAATTTCAGCTTAAGAGAACTCGATATACAATCAAATGGAGTTCGAGTTGGCAATCTCAAGCAAAGGTTATGAGATATTGTCGATTCTGTTGCTTTAGAATCAGGTGTATTCTAATGACTCCTTGATAAAGAACTTGACCTTAATATCTCTACCAAGTAATGGGTTTTATAGAGGAGGGTCGTCCTAAGACGAAGAATCCAGGGATCGGAAAGGCTAAACCTTAGGGAAAAGTCTTTAAAGTAATTTAAACTCAAGTGCGTAACGCTTGTTACTGAGTAGATCTTTTCGAGGCGGATTTAAAGGTTGACGACATAAGTCAACTGCAGAGTTGTACCTCCGAGAAGATTAGGATCTTCTCGAAGTTACAATAATGCAGATGACTTATGGCGACACCCTTTGCATTGATCGCTAAGATTTACACTTGATTTCACACGAGTTACCCTGGGACCGATTAAGAACGTGGTCATGTTATAAGGCTGCCTAGGAGATTCGGGGTATCATGACACACTGGTTGAACTGCAAGGTTGAACCAGTATGTCATCATATCCCTAATCCTCGTGGGCATCCATATAACATTATCACCTTGTTAATCGCCTCCGAGTGATTCATTGTGAAAGGAAGGACCGATAAGAGATAGTCGGTATAAGACATTCTATATAACATATGAATGGGGTGAAGGACGTATTCAGATTGACGAGTATGCCGTTAAGGAATACGAGACATGAACAAGATGTTTCAAATCTTTGGCCAAAGTAACGTAAGTTGTTGATTGCATTGTCCTAATTCACCTAGTCTAAGGGATGAGATGCCGATGAATAATAGTAACAATTATTCGAGTTAGATTCCTTCAGACAGAGCATTCGAATCCTAGATTAGGAAGAGAACCGCAAGAGTAATGTGTTAAATAAAAACACCGACTCTTATTACTCATGAATAGATCGGTAGATTACCGAGTCATGGAATGAATAGATCGGAGGTACTCCGAGTCATTACTGATTGCATATGGTTATGCGTTATATGAATAGTTATTTGAATTGTGAGTTCTAAATTATGTATTTAGAACCAGGATGCATTTATCAAAAAAAAAAATGACTTGTTCTATTGTCTAAAAAGAGGATGTTACAGGATGCGACCATTTCCCTACCCCCACCTAAACCCTATGATCCATCTAAACCTTGACCTATAGGTTATGATGAATCTAAAATCTATGCCTACCACCGCACACCAGGACACAATGTAGAAGGATGCAAAGCTTTGAAAGCCATCCTTCACCAGTCACCTATCTCAGATAGAAAATCTCAGAAAGACAACTTACAAAAGGAAAAGCCCTTAGCTTCGATCCCTTCTCCTATACCACCTGTCCCTGCCTCGCCAAAATCTATCATCATTGTAACCCCACCTCTCGAGAACAATGACTTATCCCTGTCATCTTCCTTGTCTCGCATTCATGAGATCAACATGATTAGACTTTGCTACTCGAGGTCAGAAAAACAATGGAAAAGCTACAGAGAGCACACCTACGGCCTCTCTTTCTCCTTCCACCATCCCGATCGCAACACCACCTAAAGTGATTATTTTTGGACCTGCCTATCCAGTCTCTAATGGAGTTTCCCATTGCACTATGATCAAACAGCTTCACCAATATCTAATAAAAATGACACTCTATGATCTCATTCAAACATCTCGACAAGCTCTAATTAAGATCCTTCAAGGATAAAGGTCCTACCTAATGAAACCTTTCCGTCACCTCCATCTTAACACCTAACCATGTCACTTTTCTCACCAAACAACCTACCTCCACAACCACTTACGTCCTATACGGCAAGCCGCCAAGCCTTTGTCGTGAGGCTTTTCCGAAGCATAAATTGTCATCTTTGGTGAGAAGATCCCGACCTCGCTCTTTTCATCTTGGCTTATGTATGGAAAATTTGGGTACGTCGTGTTATGATCAACTAAAAGTGCTAACCTAAACATCATCTCTTCTAAAGCCTTCCAAAGTTGAATATCCCTCCTATTTTTGCATGTGTGCCAACCCCACCATGTTACATTCATTCAACGATGCTATTACTTCTACCCTAGGCACCATGATCCTTAACATTCGTGTAGGGCCACGTACCTTACCCGAACTCTTCTATGTCTTTGAGGGAGAATTCCAATACAACATGTTGTTAGGATGCCCTTGGATCCGAGCTATGGGATGCATTCCCTCCACCTTACATAGATGTATAAAATTTGAGTATGAGGGGAAGTCATACACCGTCACAGCTAACGCCTCCCCCTTCAAAACATACAGTATGTTATACCACCCTAATGATGTACTTGTACTAGTCAAGAGACCCATTGATCCAACCCAACCATCCACCTAAGCCACACCCACACCTTCGACCAATGAAACCACCGACGCGAATACCTCTTCCTTCCCCATGGACAACATCCTAACCTCGATCCCTTAGTAGGTATTTTTCAACACCTTACACTGGGGAAGTACCGCCTATACAATGTTAGCACCTTCCATAACCCATAAGAGTATGGACAGTTACAGGCGCATCCTACCTATGACCATCGTGTGGGGGAGGTGATCTCCTACGGACCACCTAATTGCCGCACCAACCTAACGTATGGGGGTGTTGATGCATCCTCTGTCACCCCCAAACCTCCCCTTGGTGTGGTTCCCTTCCAATCAGATTTTCAATATCTAACCAACCATCATTTCACCCTCACCTTCCTGACGTGTTGTGCTTGGAAAGGTTTTGGTTTTGGTCTTTATGAGCAAGGACGACATACGGTTATTCCCATGACAACACGCAAACACAAAGATTGTAGTGGTCTTGGGTTTTCTGAACCACCTACACTGAAGAAACCTCATGTCAATTGTATCCAGGAAGACGATGAAGTCACCCATTCCGAACAATCATCGCCCATTTTACCATCTTCACCCACGGAGTCGATAGACCCGAATCTATCCCTCCTAACTTTTTTTCGTGAATGCTATCTTCCTAGGTCCTCTCACTTATCAACGCGATGGTGAGGACCCATCTTCTCTCCCCCTTTTACATCCAGACATGATCAAAGAAGACCTACCTTTGATTAATGTTGTGGAGTGCCAGGATGATGACTCCATCCTCACCTACCTTGGTGCGGATGACTCTTATATTCAATGTGCCTTACCATCTGAAACCCAAACCATGTTGAATGAGTCGACTATAGAAATCAACATCCACATGGAGGATGATCCTCACATTGTAAAGATTAGACAATCTCTCGACGCATCAGAACAAGCTGCCTTCACTACCTTTCTCCATGCCCACAATCAAGCTTTCGCTTGGTCCTACGCCGACATGCCAGGAATCGATCCTGACATTGCTGTCCATAACATCACTCTGAAACCAGACTCCAAACCAGTTAAATAGAAGCTGAGAAAAATGCATCCACGCATTGCTCTCTTGGTTAAAGAAGAGCTTCAACGACTCCTTTCTGTTTCTTTCATCTTACCTATTGACTATCTACAATGGATTTCTAATGTTGTACCTATCACTAAAGCGATAGGGGACTTCGGATATGTATGGATTTCTGGGATCTTAACCTTACTTGCCCAAAGGATGACTTCCCCCTACCTAGTATTGATCAACTTGTCGATCTCACTGTGGGCCATGAGATGCTTTCTCTCATGGATGGTTTCTCGGGATATAATCAAATTTTAGTAGCCTCGGTCGATCAACATAAAACTTCCTTCATTACCCCTAGGGGACCTTCCGTTATCATGTCATGCCATTTGGCCTTAAGAATGCTGGTGTAACCTATCAATGGGCTATGACTTACATTTTTCATGACATTATGCACACTATCCTTGAGGATTATGTCGATGTTCTTGGAAAATCCAAACATCACGATGAACATCTCAATGTTTTAACCATTATTTTCGACCTTTGTTATAATCGTGTTCGTCTTGAGCCAAAGAAATGTGTCTTTGGTGTCCTTTCAGGAAAAATCCTTGGCTTTATCATCTCTTTGTGTGGCATTGAGGTCGACCCCGCTAAAGTCAAAGCTATTTTAGAAATGCCCCCACCCACTAACCTAAAAAAATTGCGTAGTTTACAGGGCAAACTCCAATCTATCCGTTGTTTCATCTCACAACTCTCAGATCGATGTCAACCTTTCCATCATCTCCTTAAAAATGAAATTGTCTTTCAATGGAGCGAGGAGTGCCACAAAGCCTTTGAGGCTCTTAAAACTTATCTCTTGTAGCCACCTGTGCTTATCCCACCTTAGGAAAATCACCCTTTCTACCTTTACCTTTCTACCACCGACCATGCTGTAGGAGCCATGCTCACACATCATGACTTCGAGCATCAAGAACATGCAGTTTATTACATAAGTTGTACTCTAGTGGATTATGAAACTAGGTATACACATGTCAAAAAGTTGTACCTAGCCCTATCATTCGTGGCCACCAAACTCGACATTACCTCCTAAATCACAAAACTTTTGTCATCACCAACGCTGACCCCATACATTATATGCCACGCCAAACCTCATCTAAACTAACGCATCGCCCGATGGCTTATGCTCCTCACCGACCTCAACCTTGAGTTCATACACTAGAAATCAATCAAAGGACAAACTATCGTAGACCAACTCGTGGAAGCCCCTTTACCGGGGAACAATTTACCAATTTTACTTTCCCTGATGAACTCATCACAACTCTTTCACTCAATGATGCATCTTATCCGATGACTCTCTTATTCGATGGATCTAAATGCCAATGTAGTGGAGGGACAGAAATTGTTCTCATTCCTCCTGAAGGTGAACCTATGCCTCTTTCATTCAGGCTCAATTTCCCCTGCACTAACAATACAACGGAATATGAGGCCCTTGTTTTGGGTCTCCACATTGCTTTACACTTAGGTGTGAAGTCTATTAACATTTTCGGTGACTCTCAATTGGTAGTAAATCAAGTCACTGGTATCTACCAATGTAAAAATGAGGAACTTCAAAAGTACAAACGTTACATAGATTCACTTTTGACCTTATTTACCCATTATACTATCCAAACCGTTCCACGCTCAACTAATAAATTTGTGGATACTATGGCTTTCTTGGCCTCACAAATTCCTGCATCACCAACTGATTCTGACATATTTGTCTTGGTCCAACAACTCTTTGCCCCATCTTACTTAGTCCCTGAATGTTTGTATGGTAAATAATGCATCTGCTGACTCGTAAGATACCTGGTATCACCAATTTCACGACTACCTTACAAACTCTGTTCTCCCACCTGACCTTAATAGTAATGGAAAACGCACTTTTCTTAAAGGTTTTTCGTTATGTCATCATGGGGGGACTCCTCTATAAACATGGCTTCGATGGTATCCTCTTTCGATGTCTAACCAAAGGTCTTTGAAGTCACTCAAACCATCCAACAAGTCCATAACAGAATTTGTGGTGGGAACTTTAGTGGCTTTGCCATGGCCAAGTGAATCCTTCACCTAGGATATTATTGGCCTACTCTTAATAAAGACTGCTGAGAATATGTTAAGTGTTGTGTTATGTGTCAACAGCATGCCAACCTTCAACATACTCCCAGCCATCCACTACAGGTCGCATGAGATCTTTGGCCTTTCTCACAATGGGGTTTGGACCTTATTGGTGAGATTCATCCACCTTCTTCGCAACGTCACCGTTGGATCATCACGCAACTGAATATTACACTAAATGGGTGGAGGCCGTTCCACTCATTTCAACCAAAAAGGAGAAAATTGTTGAATTCATCAATCATCACATTATTTGCCGTTTCGGTGTTCCTCATCGCTTGATAACCGATAATGGCAAATCTTTCAAAAATAAGTTGTTACGAGCCCTTTGTGACAACTTTGGTATCAAACTTAGCTTCTCATCACCCTACTATCCACAAGAAAATGGTCAAGCCGAATCTTCTAACAAAACCTTAACCAAAATTCTCATGAAAGTTGTTAATGATTCTGGTCAAAATTGGCATGATCACATCCCCTTTGCCCTTTGGGCTTATCGTACCAGCATTCATACTTCCACTAATGCCACACCATTCTCTCTGGTGTATGGTACCGAGGTTGTCTTGCCTCTCGAAATAAAAATCCCTTCCCTCAGAATATCTCTCTAGGATATTCTCACCAATGATGACTTCCGCCAAGAGCGGTTAGCCCAATTGGAGCTTCTTGACGAGCGTCATCTTACTGCTCTTAACCACCTTAAAATTTATCAAAAGTGCATCAAGCATGCTTATGATAAGTGAATTCATGAGCGTACCTTTAAAATTGGTGATCTTTTCCTCAAAGAGAATCAACATGTAACCAAACTAGAAAAGAGCAAACGTGGAAAATTTACTCCTAATTGGATTGGGCCTTACATTATCACTCACACTTACGGATCAAGTAATTATCGTTTAGCTTCACTTAATGGTAAACCCGAGCACGAAGCCCTTAATGCCTTGCATCTCGACCATTCTTGTTTAATTTAGTGTTACATCACTCCTTATCTACTTTGCACTCGTCCCTTGAGCTCTTTTACCACCTCATACACCTTTTTTCATGCATCTAATATTAAAATCAAACCCACGTGGTTTGATCATCACCTCCTCGTAAAGAGGCCTTCTCCTTTTGAGTCCGGTCCATGACTTAAAAGTATCAAAATAAGAAGTTCTCAATTATACAATTCTCGGGATATTCTCGAGTCAAACTTCCTGCAAATTTATATGCTTCATGCCAAACACACATCTAGACCTCCATGCTATAAACTAGACTGCTCCTCGAAGAGGACAGCTATGTGCAAAGCCACATCTACTACTATAACTAGAATTCTCCTCGAAGGATAGCTATGTGCAATGCCACGTCTACTCCTATAAGTAGATTGTTCCCTTAAAGGACAGCTATACAAAGTCAGCCTCTATTAGAAGCTTCTTGCATTGATCACCGTTAAGACCTCAAGAACAACAAAATTCATATCCCATGTAGACTTCCCACATCGATCAGTCTATATCTAGAAACATCAAAGCAGTATTCAAAAGTAATTTTGAGTCATGGACTTGTCTATTTTGGTTTGGTTCTCTTTCGTCAGCATAATCACCTTATAACAAGTTCTCTACACCTCAGCTATCCCATCCACCTCTCCTCACCATTCTTCACAATAACAAAACTCAAGGGACGTGTGTATATCTGATATATTGTGATTATACAACTCTTTTCACCTATCGACTTCTTGCCTATGCAAGGTACCTAGGGATTCAAGCTCATCCTACGATAATACGTGGTTTGTTTAGCTCTTTCCAACTATGGGACAGTTTTGCCTCTTTTACCCAAATCTAGGATTGTGTGTTGATCTTAATTAGGACACGATTTCCTATGCTTGGGTAAGTTAACCCTCACTTCACCTATACCCACACCAACACCAACAACATTACTCTACCAACATCAAACTTTTACCAACCAAAAATTTCCTAACCACAACCAAATTGCCTGAATTCACCTCTCCCTAGTCCTAAGGGAGAACTACATCGGTCTGAGGCCCCTCCTTGCTTTGTGCAATGGGCTATGTAGGCAACACTTAGGAGACATGGGGTCTCCCAAGGTTAGCTTGACCATCCCCTACCATAACCTATCATGTGTTGTGTTTTCTTTAAAACTATAAATATTTTCACGTATGTTTTTTTATAACACTCACCTTGATCCTTTATCAATCCAAACATTCAAAACAAAAATATTCTTATAATTATCACAAACTCAAATCAACATACATATTCCATTTTATTTTAGATGTTAAACAAATACATCTTCTCTATCATCGACGCTTACAGTCGAATTTTTATTTATTCTTCTACCCCTATGTATGAAACTCACTTAGACCCCCGCACCTCATCCCAAACCAGGTCGTGATGGTGATCATCGACGCCACTCACTGGCCTCTCCATGCTCATAGGTACCACCGCTATTGGTTCCTCCCACTAATCCACCAATCTCTCCTATAATATACAAATCTTCCTCTCGCGTGGAGGACTCTTGCCTCTAGTATCTCCACTCGAGACTGCGAAGCCTCTAATAATCCTGTGGTCTCATTCACCTGTGTTTGAAGCTAGTGAACTAAACCCTATAGGCGGTCTCTCTCTCCGCTGTAATCACAGCTATGTCGGGATGATCGGCCTCTCGTGTGTACTTCGTAGCTCTGCTGCCCACCATAATCTATAAGACTCTGTCACTCCTACATCCATTACTCTGCAACGATCAGCTGCTATCTCTTCTAGTCCTTCTGGAAGAGTTGGCCGTGGAGGTGAGAATGGTGCCTCGACATCGATCCTTCTATATGGTCTATGATCCATGGGTATATTCTGAACAAATCTAAATTGTCATCACACACGATCTAGAGGAATCCTCTCGTACTCTCTCGGCTCCGTGTCTGCGATCCACCTCACTCGCTATACACCCCTCAAATCCTCGGCTATGTTCCCCATCACCATGTAGTTCCCGTAAGGCCTCCAACAGATATCTGCAATCGTCATCATTTCCAACTTCTGCCTATAATACTTGACATTATCTATCACAATCTCGGCTCTTGCCTCTTGCTCTGTTTGGACCCATCACCTGAATCCCAACCTCTACACTCCTGTCTCTCTTGCCTGGATTGGTCAGCCTATTGGTCGCACACACACAATGTGCTCATAGGCCCAACAATGTAATACGTATGCACAATCTAGTGTAGTCTTGTGATTTCACTGCATGCCCATAAACCCCTGTATAGCTCCACCAGATATGCGGGTGCCCATGTGAAAGTAACGCTACCTTCTATCATCTCACGAATAATACACATCAATGATTTTGGAAATCTTCCCCATCTGCTCTAGGTAATGCATAATACCCCACTGCTATCATTAATACCATGGCCAACCTTGTTGCCTCAGGGTGTGCCGCAAACATTATACCATAAGTAAATTTCATGCCTCGCTGTGTCAAATCTCGTGTGGCTTGACCAAATACTATCATGATCGTTGCCGCGCCATGTTGGGCCCGCCCGATACACTGGTCTTCCGTAATTAGAAGTCTCAAAATTCAAAACACATCTTCTACGTCCTTTGTCATTTCCCGTTGGTAGCTGGAAGGTATTCTTTTCTAGATTCCATCTCTTAATCAGTGCCTGCAACATAGCATGATTGCATGTGATTCGTGAATAATAGCAGATTCTGCTTAACCCCACATGGTTTATTAATGCCCACTCCACTGGTGTTACATCCGCTTGGACCCATGACAACAGCGCTGGTACCTTATCATTCATTATCAACCTTGCCTCTTCATGCACACATCAAACCAACAAACAACAAGCAGTAAATGAATCCCCAAGTGTTTTTATGAGAAGTCGTGACTTACACAAGAATCGATATCGTTACCTAACCAATACCGGTTAGGTCCAAACTGATATCACCATCCTTATTCATAATATCCATCCTACTCAAAAATACCACCTATGCTATCTCATTCACTGGTTTACCCCTCTCTGTATCTACAAACATATCTTAAACACCTGATTACCTACCCTATAACACTCATCCCATCCCAAAACCTTTCCTATCACCTTTTTACCCACTTATCTTACCACATCCTATTTATAAGCATGCAAAATCTTATTCCAACCAAACCTTATACCTCTTGGGATGCAAAGAACTTGAGGTGGAACCTATTTTCTCTCTCCTCTCTGCCCAAGGTGGGACGCTTCTCCTTGTTCAGCCATGTTGACCAAACTCTTCACTATAACTTGCCTTTACACCTTCTTAATCCAAGCCTACGATCACTTTACATGCCTCTCTTTTCCCTACATAACGATATCATTATCAATATCCATCATCATAATACCATCAACATTTCAACACATCTGCATATAATCCAAACATCATCAACGTCATCTATATACCTCAACTTCCAAAATCATCAACAAAACAAATGAAACATTATAATATATGTATCAAATCAAACATTATACACACCATGTGGATCAAACTCATCATCTATATATATCCTCAAATCAATGTCAACATATACAAATTGCCCTGCATGGGGCCTCTATAATCCAAAAAATACAAAGTCGGCATGCAGGCCACTGTCTCTGTCAAAATCTCGACTCGGCTCATAGGTCGGTCTCTCATGTCAAAAATATACTCGGCTCGCAGGCCGGTATCAACTATATAAAATGTACTGGCTCGCAGGCCGATATATACAACAAAAATGAATACATAAATCCTATGTGGGCACACAGGCCTCTATATGCACACTCGGTTTACTGGCACTCCGTGTCTCTATCACAAAAAATCCACTACCCAAAAACATCTCCACTCTCTGGTATGACTCGATCTCTCTCCCCTCCCTTGGCTTGTCCCTCGGCCTAGCCCCGGTCTCGAGATCTCGCCTCCTACATGTCACTGACCCACCAGCTATGGCTGCGGCCCCCTGTGACTTGTGACTCGGGAAGTCTCAACTCTCGTGAGCTGCATATGGCTGATAATCGGCACAGGTATCATCTAGTACGTCCTAATAATAGCGGGCCTCTCGCTCTCGCCTCCATGTATCGGGCCCGTGCCACCATGGCTAGTCCTCGGCTCCTAACAAAGTGGGCCCCGCCTCCCGAACACCCCGACTCCTAAGCCTATACCTATGGTGGCAGTGGAGTTACCATCGGAGCCTAAACAGGGACTGACTGTGCATGTGCCTAAACAGGATCTCGGACTCGAGCTCGTGCTTGTTCCTACAGGCCAAGCGCCAACCGCCTGTAACACTTCAATCTTTCTTTGTGTAGCAGCAAGCTACCCCTGTAATAACTACACCTGACCCAAGAGATGGTCCCTCTCCACTATAACAGCTCACCAAATCTGGTTGTGTGGGATGTGCTCTCATGGCTACCCTCTGCCCTACCCACCAAACCAAAATGAACCTCTGTAACTCGGCGTCGTCCACCGATCATCGGCGGTCTCTCTACTACCAGGATCGGGTCAAATGGCACAGACAGAGCAATGGTGCCTCTACATCCTCCCTCTGATACTGTGGGAAGGGAGGTGGCTCATCCTACTGTAATCCCAGCTGTCGTCGTACCCTCTCTAGAGGGATCCTCTCGTACTCCTCGGGCCCTGTCTCGATATCGTAAGATATACTGGATCCAACACGCCTATGCTCGGGCTCCTCCATGGGGATGATGGCCTCTATATGGCCTCTATATAATATCTAGGCGAGTCGGGCCCTCTTAAGCATATGCTCAGTAATAAGTGACATCCCACCCTAAGATAAGCGCTTGTGGTTGACCTAGGACCCCAACCACCTCTGAAACCCATATCTATAAACTACCTGTGGCCCTGGCTGCTGGGGCAACCCTACTGGTCGTAAACACATGATATGCTTGTAGGCCTAGTAGTGTAACAAGAATGTCGAACATATCCCAAATTGCCTCATACGGTGATAGCCCCAGAGCTCTCTGTATAGCTGCACTAGATACACTAGTGCCCATGTATAGCAGGTGTGCTCCTCCACCATCTCATGTAACACTCCCATCAGAGCCTGTGGGAAGCGGCCTCCCTCTGAGTCAGGGAGGGTGAAGCAGGTGATACCAATCATCATCAGCATGGCAAGCCGTGTCTCTTGTCGATGCGCATGATACATATCACCGTAGCAGATGCTCGCACTATGATATGTAATCAATGGGGCTGCATCCCCAAATACCTGCAGGATGCTATCCATCGTTGTCTCAGCATCCACCTGGAACACCTCCTCACCGATGATCGGCAGTCTCAGGATGTGATACACATCCTCTAAGGTGACTGTCATCTCTCCAGTAGGGAGATGAAAGGCATTGGTTTCTGGATCCCATCTCTCGATGAGGGCAACCATCAGGTTGTGGTCCCTATCCACAGCCCTATACCTCTAGACTCCGCCAAGTCCAACCTCCCGCATAACTACCCACTGCGCTGCGGTCACATGTGGCCACATCTCGCCCCAGTAGAGGTGGCATCCGATCTCACATCGTCAGCTGCTAGCGTGCCTATAAAAACAACCCACTCCATCAGGCCTACCCTTTACAAAACAACTACCTTAACCCTCTATACTCACTCACCCACCCAATCACAACCCGACTCTATAAGCACATCTACACCCACCTATCTTACCCTATACATCTATAAATTCCTCTCACTCTTATGGTCCTTCTTTAAATATCCTACCCACTCCAATCAAACCTAAAACACCTCATCTCCCTCAACATCAATAACCCCACCCAACAAAAATCTACAATATCCCCTTTACCTATCCCACACCCTACCAACCGCCCCACTCATACTCCACCGCTCTACTCTCACCCTCTAACCATACCTCAACCAATTTAACCCCTCCTAATTCATACACAACCCATAACCTATCCTACCCGAACCACCTCCAACCACCCGATTACCCCCACCCCAATAACCTTTCCTAGCAACTCTACCTTCTCCCCCTTCACCCCAAAAATCTATCCTACCCACCTACAACAAACCAACACAACAAATTTCACAACCTTACCTCCTACCCATGGTGACCGGTACCGGTCACCCTCGACCGCCATTGGTCCCCCAATAGTCTATGTCGACTTTTATGCACCGACATCGGTCGACACATGACCGACGCCGGTCTCTATACCCACTAATCTACACAACTTACACTGTGACCGATGTCAGTCACCTAGTGACCGACATCGGTCACTGTGGGATTTTGGGGCTAGACCAAAAACGGCCCCCAAATCCCCTTTTTTCCTATTTCTACCCATCTACCGAACAATTGCCTAAAAACTTACCCACCCTACGTTTTGGCCTACCTAACATATCTACCCACTCCATTTTACGATTTACCTTCATTTATTCATTATTTTATCAAATTTTGGATTCCTACCCCAAAACCCACATCCTAGCTAAATTCATCAACTTCACACAAATAGGGGTTCAGAGCCTACCGGTACGACTACACGTCATCATGGTGGGATAGGTGGTGGTGGTCCAGCTCCTCTAGCACCTCCTGCTCCTCCAGGCTGTGCCATAGCTCCAAATCTCCTCAGCAGGGTCCTCAACCAATCAAACTCTACCTCCCGATCTCTGGGGCCTACCAATAACTCACTCCCCCACTCAACTAGTGCCAACTCAGCCCAAACACACAACCCAATCACTTCAAAAACTCAAACAAGAAAAATTTGGCACTCAATTTCACAAAGTGAAAATGACATGCCATATTTTTTCTTTTTATAGGTTTTCACCCTCTAACCGATATCGGTTAGAGCACACCCTAGGTGACTGATATCGGTCATCTGACCGATATCGATCACCCATAACCGATATCGGTTACAGGCTTAGTTTAACCTAATTCCTACCCTTATCCACCAATCTCCATTTCTCACCACATCACCTACCCCCGGCTTTGCTAAATAGCCTTATTTTGAATTCATCGGCCCAACCCAAGGCCGTAACCAATCAATTGGCCCACCCAAGGCCGCAACCAACCAATCGGCCCGACCCAAGGCCGCAACAAACCAATCGGCCCGACCCAAGGCCGTAACAAACCAATCGGCCCAACCAAGGCCGCAACAAACCAATCGGCCCAACCCAAGGCCACAACAAACCAATCGGCCCAACCCAAGGCCGCAATAAACCAATCGGCCCGACCCAAGGCCACAACAAACCAACCGGCCCGACCCAAGGCCACAACCAATCACTTGGCCCGACCCAAGGCCGCAACCAACCAATCGGCCCGACCCATGGCTACACCAATTAAGTACCTCAACCGAGGCCCACAAATCAAAAATTCTCTCCACCCATCATGTACCTATTTTTTCAATCGAGCTCACCTATTCATGTTTTAGCATGACTAGGATACTTGACTTGTTCAGCTAACCAACTTTGCCTAGACCAAGACCGTGACGTTTATTTCAACCAAACCAACCATTTGGTACTACCGAACATGCCTAAACGTTCCGGTACCTTACCCGTTATATCCCCTGGAGCTACTTCCTATGCCTTGGATACCAGGATTATATCAGCCTTGTTTGGATAAACTATCGACCTTTGCCTATGAATTACTTGTTTGCTCTTCAAAACATGTACCCTAGTCACACTACTGCATTTTAATGTGCGTCGGCTTCCTTGAACTTACCCCACCATCTTACCAGCATCTCATCATCATTTACCCTTTATCAACCCTATCCCTGATTTCATGTCACCTCAATCTGTGATAGATTTGAGGGGGATTACCTATACCCTTAACTGGGGTAACCACTTTTTATTATTGTCGGCAGCTTTTACAAGACAAGCGACACGACAACAAGGGGAAAATGTAGACACCAAATTTGGGTCTTACGACACCCTGTACCCCGTATCTTGTCCCGCAACCTAACCCTACCTCACCACCTAAAACCTTACACACTGAATTATTTATTAATTACCTTATAATTAATAAATCCACATCTCCAACCCTGCCACCTCACCTTGCCACCTCACTATGACCTAGCCCTAACCCTAAACTAACCTAATTAAGACTTATGACTTGGTCCAGACCCACACCCATGACTCATCACCCCTCACCCACATCAAAACAAACCTAATAATGACTTGACCAAGCCCACAACTGACCCCTTGGGAGAAAAGGAGGGAAAGTTGGCTATTTTACTAAAAATAGCCAACTTTGACCTAGCCGACATCGATCCCTACGCGGCCAGTGTCGGTTAGGTAACCGCCATGGTTCCCTATAAATGACCTCCCCCAACCAAAATGAAGGGATCCGAATCCATTTGCAAGGGAGAGACAAGTGAGAAGGAGAGAAGAGTTTGCAAAGAGGAGCATCGAGCCCAAAAACTGGGCTGAGAAACTAGAGCATTATCACACTCATCCAAACCTTGGGAGAATTGGAGGATAGCTTCATCGATCACTTCCGATTCTTTGGATCATCCCAATGGGCCTTTCCTTCGCCATGCGCATTCTTTGGACTCGCATCCACATCGGAAACCGGTAGTCCTTCCTGGAAAAAGGAGTTCTTCACATCGGGCCTGATTTCTCTCAGACGTGCACACCTTCCCAACACTCTATAGGTATTCCTCCTAACCCTAACCCCTTATCATTTCAAGAGAATGAAAGGATAGAAGAAACTCCATTCGGAACTAAAATTTGTGTGAAACACGGGAGTCATCACTAAGGAATTCCACCTTAGTTGTGTAGATGCACTAAATAGGATCTCACAAAGAGAAAGCTGGAAATGGAAAGTTTCTAACCTTTCTTCACCCATATTTATCAAATGAAAGCTAGTGCACTAGGTGTGGGAACTAAAAGAATTGCACACAACACTTGGAGCATACAAAAAGTGTTTTACCAGGTTCTTGATTTTGAACTGAGAGTCCTCAAGAAGCGGTGCCACTGATGTTGGTGTTGTTGATGGGTCAAATAGATATGGCTTCAAATATGTATGCACATGGATTAAATTGAACTAAGTTCCCGACAACATAAATTAGATCCCCGACAATGGTGCCACTGATGTTGGTACCCAAATTTGTTCTCCTTTTCAAGCCAAGTAGCAACACTGATTCAACATGGAGCTTAGAGGCAGCTAGATCATAAATATATGTCATTTTGTAGCTGGGAGGAGGTCTGACTGTCCCTTTGTTACTTGGATTTGTGGAGAGATGGGTAGCACCTTAAAAGGATATGATCTTATCCTAACTATTTTAGGTTGTGCCTTTCAACCAAGGTAAGAGAACCTATTTTGTAACCTCTCTGTTATCAAAAAGGAGATACAGTACCCTTATTTTGCATAAATTTTGTAGAGAAGACCTTGGGAAAATATGATCAACACACCAGATCTGACTCTCATGAGTTGTCACTTCCAGATCATGGAGATACTTTCACAACAAGGCAAAGGTTACTAAAGACATTTGAGACCCTGATTTATCCTGCATACTTTGGCAAATGGATTTTGGTCTTGTGTGGGTATATAGAGCAAAACAAGGGGTAGTGTGGATGGGATTGGATGTTTTAAAATAAATTTTGGTGGGAGGGGAGACAAGATGAACTTGACTCACCAAATCCTTGAGAGCTTATGCAAAATGGAGGGATTTCAGCCAACAAAATGCCACAAAAGTTAGAAATGTCTCTTCAACTAGAATATGTGCCTAAATGGAGGCCCAACTTAGCACTCTTTCACACAACCTATGGGATTCTATCATGAAGGATTGAGTATGAAAACTCAATAAAGCACCAAGATTCAAATCAAACCATGCCTGAGGTACACCCAGAGGCTTACAGACAATCTCTGTTGACAAAATGAAAGAAAAGTGATTTTAAATCATTTATCTCAATCCCAGATGAAGGCTCTTATGAGAAATGAGATTGTAGATGCCACTAAACTATCACAAGGAATGAGACCTGTGTGATTGGACTGGATTTTGGTACAAGATTGCAATAGAAACAAGAAAAACTACTTGCATGCATTCAGAGATGAAATAAATACACTTTACTCAAGATTAACACAGAATAACTCAAGTCTGATCAAATTTATCAGCAAGGGAAAGTTTCAAGAACAATCTCAAAGCTTTTCAATGGTTGTACACTTGTAACCACCTTGACATGATTGAATTTGATACAAAGAGAGATATATAGGCTTCTTAGATGGCTTCTCAAAAGGGATGGGATCTGTCAAGCTTTTTCTTAGAAAAATCAGTCTATGACTTTCAAAAACTCCCAACCATTTACATGAAAAATTTGTGCCATTTATAACATTTACAACAGAGCCCCTTCTCCCCAAAAGACAAAAATGTTTAATGCACCAAGTGTTTCGCCATGATTCTTTCGTGATTCTCAGAATCAGATCTACAAAAAGTCTCCAGGTGCTTGAGGGGGTAGATTTCATCGAATGCCTCCCGCATTCAACTCCTTGCTCTGGTAGATCACTCTTCCTTCAATTTCCAACCACTTCCACCCTTAATCTGTCAAATCTAGCTCCTTGCGTGCTTGGGAGAAGAAAAATAGAAAATCTGATCGGGCACGAAAGTCAGACCATTTTAATGGTGAAAGACACCTTCCAGATCTTCCCACCAAACTTTAGATGTCAACATTAACTTCCTTCTCTACTTGGCATGTAGAAAAACCAAGAAATCATGAAAACTCACACTTCCAAACATGTGTTGCAGAGAAATGGAGGGAAAATCAGATTTCGAATCTCAGTTGTCGTTGATCATTTCTTTGAATTTGGGCCATCCACGTGGAAGATCCAAACTTAAAATGGACCTGGGGCTTCCTCTGACTTTTTACAACTTTTGGGAAAGTTTCATATTTTGCTCCGCATCTCGGCCTCGGGAAATGAGCCTGACACGTGTCCTAAGGTGGGCCCTAGCAGGACCATGGCCAAATTTTGACATTTCACTCCCCTTTTGGAAAAGGGAAAATTTTCCAAGTTTTCCTTTAGCTTCATCCTTGAAAAAATGGGCCTGACATGTGTCTAAATATGATTGCAGAAGAACAACGCTTCCCTTTTTACTTTTGGCCCCCTTTTTCCAAAATTTTTTTTCCAAATTTCCTTTGATAGTCTACACCTCCACCATTGACTGGAGAAAGATTCAAATTTTCCTTTATCGGGCTTGTGGGCCATTTTGATGTTTTTTAGCCATTTGCATGTTCAAGGGGCAAAAATCCAAATTGCCCCCGATGGTCTGCCTCCCCTCCTTTGACTTTTCAACCTGCCACATGTCATCACGATGCACCTTGAGATGGTCCCAAAAATTTGGTACTTTGAATGAGCGCGGGCTCACCACGTGTCCTGCTCTGCCAAACTATACCAACTGCATAAAAATTTGTCTAAGTCCAGGAAAAGCAGTGGAACCTTCCATGTGTCCTCCTACGGGTCAAAGCGAGACTTTTTCCCTGCCCTTAATTTTCTCCAATCAGAGCCTGATGAGGCCGGGGTGGGTTCAAACTTTTTACCAAAGTATCTAAAAAGGAACAAGTTCAAAAATAGACCCACCGTGCCCCATCCAATTGGAAGAAGCCACGTAAGCACCAAAAGAACCAATGAGAAATGAGTGGAGCCACGGAACCAACTTTTCCTTTTCACCAAAAAGGAAAAAGTGATAAGTTAAAGCATTTTCCCACTATCCCCTGACCAACCAAAAGAATCCACGTCCCCTATCGATGCAAGGAAGTAAATTTGACCAGAGAAAACACCCGTTAAACCGTAAAATACAGAAAAATGATCATTCGAGCCAGAAAATGAAAATTTCTTTAAGGATAGAGAGTTTAGAAACATTTACAAGACTCAAATATGTTTTTCAAAGATACATCCACTCATTTTCTTCAAGTATTTAGGGCAGAAATGACAAGGAAGACAAATGTCACTGTGGAGACCGAAAGGTATGATAAAACCTAAGTTTTTTGAACTTTTCCAGAGGAACAAAGAAACAAGGAGCAAACCATGGACCCATAAGTGATATACGACTCAGGAACAGATTAAAAATGGTAACAAGGATTAACCAGGCACAACATGGGGAAAAGGAAAGTGACAGAGGCTATAAATTAATAGATTTTCAAAGGAAAACTAGGGTGAGACTATTTTGAGCACCAACATGGAGGACGACCATTTTGAGAATATCTATCATCAATGAGCTATGTGCATGAACCGAAGAGAATGTCAAATCTAGCTCGGTTACCATTACCAACTTGGTTGGCTAAGGAACTAGTATGATGGTCCTAGACAAGGCCATCTCCAAATGAGACCGAGCATAACATCCAACTATCATCGCCAAATGTGCCCGAGTATAACAAGACCAGTACATTTGGAAAGTGTTATAGTCCCTCCCTTCAAAAAATCTTTCCCCTCATTGAGATGAGTAATTTACATCTTTTGACATCCCTCACTATATAAATACAGATAGCCATGTCCCCATTTACCTCTACACCTACTAAGGAAGGCGGTTGCATGTTTGGATGATGTAGCCACATTGTTTTTATTTTGAGATTTGTGTGATTGGAAATCCATGTTGGGTAGGTTTTAATGAGGGGTGGTCAATGCAGATATGTTTATCTTCTCTTATTCACCATGGCGAAGGAGGTGTTAAATTTTAATCTACCTTGATAAACAAGTGTTGAAATCAATCTGACAATTTTTAAAAAATATCCTTCGTATGGAAGTATTCTGCAAATTGAAAATTCTATAAGTCTCGAAATCTAAAAAAAAATGGATTTTGAGGATTTTCCCTTTTGGAGTTTAATGGCATGGATTTGAAATTGTGTTTTCAAATTTGAAGTTTGAAACCCCGAAAGTCCAAATTTTTGGACTTTCGAGCTTTCGGGGTTGGGATTTTTTTAACGATTGACAATTTTTTAACCCGGAGTTACGAAGTCTGAAACTCTTAAAGTCCAAAATTTCAAATTTTGGGTTTTGGGTTTCAGAGTCCCAAGTTATAGTTTTTGGAAAAATATCTTTTAGTTTCGAAGTCAAAACCGAAAGTCTGAAATTTCAGACTTTCGAGCTTTTGGGTTTCGGAACTTTAGGTCGCACTTTTGGTAAATCTCTTTCGGACTTCTAAAGTCGAAAGTCCAAAATTTAGAATTTAGGCTTTCAAGTTTGAAACTCTTCCATCACCATTTCACGATTTTCACCTATTGATCTCTCGAAGTCTGAAACCCCAAAATTCCAAAATTTTAGAATTTTAGGCTTTTGGGTTTTAGACTTTTGGAACCCTTCTCACATTTAATTCCATACCTACTTCTGTACGGATCAAAATTTAGTCATTAATGTCAGTTTTTTCTATTTAAACTCACATTTTCACCTGAAACTTGCTTTGATGATCTGGGTTTTTAATATTTTATACTTTTTGACGTCATTCTCGAGGTATTTTATTTTGGTTTAAGATCTTTTGTTTTTGTTTTCTCCTCGTTCATTTTTCTTTGTTCTCCTCTGTATGCCTTGGAAAATGAAGATCTCCTTGCCCTCCATGTTCCCTTTGATTGTATTTTTGATCCTAATGGTTCCATGTTCAAATTTTCTATAGGCATTCAGGAGGGATCTCATCACAGTCTTCATTCTCCTAAGCATTCAAAATATGCTCTTTTGGCACTTCTCATTTTTGGAGTTTGGAGGATTTTATTTTTGGGATTCGGGGATTTGAATGATCAAAATTTCTTGGTTCTTGGGAATCGTGCCTATCTTCATTTTGGAATTCTCCAATTTGGATTTTAGAGGTTTGCAATTTGGATTTTCGGAGGTTTGCTTTTTGGGTTTTTGGAACTCTCATTTTCAGAACTTCAAAACTCTCATTTTTAGAACTTCAGACTTCTCTAATTCAGGTTTTTAGAGGTTAAGGTTTTCAAAACTTTGGAGCTTTTATTTTTAGGATTTCAGACTTCTTTGTTTCGGAAGTCCTCCTTTCATATTTTTAGAGATTGTAGTCTTTCAGGTTTTTGGAGGTTGAGGGTTTTGGGTTTCTCTTCTTCGGCATTCAAAAAGTCACCGATTTCAAAATTCAGAACCTGATGTCTACTTCTATATCCAAGGGTAAAAAAATGAAATATTCATTCCTTGGAGTTTCCCTCACTCTTGTTTTTCTTCAGACTTGGGAAACATAGGAGACACTGACTTGGGGCAGATTGATTTTCTAGATTTTTGGGCAAGGGTGAAGGCCCCAAATAAGAAACCATGGATACAATCCATATATGACAGTGGGCTTGTTCTTGCTACGGTTTTCCCACATCCATGCATTTCTCGAGTTCATTTTAGCCACAACAACCCACTTTGACAAAGAATCTATGGTGGTTAAAGATGATAATGATAAGGTGGTAATCCGTTTGGACCTAGACTTCTTCGAAGATATGCTCAAACTCCCTGACATTTAAGATTACACCACAATTTTTCCAAATTCAACGGTGGAACATTGGGACAAGGAGGTGGAGTTGTGCATGAAAGTCATGATGAAAAGCTATCTAGCCAAGAGCGTTGCCAAATTACCAAAGACCATGTATCGGTCAGACTTCATTCAGGAGGTCAACAACATCATTGTGTTATTAAGAAGAGTTTTAGGTCTTCCCTCTGTGAAGGAATTCTAGGAATGAATGTTCTTATATATCACTACCATCAAGAAAAATAAGGAATTTATCGATGGGGGAGCATATCAGTAACTCCATTTGCTATTAGTTGAGTAAAGTGTTGTCCATAAAGAGTTTCTATATGACATCCTTTTTGGTTTATGCCGCCATCACTGCTATGGGAGACTTCACCAGGTTGAATACTAAGGGTATTCGAAGCACCTCCCAAATCTATGATTTCTATCCATAACTTACACTGGATGAGGGAACCAGCACTTCCATAATTAACGATGCTTTCTTTGCGGTTATCCTCTATCACTTCGATAAGGAGTTGTAAAATCAAAGGATTTTTGATGAAGCCTTCAAGGAAGTTTGTGAGTGGGGAGATATCTACCTATAGTTTCCCATGTTTACTTACATTCGTATTCCTAGCTTCGTAGGTACTCCCAGCAAGCTTCCAAGATGTCCCACCGACAAATGGGTTCTACTAGAGTTGGTTAGGACAATTGTTGGATTACCACTAGATTCAAAACAAAAGACACAAAGTGGGGATGTAATTCCCTATTTCAATTGGTAGATGCACTTGCCCAAACATTTACAAGGCTAAGAATGTGGATGCAGAAATGGCAAAGGTAACCTTGCGGACTTTCCATCCATGGACCAATTTTGATTATTGGGGTAAATTCACTGAAATAGGTCGGTCCAGTTCCCATGTGCCCTAGTTGGAAGATATCTGGATTCATTTTTGGGATGAATACATCATCGACAAAGGGATTATGAGAGGTTAACCTTAGATGAGGTTTGATAGTTTGGAATAGTGGATGTTCCAAATGATATGCAAGATGATGATGAGGTTTTGGATATAACCTATAAAAATGATAACATTGTCAATCAACCATTACCATGGATTGATTGGTATGTGGAATAATGTTGCAATACAAAGGAGAGGCGGGGCCCATTCTGTAGAGAACCTACAGTTGGTTGGTTACCTTGGGAATCTCACCCAAGGGGTTAGAGAAACCTACAAATACATAAACCCCATCAACCATGAGCCAATCAACACCCACAAAGGGAAAAAGGTCCATCCAAAGGGCCCATAATATCCCTACAAAGATTTCATTTGTAGTGGGCAACTCATCTCTCTCCAAAGCTTCTGCTTCCAAAGCCATGCCTTCTACAACACCCGTATCAAAAATAGTCGAAGTCAGTGATTCTCCAAGAATCTCACAAGATCCATCATCTCTTCTTCCTCCTCCATTATCACTTCTTACATCAGTTCCTTCCATTTCCAAAAACATTTCTTCTTTTCCATCTCCTTTTATGGCCCAAGTATTCTCATCCCTTCCAGTTCTCTCAGCTAGAGAAACCATTGGGTTACCCATTTCTACTTCACTTCCCCTAACACTTCCATTTCCTTCCATATCATCTCCTATTATTATTGTATCGACTCCTATGGTCATCCTCACATCCACCCCATCCATCATTACTACTTCCATTCAGATGCCAACTAATGTTACTAGTGCTCTTGTCATGACTAATGTTATAGGAATTCAATCTATTGTTCCCTCCTCATCAGCATTAGCCATCCTAGAATGGTTGTTTCAACAGAATCCAAAGTAGAAAAAGAAGGTGTCTTGGGGGATGTCATAGATCTGAGCATATTGGAGCATACACCAAAGAGACAGGCCAAGAGGCCAAATATTGTTTCTAGCCTGACAATGAATTCATCTAGGGGAGTGAATTATAGAGGTTACTACTCCCATTGAGGGAAAAACCAAAGAAACCATTACAACTGCAAATTATTGAGTCTCTATAATTTCACTGGGAAAATCCACTCATGAAGGAGCTAAGTAGGATGTACAAACTACTCTTAGGAATCTGCTGGAGATAAATGACAAGGATAAGGCTTCAAAGGATGAGCTCAAAGCAAAGGTCAAGCAAGCTCACTACATTGTTAAGGAAAGTAACATAGCTAACTCCATCTACCAAAGTTTCCACTACTACGGATATGATAGTTTCTTCTAAAATCGATGACATTTATTATCATGAGATTGAGAATATAGGCCAGAAAGGGAGAATGGTAAATGGATGGATGGAGTGTATACTGCAAGAAGCTAATCCTTTAATCAAAGAAGTTGTTGAGATATTTAATGATCTACAGGTTTAAAGAGTGGCTATTTGCAAAATGGATGAAGCTTTTTCTGAGGACAATAATGTAATGCCTCATTTGATGGTCAATTCTCACTTCGGTGACCCTATTTCTAGGCACCGAATGTTTGTGCAAGCTTCCATTGGTTGTTAGTTGGCTTCGACCTTGTCACAGAGAAGGATTAACATCCTTCCTCCCCATCTTGTCTTCCCGTATCCTTGTCGGTGCTTCTTGTGGAGGGCCTCTGCAGCGCCCTATTCGATTACCCTGTTAAAGGAAAATCATGTTCTATTTTTTGTCATGCTTGATTGTTGGCCCTTATTAATATGATTAATAATTTTTTTAAAGTTATAAAATAATAATAATATTATTATTTTAGTTGTTGATTAATGATTATTTTATTTTGTGTCGATTTTCATGAATATTATTATTAATTACCTTTAAGTTATTTTATTTTATTATTGACTGCTCTTAGAGAGACCGAGCCCGATTCACACAAGAGGAGGAGCTTGTTCGTGGATGATGCCATTGCTTAGGAGGTGGTGTTCATGCTTAGCGTTTAACGTTTTCCCCTTGGCCGACTAGGGCGTCATGCATGCTTTATATTTATAACATTTTGTTGGTAAAATTCTTGTTCTTTTTTGTTTGTGTGGAGGCATCCACCCCCACCCTCTTTTCCTCCCTGCCAGCCGCATACTCTATTTTTTTTTAATTTCTTGGTCATTAGTGAAATGTGTTGGAGGAGCACCTACCACTCCATTAATAGTTGTAAGGTAAGACGTGTTGGCTGCACCTTTCTTTTAAATAAATTTTGATTTGCAAATATTCTTGGGGCAATTGTTTATCTGTTCATGTTTTGGGGAAGGAAATGCCCAATTAAGAAGTTGGTCGCTTATTTTGCAACTTTTGTTTTATTGAAATCTTGCTCTAGTTTTTTCTTTACAGTGGTTGAAAACACTTCTTCTTTGGCATTTTTGGACTGCATATGCCACTCTTCTCTGGTTGCATGAGTGTCTCTAGTGAAGGATTGCATTTGGAGGTTGTTGAAAAGTCTTTCAAATTGCAGATGTATGTTGGGCACCTATTTTATTACAAGTTTTAATATCTGTACTGGTTTATTTTACCTGCTCACGCCAACTCTAGCTGGCCGCGTGGAAGATTTTAGTGAGGGAATCTTGTAGTAGGCTATGTGTAGTACATCTGAGGAGTTCCCTTTTCCTTGGTTGTTGCCACGTGAAATCTGGTGGAGGGTTTTCAGTTAGTTTTATCTAGCAAGGAACTGAAACTCTAGAAAATATATGTGATGGGTTGGTGTTTGAGCCTCCTAGCCTTGTTGCAAACCCCCTACTGTGCCAAAATGTGAAGCCATGGACTTTTTTTGGTGCCCAACAGGTAAAAATGTGGAAGATTCGCTAAGTTTCAACATCAAATGCCATGTCATATGCGTTGAGCATGTGGAAACGTTTTCCAGGCATGATAATTTCTTCTCATCTTTCTACTATGCTAACATTAACCATAACATGAAATAATTTTTCTTTTATTTATTGAAGTGGTTGCTTTGCTTGGGGTTATTTTGTGGTTTTTGTTATTGATTCTCATCTTCCAAGTTATGTTTTTAGTTTCTCTCCTGTGTTAGCTGCTTCTTAGGATGATCCTTTGCTATATTTGGTTCTGCAAATGGTCTTGCACTTGACCTTTCACTTGCTCTTGCTGCTTCTGTATACCAATGGTTATAGGGATACTTAACTTTCTTCTTGTTATTATGTTTTAAATCATACGGAAATATTAAGGACTAGCTTGCTAGGTTCTTTTACGTGAATCTATGATGAATGCATTTTCTATCCATTACTTTGAGACCGATATGTGATGCCTTAGGGGATTTTTAGACTCTTCATGGGATTTATTCCTGGGGATGGATACTTTAAAATTTAGCCCCGTCCCTTAGATGCTCACCATTTGATCATCATGTCTCTCTTTTGATGATGTTTGCTTATGTGAAATTACAGTTTGATAAACCTACCCTAAGTCCGGGAAGGATGATAAGAGAATATAGGCATTATCTCTTAGGAATAAACACCCCTTCAATGAAGATTCAAGTCTATGTGGCTGATAAAAATAATAGAGAGTGCACTGATTAGTTTGGGTTTCTAATTCACTTAAATGAGTATTTTCTATGTTGACTGAGTTGTTAATGGATTTGGATACTCTAATCCGGTGTTTATTTTTTTATAAACATGAGAGATAATATTATCCTTTGACCATTGGCATTTTTTTTTGAATTCCACTGAGGAGGGGCCGTTAGGTTATGTGAACCTACGTCGGCAAGTTTTGATGGGTTTTTGTGTTGTAGTCTAAATCCGGTTTTCCTTATTTTGAGGTTGTGAATCTGAGTATATATCTGACTGAGGGGTGAGTGTGTTTGATTTCCATGAAATTTTGTTAACTTCTAAACAAGGTTTAGTGTTGTGTACCCTCCTATACTCTCCTCTGATTGTGTAAAGTTAGTATCATGAGGACAACAGGGTAAATGGGGCTCAAGCTAAAGTTGGTGAGTAGATGCATTCGTATCTATGAGATAAAAAGGTCTAGCTAACTTGGCTGCATGAACCTTAATGAGTAGGATGCCTCTTTCTAGCCGATACCTTACCCTTTCATGATAAAATAAGAAGAAATGTAGATAATGGTAAAGTATTAACCATTACGAGAGGAGTTTGGTTGATTATCTTCTTTTGTTTTTTATTACGGTTAGGAATCATTGTTGCCATCTTTTGATAACTTAAGGAAATCTATTACCTAGTAGGTTGGATAAGGGTGATTACCCTCTAGCTTTTATGAATAGGAAGGATCATGATTTATTTGTGATGATAGAGGGAAGTATTACTTTTGACATGACTGGTTATTTAATAATTATAATTACTATTATTTGATGTGACTAAGGAAAGTTTCACCTAGTTTAAGACTTTGGTTATTCATTATTTTCCTAATTGAGAGTTGGAGGTACTTAGGAGTGGCGAGATAAAAGAGTATGCTTATGTTTAAAAAAACAAGAGAGAGGGTTTTATTTGTTTAATATAAAGACTTGTGTTTCAGTTGTTTAAGGTATTTGACTCAAACGAGGGTGTTGGAATAAATTAAGGAAGCTTAGGATTTTTGGTGATCTGTTGGAGGTGATATGTCTAAGTGTAATTCGTGTAACATCATCATATCGGTTCCTTGTGATGGTTCACTTAAATTTTATTGATATAGGTTTAAGGATAATTTAATTGATTGGACTGCATTTTCAAATCTTGGTAAGATGAAGGCATTAGATTCATTTTAATTGTTTGATTTATTAAGTATGTGTTATTTCATTTATCATACTTTTGACTGTTGTACATAACATGGCAAGATGATCTTATGTTGTGAAATTTTCTGTTAGAACTTACTATGTATGTTCCTTGCAAGAAATTAGGTGTAGGCATGTTGTGGGGTAAATTTCCTTTGAAAAGGGAAATTAGCGGTAAGTATGTGATGTTAAAGTTCTAACTTCAAACCTATTAAATCTTATGAATTTTAAAAAGGAATGTTGATTGATGTTGAGTATTGGATTTCAATCATGTAATTTATATGGTTACATGATTGAAATCCCTATACACTCTTCACTGTTTCGAACTCATTGGGTATTGATCCCTACTAGAATGATAGTATTCTCCTTGTTGTTTCAGAAACAATGTTCATAACAAATTTTTATGGTTTCCTTCTTAATTTGAAATAGTAAATCTTCTAGAAAGATTAAATAAGTTGTTAGTGGGACTGAGCTTAGCGCTATTTCTTTTAATAGAAGGTTCATTTTATGATATTGTTAATGGTAGCATATGATTCCTTTGTGTAGTTTTTATCATGCTCAGTTCTCGTGAACTGACTCAGGCTATAAATGTGCACATGGCCTTCGAGGGTAGAAAAGGGAGTGTTGCATCGATGATTGCTTTGAAGCTCAGTTTGTTCGTATGTTCTTTATTTTTGTTGAGAGCCTCTAAATTTATGTTTGTTAAGAAATTTTGATGGGCCCAATTTGTACTATGGGTAATGCTATCGCATGTGTCTGAAAATGGAACTTGTAAATAATATAACTAGATCCCAAATTTGTTTGAGTAATTAATTGTACTATAAAATTTTTTTGAAAGATATCTTAGCTTGGATTTGACCAATATTATTACCTTTTTTTTTTCAAGTCAAAGTTCATTAGAATCCTTCACCACCTTTGGATTGGTATGTCGTGTTGGATAAAAATGTGTAACCATGTATTGTTTCACAAACAGGGTAAAGATAAACGTAACTTTGAGTTAAATTTTTTGTATAATAGCCCCCTCTAGGTTTGGCATAAATGTAAACCTAGGCATGATAAAGTGGTTTAGTAATGCTTATAAAAGTATTAAAAAAACATAATGTAGTTGTGATCTACTTGATAACTTTTGAACCATTAAGTGATCAATGAATGTTCAAGAAATTTCACCCATATTCAAGTATTGGTTTCCACCATGGTTGTAGTGTAACTCAAATTTAGTATTTTAAATCAATTCAAAATATGGATTTTCCTCCAATTGAACATTCCAAAGAAAAAATATAAGCTAACACAAATCTAAACTACATATTAGTGAAAAAATCACAATCCCATATGATAAACAATTGATTTTTTGGACCCCTTAACTTAGGGTGTACCACTACTAGCCACTCTCCCCTCTGGATTGAATGGATTGCACCAACCTCTTTACATACAAACAATATTGCACGTGGTATTCAATGCTGAGAAAAGTGAATTCGTTGCTAGTGTGGATAAAAAACAATGAATTATGTAGCTCTAGTTGGCCACATCATGCAATAGATGTCTCTCAGATATACTTCACAATCTGACTAGGTCTTCTATAATCCATACGTTGGTGTGGAGGATCAAGTCAAGGGGGATTTATTCTTGTGAACAAATGGTGAGATATGTTCATTTGTAGGATCTTTTTCCACTGACTGGTTTTTAGCCAAAATGTAAAACTAGATGTGTTCATTGAATTTAGGAAGGTCTGAAAGGAGCTTTGTGAAACCAATCTGCAGAGTATAACAGGTCATGGGTGAATAAATTTCAATCTTCAATCAAAGTCACAACTATATACTGAACACCAAGGAAAAACATAGAGAAGAGATCTGACACCGATAAAAGTGGATTGTGTTTTCCCTTGCAAATTTGGACTCATATTCATGTGAAATAATTACACCAGTCACATGAAGGATACATGGACTATATAATTCATATCTACCACTTGATCACCAAACACATGGGAGTTTTAGAATAGTCCATGGAGTTCAATGCAAACCTAGCTTTCAAATCGAATGGAAGATGATCACATGCACAATGGTGTTGAGCTGATGAGAGACCAACATCAAATGGAGAGGTGAAAATAAATCTTCTTAGTGGAAATACCGAGCCTTAAATAAATTTTAAACACAACTAACCTACACTCTGAGATGCTATAGAGGATTCCATGAACTAGGGAAATAAAAATTAAACATTGCCCCAATATCATTCTATTTCTCCATCCATAATAACTCGCTCTATGCTAGATAAAGAGAAACAAGCAGATTTGCAAAAAGAAAATAAACTTCGTTAATTCAAGATTTATATCAAATACATATATACAGGAAATACCTTTCCTATAATTTATCATCTAACCTTATTAACAACCTACCAACATTACTCACCTATTTCTATTCTACGTGAGTTGTTACAAACAACTCAGCAACTAACAATAATGTACGCACTAATAATAGTTTTCCTAACATTCCATTTTCATTATTTTACCACTGTTATAAGGCTATTAGTATTGAATTTAAATTTTGAATATACTCTTCCGAAAACATAAAAAATATCATAACATTACAAAAATACAAAATCAAAACCTACATGTGACATGCTCGATCCTTTCCTATCCTTGAGCCATTTTGATCATTAGGATTTAACACTCTTTATTGCTTTAGTACTCAAATTTTATAGAATGAATTAAGTGGATATAACCCATGGACATTATCAACATTACCACCCTAGGGGCATGTCCAAATCAGGGGGGCATCTTATCTATTTAGCTTACTTTGATCACATCTTTAATACCTTACAAATTCTTACAACCCTCTATCCTGAGGTACGCCTACCACATTGAAGGCATACCTACATTAGGGGAATTTATACAACATATTTTATCATGATTATATATCTTGACACTTGTAAATTGTGCACACCATACTACTTTACTACTTATGACATGTGATATATCACACTTTATTTGATGATCACATTGGTTAATTCTAGACACGACTATGATATGTGTTTGCTTCCTTTAATATTCTTACCACTTCATTACTATTTTCCATAGGCTCCTATTTTTGGATATCATTACTTGCTTACACCCTACATTATTCACTTACACCATTTATTGCTTAAACTATGTTACTTTATTACTTCATGACCTTGATTAATCTTATTGTTTCATATTGTTATGTGTTACATTCATTGATTGTTGTATAACATTGATTGACTTGATTACTCCGAGCTATTGCATGTTGTATTCCTTTATTTTGCATTAATTTGATTGACTTGACTAATCCATGCTCTTGCATGGTGTATTCCTTAACTTATATATGAGATTGATTGATCTGACTGCTTCATGCATTTTTATATTGTATTCCTTGATTTTTGTATGACATTGATTGAATTGATTTCTCTCTACATGTGTGTGATTATTATATGATATTATTTGTTTTGGTTGATTTAGACACATGTTTGAGTGGTGATATTGTGTTCTCTATTTTTTGTACAATATTATGCCTTTTTTGTGTTTTCTATGTGTTTTTATGCCATATTTTATGTTTTCTTTGTACGCTTGTGTGATCTATGTTGTGTTTTCTTTGTGTACCTATTTATTCTAAGTTATGTTTTCTCATGCACTATAGATGTTTATGTCTGATTTTCACTACTTGTTTTTTTATGCTTATTCATATTGGGGAATACTAGCCCTCTTACTTCTTACGATACATTGTGGATTATACCTTTAGAATGGAACAAACATCTTATGGCATGCTACTTGTTATATCCTTTGATAGGATAAAACATCATATAACAATTACTTTAATTTCTTGCATTACTACTGTTAGATAAATATGGTAACAAGATATACTACTTTGGTACACATTATCTCCTATACACATTGATTACCACACATGGACTATTGACATACTTACTTGACACATATTGTTTGATTGAATTTTTGGGCTATATGCCCTATAATTGACTTACAATACAATTATTGTTTTTTTACATCACCTCTTAAAAATTGGCTTTTAGAATCTTCACTAATATGATTACTATTTCTCACACATCTATCTATGCAAATTTCTTGTTTGACCTTATGATTACATCCTTTATTATCACATATTTCTTTAAGCACGTTGATTTTTTACTTCAAAATTGTCACATTACTTATTACACGATGCTTTTATCATTATTTACTACAGAGTACTTCTTTCACTACTTATTCCAAATTGATTATCTCACATTAATCAATGTGCATTGTAATTATACTATCAAACTTATATAATTAATTCTCACAAAACTTGGATTTATATCATTATTTTTTGCATGTTGATTTAATAAAAAATAGAGTTAATCCTAATTTCAAAGTCACTAATATGATAAAGTACAGTTGAATACAAATGCTAAATACTCCAATGATGCAACCTTGTAATAAAATACGAGAGATATGAGACTTATATGATTTATGCTTATCCTGGATCAAATCTAGACTAGAACAAGTGATGAACAAGATGTGAAAAGTGTGAAAATTCTCAGTATTAATTCTAGAACATACATACAAATATGGACATGGGCACTGGGTTAGGGCGAGGGTTACTTGGGTGCCAGAGACCACTTCTAGGAATTGGTGACTGCACAAGTGCTCAGAATATGATTTCTTCTGTGTCATTAGGGTTTCACACTTATTTGCTGATGATCACCTATTATTCCCACTTTGATTGCTAAGGGTACCTGTAACCTACAAAACAAACCCTATCTACTTGCACAAGCTCACAAACACATCAAATTGGAATGAAATATGCAATATGTGAAGTCAGAATGACCTCGACAGTCACCCAAAGAGTGAACTTATGACCGAGCGCTACACTACATTCCAAACTCCATGTAGTTATTTGTGCTTGTGTTTGAAATAGTGTCTTTAGGTTTCGTCACGCCAATGATGCCAAGATAGTGGGATATGGCTAGATAAAATGCAAATATGTGAAATGAATTCAACACTTACCCTTCCTATGAAATGTATGCAGCCCAAAAATGTAGTCCATTTGATGGTACTGGTAGTATGAAGATGTGATTCCCCTTTAGAATTTCCTTATAGAATAATAGAGTGTATGTTGTGTATGCATATGGATCTCTTGTTTGAATTTTGACACTAGTGACACAACATGTTGACTATGACCTCAAGATAAGGATAAGAAAACTAAAAAGGCCAACCACAAATGTCAAAAATGTGAACAAGAACAAAGAGGAAAGAAACACCTATAATAGACAGAGCACGTGGAGCTAGTTTCTAGGATGAGCATTGGTATCCTGGGATAAATGATGACATATATGAAAATACTGAGAGATAGGGATCATGTGACCTGACCATAATTGAGTGCAAAAGTGATAGATGTGAGAGAGAAAGATAATAAAAATAACCAAAGCAAGTGGATGGACTAGGGAGTGTGTCACCAGTGAATACTTTTCTTACTTAAGATCCATGCATATAACAACATACTTGGTAGTATAGTAAAATAGTAATATGTGCGTGATTTTGTGTCTACACATGTTTTTCCTTGTACACATAAACTAACAATTAACATTTGTCAATTCGGTCACATATTCTTAGTCATGTCTTTCTACAATGGGCCTATCATGTTATTTGATTCATGTTGTGTGTTAGGTCACTATGAATCAATTAGGAATCAAGTCATGAGTTATTATCATGTTACTCATCCTATAATTTTTATGTTATCTTGTTGAATATTGCTATAACAATTTCATGAAATGTTTCACACTTTCCAATATATAGACATATATTCTTAAAACACTTTTATCTTACAAACTCGATATACTATTTGTGCTTAAATGCTTATCTATAGTGGACATGATAATGAAATATTCTAATCTTTTTTGGATACATGATGTTAAACTTATAATACTTTAATATTACAAATGATACAACATTCTTGTGCTTATGAATACTTATATCTTTTGCATTATACACATTGTACATGTTTACACCCTAACTAAATTCTAGTGTTATGGGAGAACACAAAATAAAAAGGATGTAAGGGTTTATATAGGGGAATATTTTGATCAATTAAATTCCAACATTACCCATTCACAGTAAAAATAATGCATTAACACTTGTAATGATTGATAAAATGATAAGTAATATCTCAAATTCACAAAAGAAGGAGAGGAATTAGTTGTAAAATTCATAATAGAGAGGATTTGGATGTGGAGACCAGTGAAATAGGTAGATTTGAGATTAGATATAATTCAATACATATTCTGGAACTGGAAATTGAACATGGGAAAAATTGTACAACTATGATCTAAGTAAATTTATAGTCCTAACCTAAATTTTTGTGGTTTTGGACCCTTAAGTAGTATAGGTTTGGAACTTCCTGAATGATTTGATTTCTTGGAAATTCCCTTCCTTATGTTTCAATTTTATCACACAACTTTGAGATGACCTGTAATCACCTACAACAAAGTGAAAACCCTAGAAACCTACATAACCCTTCATCAAAGCATTGTCAAAAAAAGAGAGAAAACATATGTGTGGTGATGTTGGACTAGAATTAGTGGTCATACTCCTAGTTGTTGTATCAATCTAAATGTTGTAATACATGCACTCATTGTGGTATCAAGCCTCGTGTTGTTCTCCTTGGTTCCTTTTCAATTATGATTAGAAACTAGCTGGTCCGAAAAGGTAAGAGGGGCCATTGAAAATTCCAAAGACTGCAGAGGCTTCAAGTGTCAACTCGATGCTCCTTCAAAGGAAAATCTTGATCAGGATTTAAAGCAAGGCAGAGCCTCCACGTCCAATCTCAAAATGGGGACAGATTCGGGTTGAATAGTTAATGCATGGAGGAGGCAGTGGAGAGAGCCAAGTGTCCAAACAATGCTAACTCAAGAGCTGAATAGAAAGAGGGTTTCTAGATGAGCACCAGATCATTGCATGTCCCCGGTTAAGAAATATGACTTCTCCGAGCAAAGGACTTAACCGAGAAACATAGAAATTGAGCAGGCTAGTGGAGGAAACCACATGTCAACCCCACACTTTTCCAAAAGAAAATATAGAGGCTACCCTTGGATAAGCGCTAGCCAACCACATGTCCCATATTAAAGAGGGGGCCATTTTTCAAACTTGTTTTCTCTCCCTCTTGTACGGACCGATACAAACTTTGAAGGGGCATATCTTTCAACTCAGGCTCAAAATATTGCAAATCTGACACCGTTAGAAAGATCTCGGCCTCTCCCATGCCATGGAGATCTGAAACTTTAAGTTTGGGGAGGTTAGGTAAAGAAAAATGGAGAAAACATCTTCAGGGCCATTAATGCAGGGTCTATTTTTCCCCAACAACCAGATCGGGTTTGATCTGCTCCACCATTTTCCTCCTTCAAGGCACCAAACCAGTGGTTAGTGCAGTCAAGGTAGATTTAGGGGCAAATTTTATAGGAGGCATTAATAGCAGTGGTTGAGCTTTGACCTGATTTTCCCACTTCTCTCTTTCTCCCTTCTGTGTTGAGTCTATAAATACAGAGTCGGGACTCATTGTAAAGGGTTGGACATTCTTTTGTTTTTACAGGATCCCCTTTCCTTTTGGCAAAGGAATTCATGGAGTTTTAGACCTTTCATTTAATTTGCAATATGTTTCCTATCTTTTGGCTATTTTTAATTCATTGTATCAATCTACAGAGCAATAAAACATGTTTGTGATCAATTTTAGATCATTTCTTGTCTCTTTTACTTTCATCTGGTCTTTCATTATAGATCTGGTTATTGTGTGCCTGGTTATTGTATGCATTTTATTAGTTTGTTTCTATCATCAAAACTAATGTTCATCATTCCTTTGGTGCATCACCTCATAGCTTAGTTTGATACCTTTCATCCCTTTTATCCTGTCTCCTTGGTAAAACTTAGATTAGGTTTAGTAATAGGTCCTCTACAAGTTTCCACACATGCACCTAAATAGAGGAATAGGAACCAACCTTTAATCTGGAGAGTTTTCCCATTTGCAAAGTCCCACACTTTGGGGAAAACTCAATGTTATGCGAATCACACCAAATGAATCTGCCTTAGAAAAGCAGATCTGATGACTCATTTGGGGGTGCTGTGATTTTGCACTAACAATACACTCATATATATGACTATCTCATTAAATGTAAAATTTCATCATATTTATCACAAGGTATTAAATGATCATTTCTTCAATGCATCACTCACTTTATCATCATAGGTGGTATCTTTAATAAACAAATATTTGATGGTATACTACTACAATTCCTTAAATCACATGAATCAATTAAAGCAATCAAAGAGGTCCGTGATGGTATCTGTGGTGGTTTCTTCAGTGGAAATCCATCACTAAACATGTCATATGGCTAGGGTACTATTGGCCTACCATCACCAAATATTTTTGTGCATATGTAAAGAAATGCGTTAAATTCCAACTCTAGTTAGATCTCATTCACGTCCCTAGTCAAGCGTTACAACCCACTTGGGACTTATGGAATTTTTATCAGTGGGGTTAGACCTCATTGGTGCAATCAATCCTAAGTCATCCCAACAACATCATTCCATAATCACAACAACTAAATAATTTACTAAGTGGGTTGAGGCCATCCCTTTAACCTCGATAAAATATGGACCTATCATTAACTTCATATATAAAAATATCATATGTCATTTCGGTATCCCCTATAATCTCGTCACAGATAATGGAAAATCCTTCAAAAATAAAAAAGTTAAAAATTTATGTGATACATTCAACTTCAAGCTTAGTTTCACATCACCATATTATCCCCAAGAAAATGGACAAGTTGAGGCCTCTAATAAAACACTTAAAAAATCCTTATGAAAAGAGTAGACAAATTAGAGTAGATTATTGAACTAGCATCCACACACCTACCAGTGCTATACTCTATTCACTTGTCTATGGCTCATAAGTTGTCTTACCTCTCAAAGTTCAAATTTGTCACTCTATGTATCTCTCAAATATTTCATTCCTGATGAAGAGTATCATCGAGACCACTTAGCTCAACTTGAATTGTTAAATGAAAAACATTTGAAAATCCTCGAACACCATCAATTCTATGAAGAGCGTATTAGCATAGTATATAAAAAACATGTCAAAGAGCATGAATTTAAAATTGGCAATCTTGTACTTAAAGAGAATAAAAATGTCACTACCTTAGAGCGGATTAAACGTGGAAAGTTTTCCCCCAATTGGATTGGTCCATATTTTATTATTGACAAGTATGGGTCAGGAGTGTATCATCTCCCTTATCTTGATGGGTAACCTAAAAGGGAACCTCTGAATGCTTCACACTTGTGGCCTTTCTACTGTTAAATAATCGATCATCATGACAATACTTACATCATAATCCTATCACTTCATCACATCATTGTAATGATTTAAAAGTATGGGGTTATCCATCAGCATCCTAAACACACCTTAAAGATGAACACCACATCTTTGTTCATTGAATTTTCATTTTGGACAAGTTCCTCTCTTGCAAGAACCCCTTAAAATCATTACATCTAATCAAAAATATCACATGGGGCATGTGTGTGTAGGTCATGTACATGTCTTATTCCCCTCCTTGAAATTTTTTATTAGGGTCTTGCCCTTAGCTCAAAAATGTATTGAAAATGTATTTGGATGCTCCTCTTATCAAAATTTCAACATCTAATAGACTGATCCCTTGAAGGAAAAATATTCACAAGTCTAAATAATTATCAAATATTAAAAAAGTAGACCGCTCCCTCGAAGGACAGCTACCAGTCAAAATTATAAATCGATTCATCGAAGGAAGACCATCTTTTGAAATTAAAAATGTAGACCATACCATAGAAGGATGGATACTCATGTAAAAGGCTTCCCACATTGATCAACCTTAAAAATGCATTAATATCAAAAGCATCTAGGATAGTTTCCCGCATCGATCAATTTTCCCATTATAGCCAGCTTCTCATCGCAATCAATTTTCTTCAAAACAAAGCTAGGCCATATTCCTTATGAACCTATTGAAAAGGAGATCTCTTTCTCCCATATATATATATATATATATATATATATATATATATATATATATATATATATATATATATATATATTCCTTCGTTATCCTAGCAAAGCACATTTTATTTTGTAAAGAAAAAAAAATTCTATACCTTACTAACCCTATTTAAACTAATGAACATTTTCCCCTTTCTTGGTGAGCTCATAAAATGACCTGAGGGTGAAATCAATGTTTAGATTTTGGAAGGAAATGCGGTTATATTAAGTAGGAGGAGACTGATTAGAAACCCTTCAATCTAGCTCACCCTTTGTAAACGTATTTTGTCTATCTATGTCAATCTCCTCAGGGAAAAGCCTAAATGAAATCTTAAATCCTTATGGTTATATTCTTAGCCATTAAAATATAGACTAATAACTAATGAGGCCTTAAAGATGAATCCAATTCGATATCCTTCCTCTAGTTTCTTCCAAAGAGCTTTGTAATCTCCTCCTATATGTTGTTTGAATCATTTGATCCTCTTTTAGAAAGCTTCACCTTAAGCTATTTAGTCAATAGTATAAAAGAAATAAGTTTTCCCTTATGAAAATATTTGTGTGAATCATTACATGAATTTTATAAGAACATAAGTTAAGAATTAAGAGACATTTTAGTAAACAAGAAAACTTAACAAGACTTTCCTCATGGGATGCCCCTAAATATAAGTGTGTTTTGTGTTTGGACTTGTATGTGATGTTTTGTCAAGATGGGAAGTGAACAGTTTCATGTTGAGCATCGATCCTCAATCCTCCATTACTCCACAAGGTGTTGGCATCCAAAATAAAACTCCCAATATGCAGAGCCAATCCAAGCCACCTTCCAAATCTACTCAGGCACCGGTTGTAATAGCCCATGTACAAGAGAAAAATGTGCCAAGGAAGGGGAAGCATAAGGACAACTCATTTAATATCATTGAGAAAATGAAGAGGAAAAGTGTGAACATTTCACTATGGGAGTCATTGGCCATTCCAGGCAAAGGGATCTATTACAAACTACCATGCAAAATTGGTCAAGCTCAAATCAACCCCCTAGCTAACAAGAGAAATTTCTTACCAATGCGGCTCAACTTGAGAGAAACCATGGAGAACAATGAGGTAAGAATCTAAAGCCTCCTCCATTTTATGTTTCATTAATCATTGGAGATAAATTGGTGCACAATTGCATGATCGATTTGGGGAAAGTAGTTATGTAATGCCCAAATAAATAGTTGATCAATTGGGTCTCCAGTATGAAGTCATCTCTAGAGGAGTAGTACAATTGGATGGGATAGTAGTGACCACTATTGGAGTCATCAAGGATCTGAGCCTCACTCTGCATGCCTACCCTAATGTGACTGTATTGCAAAACGTGTCAGTCATAGACTTGCCACCACATTTTTCATTGTGTTTTTCCAGGGACTTCACTGCCAAAATTGGAGGCTACTTGTCTGTTGATTGGTCACATATTCTCTTTAGAACAAGGTATGGAGTGAAGGCCACAATTAGATCTGAGCCCATAGTGGATTATCACATTGAGTCCTATGTGCCTAGCCCAATCAATGCAAATTATTTGGCTTTTGATCAGGAGGACCTCCTAAACACTTGTGAAGTAGATACCAAGGTGGGGTATATCCTAGACCTGACTCTCAACGAATGGGCGGTCAAAATACATGCTTTTGATCCCTATAAGGAGATGGAAGAATCTGAGCTAGGATTTACTACTTGCATGAGGAGAATCATCCTCTTCCTGACATCATTAAGCTAGAATATAAGGATGACAATGAAGTATGGAAATTATTCTTTGATGGCTCGAGGAGTAGAAAAAGAGCTAGAGGAGGGGCTATGATTGTGTCCCCCAAGGTATGAAATATTACTTAGCTTTACATTTTTAGTTTTCCTGTTCAAATAACACTGTAGAATATGAGGCTTTGGTTCATAGATTGCATTGGGCTAGAAGACGAGGAATCAAGAACCTGTAGGTGTTTGGTGACGAAAAAATGGTTTCCAATCAAGTCAAAGGATAAAATGCTTTCAAGAATGACCTGCTCAAAGGTTACAAGAATAGGGTATGGGATCTCATTGAGGATTGCCAAGCCTTCAACATTGTATCCATACCCAGGAAGGAGAACAAAATATACGATAGGCTTATAATAGTTGGAGTAACATTTGATGTGGTTGAAAACATCAAGAGGGACAAAGGATAGCCACATATCCATGTCATTGTGAAGCCAACATTTCAGATAATAACACATGCTGGTAGATGTTTGAGAATGATGAGAAGATCATTAATTTTTTGCAAGAGGAAGCTGAATTCTCAGCTAGAAATCAAAGTAGATTAGAGCAGCAATATGGAGATCAAGTAGTGCAGTTGCATACAAACAAGCTTCCCAAAGGCTTAATGACATTGGATTCTATCTTCAATCCTAATGATCAATTTTGAAAAGAGAAGGCTAATATATAGATCAAAGGAGAAGATTCAGAATCAATCCTATTTGGAAAAGGCAAAACACTTCAAATTGGAAAAGTGGCCACCGAGCAAGAGAGGTACAAATTCATGCAACTTTGCCAAGAATTTCCGAGATGTATTTTCTTAGAGCTATGAATACCTAAGAGGGTTCAATCCAAAGTTAGCACAACACATAATTGAACTAGATCCAACTGCTAAGCCCATTAGGAAAAAGTAGAGACCAGTCAATCCACACATTGAGCCTCTAATGAAGAAAGAGTTAAACAAGCTGATAGAGGCAAGTATCATATTTCCAATCAAACACTTAAGCTGGGTTGCAAACTTGGTCCAGTATGGAAGAAGAATGGAGAGATTAGGTTGTGTGTTGAATTTCGTGACTTGAATAGAGCATCCCTCAAAGACCACTACCCACTCCCTTTAATGGAGAAAATCTTGCAGGTGGTGTTTAGATCGAGAGATTCTCTCTCCTAGATGGCTACTCAGGGTACAACCAAATCATGGTGAAAGAAGATGATAAGTTCAAAACAACTTTCACCACCAAATGGGGCACCTATGCCTACAAAAAAATGCCATTTGGATTGTCTAATGTCGGAGCCACTTTCCAAAGGGAAATGGATATGGCATTCAAAGGGATGATCAATAAAATAGTACCGATCTATCTGGATGATATTATTGTGTTCTCTAGAAATGCAATGCAGACCACCTTTTTCACCTAAGGCAGGTGTTTCAAAGGTGTAGGAGATTTGGGGTATCATTGAACCCTAAAAAATGCATATTCTTGGCCCATGAGGGTAGGATTCTAGGCCATATTATATCAAAGGAAGGTTAGGAAATTGACCCAAAGAGAGTTGAAGCAATAAGAACATTATCATTGCCAAGCCATAAGAAGGCTCTTCAAAGCTTCTTAGGAAAAATGAATTTTGTCCACAGGTTTGTACCAAACTTTTTTGCCCTTGTCAAGCCAATAACATTGATGTTGAAGAAGATTTTGGCATTTAGGTGGACAGCTGAAGGAAAATCAAGTTTTGAGGCCATCAAAGAAGCTATATCACAAGCCCCAACTCTCGTGAATCCATATTTTTCTAAGGACTTCATATTATATGCCTTTGGAGGTAGTGACACAATTTCTGCAATCCTAGTACAATAGAACAAAGAGGATACAAAGCAACCAATTGCTTTCTTCAGCCTAAGGTCTAGAAGATTATGAAGTGAGATACTCCTTCATGAAAAGAAAGTCCTAGTAGTGATAAGAGGGTTAAATAATTTTAAGCATCTGGTTTCAAATAATAAAATCCAACTATTAGTCTCCCATGCAGAGAGTTAAGGACTTACTTCTCAGTAAGGATCTAAACAAAAATGCGCAGGATGGATCACTCGTGTCATGAAGTATGACATTGAGATCAAGGTTACTAAGTTGGTATGTGGGAAGGGATTGTGTGAACAACTGGCCTTGAGTCAATAAGATGAAGAAAAAAATGAAAAGGAGGTTGTTTTTGTCCTGCAAGATAGTCAAGAGGAAGAAAATGAGGATGTGCCCACTCCTTGTTGGACTCAGAACATGGTGCACTTCCTTCAAATGGGCTGTGTCCTCCAGAAATGAGTAAAAAAAAAGGATACATTTCAAACTACAAGCCATCCCATATGTGCTTATTGATGGTGCATCTTGTTCAAGAGGGACATCAATGGTGTTCTGTTAAGATGCATTGGGACAAATCAGATTGAGAGAGTGTTACAAGAGTTCCATGATGAAGTAGCTAGAGGCCATTTTGCTCCATGAGTGACAGCACTCAAGATCATGAAGGTGGGTTATTATTGGCCTAGGGTGTTTAGTGACTATTATGCATGGATCAAAAAGTGTAGGAACTGTGTGTTCTTTAGAAGTAAAGAGAGGCTAGCAGAACTCCCATTGCACCCAATTTTAGTTGACCAACCATTCATGCAATGGGGATTGGACTTCATTGGATTCATCAATCCAAATTTGAGCCAAGGCCATAAATGGATTTTGATGGCAACAGACTATTCAACTAAGTGGACCAAGGTAATGAGCACTCAAAGAAGCTAATGAGTCTAGCATACTAGATTTATATGAAGGGATAGTGACCAAATTTTGATTGCCAGCCACCATTATATCAGATAATACATTAGCATTCATAGGTTCCAAAATCATAGAATGGGATGTTAGGAACAATATTTATTTGAGCACTTCATCAAACTATTACCATCAAGGTAATGGCCAAGCTGAGTCCATGAACAAGAATTTGCTGAGGATTTTCAGAAGAACTCTAGATGAAAATCAAGAGAACTTGGCATACAAAACTCAAATCACCTTATGGGCTGATAGGACAACACTGAAGAGGTCTACAGGTAGCTCTCCATTCAAACTTGTCTATGGGAAAGAGGTAGTGTTGCCTATATCACTTGAGTTTCCAACATTGGAACTCATGAAGTAACTAGAGATGTTCGAGTTTTAACCAATGGAGGCTAGGTATGCAAAGCTGATGGAGTTGGAAGAAACCAGAGAACATGCACTTCAAAAAATAGAGAAGGATCAGGCCTCAATCAAGAGATGCTTTGACAAGAAGGAAAAAACAAGGACCTTTCATGAAGGAGACCTAGTTTTGAAATGGGATGCAGATCGAGCAAAACTAGGAAGGCATTCCAATTTTGATGCCATTTGGAGTGGCCCTTACATGGTCACAAAATGTAAAAGTAGCAATGATTTCCAATTGTCTACATTGGAGGGTGAAGATTTGCATATTCCAGTGAATGGGATCTATCTTAAACACTACTACTAAAAGGAAAGTTCTCACCTTGTACATACTAGTTTAGTTTCTCATTCCTCTAAGTGCTTGTGCACATTGTCTTGTTGTAGTTTAGGTTACTTTTCTCCTAAGTTCTTTGCATGCTCTGCATGTTCTACTTGGAACATGTATGATTTCAAATTTTGTATATAGTTGTGGTGATGTTTTGTTGCTCTTGCGCAACCCATAAAGATATAGATGAAGCCCCAGGTCAAAGCAATTTTCTACTCTCATAAACCATCATTTTGAGATTCCTTATGAATATTGAGAGTGAAAATAGTTGGTCTCATGAATTAGAGGTAGGACCAGTATCAGACCATCATTATCGAATCCATGCCCAATGGATATGATAAGGTATTGGTCTTTTCATCTAATAGGAAGATACCCCTGTGAGTCACCAAATTGTTATCCATATTTTTCCCTTGGGAAAAATATTAGATCAGCCATGACCCCACACTGAAAGAACTTGAGAAATCACGTTTGGATCCTTCAAACAATTTATAGGGGGACTCTATAATGGAAGTGACAGGGCTGTGAAGATCAAACAACCCTATGTAGGAGAAATTCATAAAACGGCTCTATCGAGTGAATCCGGGCCTTGAATCCATTCTATGGGTTACATGTGGGCTTGAAAATAGAATATAAGGGTCAGAGGAGGAGGAGCAGTGTCACAGAGAATCCATGAGCAAGAAAAAGAAGAAATGGTGAAGATCTGAAGTCTTTGGGCTCAAAATAGTTCGGAATGAGTCCAAAAATTGGCTAAGTATGGAGGAGGCAGTGGAGAGAGCCACATGTCCAAACAGAGCTTCTCCAAAGTTGAATCCAAGAAGGTAAGCGTGAACGAGCACCAGCTTCCATGCATCCAGTCCCAAAAAGTTGCACGGCCATTGAAAAGTCTTGACAAGACAGGAAGGTACCAGTGTTGGCTCCGCACAAATCCAAAATGGGAGCCCAAGATGGAGACTCAAACTCGCGCCAACCCTCCACGTAGAAAATTGTTAATAGAGGTAAAAAGGTGGACAAGGTGAGCCTCAAAAAGGGCTAAGTATAGAAGTGCTAGTGGAGACTGCCACATGTCCAAGCGGCACATCTCCAAGGGTAAATCCAAAAGTGGAGGCTCAAACAAGTGCTAGTTCGCCACGTAGTCTAAGGTTTGAAAAGGTAAGAGAGAGGCCATTGAAAAATCCAAGGACTTGCAGAGGCTTCCAAGTGTTAACTCGATGCTCCTTAAGGGAAAATCTTGATCGGGAGTTTCAACAAGCACGTGAGCCTCCACGTGTCTCACGGGGTTCATTAGCTAGGCAATATCCAAAGCACGTGGGTTCATATTGAGGTAATTAAAATTAATAAAATTAAACTCAATATCTTAGGTAGACATGAGGGGTGAAATGAATCAAGTATTGGGGGTAGGTTAGAGAGATGGGCCAAAGGAAATAGAGGTTTACTTTTAATACAAAACTAAAATGTTTGAACCCTAGTTTTTAAACGTAAATACCTTAAAATCAAAAGGAGTGTGGTCATAAATCTCTTTTTAATAAATAAATCTAGATTCTTAACCAAGAAATAATAAGATGGTAGAAAACTAGAATTGAGTATGCTTTTCAACACAAGTGATATTATTTCACCATCTTAATTATTTGAAGAACTATTGATAAATGCATAAAGCTTAACATATATAAGGTGACTTGTAATATGTATTCAATGGCTTCAAACTATCTTTCGAAAGGAAATGCATATTAAAAAAATTGAGTGAGAAATATAATATATTTTTGTCTAATATATTGGGGTAGAAATAAAAAGGGGTAAATAAAATTGTAATTGAAAAATGGGTAACTAAGGTACATGGAAAAAATAGGGGGTATTTTCATTCTAATAATATAACAGGAGGGGGTATTATCAATTGAATAATTAGAGGTAGAAACTAGAATTAAGGGTATTCTTTAATAGAAGAGTCTATACCATACTTTTACTAAGTGAATCCCCAGTGACGTGTCTAGTCTCAAAAAGGGGACATAGTTGGGTTGAATAGTCAATGCGTGGTGGAAGGCTAGAGGAAGGTGCCAAGTGTCCAAATGGTGCTAACTCAAGGGCCGAATAGAGAGAGGGTTTTCAGACAAGTGCCAGACCACCACGTGTCCCCGGTTAAGAAATATGACCCCATCAAGCAAAAGACTTAGCCAAAAACATAGACATTGAGCATGATGGCGGAGGAAACCACGTGTTAGCCCTGCCCTTTTCCAAAATCAAAATATAGAGGCCACCCTTAGACATGTGCCAGCCAACCATGTGTCCCATATTAAAGAGGGAGCCCATTTTTCAAACTGGTTTTCCCGCTCTTTTGTACGGACCCGATACAAACTTTGAAGGGGCATATCTTTCAACTCAAAGCTCAAAATATTACAAATCTTACACCGTTGGAAATATCTTAGCCTCACCTATGCCATGAATATCTAAAACTTTAAGATTGGGGAGGTTATGTAAAGAAAAATGGAGAAAATGTCTTTAGGGCCATTAGTGCAGGATCTATTTTTGCCCCAATAACTAGATCGGATTCGATCTACTCCATCATTTCCTCCTCCTTCAAGGCGCAGAACTAGAAATTGATACAATCAAGATAGATTTGGGGGCATATTTTATGGGAGGCATTAATAATAGTGGTTGAGCTTCGACCTATTTTTCCCACTTCTCTCTCTTTCTTCTCTCGATTGAATCTATAAATACAGGTTTGGGACTCATTATAAAGGGTTGGACATTCTTTTGTTTTTGTAGGCTCCCCTTTCCTTCTGGCAAAGGAATTCATGGAGTTTAGACCTTCCATTTAAATTGCAATATGTTTCCTACCTTCTAGCTATTTGTAATGCATTGTATCAATCTACAGAGCAATAAAACACATTTGTGATCGAGTTTAGATCCTTTATTGTCTCCTTTTCTCTCATGGTCTTTCATTATAAATCTAGTTATCTATGCTTGATTATTGTATGTATTTTGTTGGTTTGTTTCTATCAGCAAAACTAATGTTCATCATTCCTTTGGTGCATCACCTTGTAGCTTATTTTTGATTTCTTGTATTCCTTTTATCCCTAAATCCTTGGTAAAACAAATATTAGGTTTAGGAATAGGTCCTCTGCAAGTTTCCACGTATGCACCTAAATAGAGGAATAGGAACCAACCTTTAATTTGGAGATTTTTTCCATTTGCAAAGTCCCACACTTTGGGGAAAACTCAATGTTATGTGAATCACATCAAATGAATCTGCCTTAGAAAAGAAGATCTGACAAGTCATTTAGGGGTGATGTGATTTTGCACTAACAGTTTACTTTTTGAGGCTGATTCCTTTTGGTGTAGTAGTTGTAAATGATCTCTAGATGTTCAGGAAATTAATAGACTATACATAACAAATAATGGACCCAGGGGAATTAAATAGAAAGACAACGGGAAAAACTAGAGAAAAACGTAAAAGAAATAAATAAAAGTGAAAAATGTTGTCAGAAGTCACAGAAAAAGATCCGAATTCATTCCTGGTGAAAACCCTATTAAGATGTGTGAATATTGGCATGAAAAACTTCAACAGGATTCAACCAGAGCACAATTTACCTCAAACGGGGCTTTATTTAGTTAATAAATAATAAAATAAAAATTTCCTCGAGACAAAACTCGGTGAAGGGATAAAATGAATTTCAACATCTGGGTATTTGTCAAAATTGGCTCATATGATTCATTAGGAATATATTAACGTAATAGAGACATCTTTTGGCAATAAAAACACAACAAGACCCGTTATTTTAAAAGAATGAAATTTTTAAACATGGGGTGGTCTCATATTTCAGGGTGAAATCTGAGGACACCAGTCAGCTCCGTATGTGGACATCTTTACCTCTGTCAAAATGACAGGAGTAAAGATGAGATCCCAACTTCTCTGGTTTTGTATCTTGTCCATTGGGTTCAAGGTCAAGAAAACAAAAACAAAATAAAACAAAAATAAAAGGAAAGAAAACAACAAAAGTTTTATTTATATACAAACAATTTTTACCATGTATCTTAGTTCATGAACAACTTCAGATGTTTCTGTTGAAAGGCATTGGTAACTCAATTCCATCCTGGTAGGAAAGGATGAAAGTATACATTCTGGCAGCTCTCTTGATCATAAAGGGCCCTTTCAGAGTGAATCATATTTGTTGTGCATGCCCTTCGGTTCATGTCTCTTGTCCCACAAGAGAACCTAGTCTCCGCTTGTAAACCTCCTTTCACTGACATTCTTGTCAAATAACTTGGGAAAGTCCTCATCAACTTCATCTTGTGGTGGCTCATCCTTTCTTCTCTTTTTGATGGGTAAGTTTGCATCAACTTCCTCCTTTCCCATATTTACCAGCTACATTTTTGAGGAAGAACTATCACCATATTCTTTTTTCTTCTTCAGGTAATGATCATGCTTATTGAAACTATCCACTAAGGAAACTAAACCCTTGGGGATTTCATTACCTTTTGGTTGGATTACTCCACTATTGTCATCATAACCTGGATCAGTTTTTTCTATGACTATTTGTCGTGGTGGTGATTTACTACCTTCAACACACAACCTGTCAAAGTTGTCTTGTTCGAACATGCAAATGTTTATTTGTCATCATTGAAATTCTGCCACTGTTCAACACTATCATGTACTTTAGGGTGGTAGCCATCTCCACTTTATAGTTTCCTTGTCTTGAATAGGGACGGTGGTGTATCCAGATTCAATAGTGCAGTTGTGACTGCCAAAGAGTCTGCCTTGGAATTCTGATTTTTGGAATGAAGTCGATAGAGACGGCTGAAAAACTAAGTGTGGCAGAAATCACTCTATCTTTGTAATGCTTCATCTTATCTCCTTTGATTTGATCTTGCCCTTGAACTTGCTTTACTAGAAGTTCAGCATCTCCTTGGGCTTTGAGGAGTTTTACACCTTTAATTTTAGTTTTCTCCATTCCTAGAAGCAATGCTTCATACTCCACCATATGATTGGTGTTCTTGAACATTAACTTGTGGGATTATGAGAATATATCATGATTTGGAGATATTAATAGAATTCTGGATCCCGATCCAAAATAACATGTGTCTTTAAACTCTAGAGTCCAAAATTTTTCATCTCCTTCTAGTTTTGGCTCTGGTTGAAGTTATGGCTCTAGAATGTCTTTATCCATTTCTAAGAAATAGACCCCATGGTCATATTCTGAAAAAGAATATGAGATCTAGGATCCTCAGATTTTGTAACCATGTACTTGGACTTTTTTCGGATCTAGCTTCTGATTTATCCCCTTGATAGGAATATGGGAGCACGACCAATCCATATTTACTTCTCCTCCCAGTTCTTTGTAGAAGTTTCTGCTTAACAACATCCCATGGGAGATAGGAGTATCTGCAACTAATATTATTATCTTTAATCTTTTATCAGGAAAAGCTTTTAGAACAACTTGTGCATATTTGATTTGTCTGATTAAAGGGACTTGTCTCTCCATGGAATAACACCTTTTTATGGTATTTTTCAAGGTAAGCCCAAGAGCATCTACAACTTTAGCTAGCATGACATTTTCAGAAGCACCCAAATCTAGAATACAGTTGCTTAACTTGAAACCATTAAGCAATAGGGAAACATAGAATGGTTCCACTCTTTCAGAAGTTGGTGAGGATTTAACAACTGCAGTGTTATTCTAGGGAGGAGTATCTTTGGTTTAGGCAAAAGGCCTTTTGATGTATTGGATTGTCTTGGTGATTGTACATATTTGACTAGCCTATTTAATTGCTCAGGAAAGGCTCTCAAGTATTCAGCTTCTGCCATTTGAATCCTAGTTTTCTTGACATGATCCACAATGTCAAAAGAAGGAATAGATTCAAATACCTTAAATAATTTTTTTGTTAAGACAAAGAATTCACATTATTATTTCTGGGAGCTAAAGAAGAAGGTAAAGGGATGCCCCTTCTTTGTTCATCAACTAATTCCTCAGCTTGGTGAGTTTGTGATTGTGTAAATAATGCATATGCATGACCATGATCATCTTCAAGAAGCTCCTCATAGTCATGTTTATATTTTTAGTTTAGGTAATTAATGTTGGAGTCGCTAGCAAGACCCATAAAATCATCATTCTCAAGCTGATCAACGTCAAATTTCTGGTCTTCTTCATTCATCTCCACGTTGTTTCTGGGAGAAGCTTCAATTGCTAATCTTTGGGAACCAACAATGTGGTTCCTATTGTTGTTGAAATTTTGAGCAGGGGCAATATTGTTACCTTGATCCATTTAAGTCATTTGTCTCTTCATCTGTAACATCTCATTTCCTAACATTTGCAATAGTGAATTAGAAGTAGTAGAAGAGGATGAACTTTCATCTCTAGAAGTTCTACTCTTTATCTTTCCATCCATGATGAGGTCATCTTCAATTTCAACCACCATGTTTTGAGATGATAAAAAGTCAGTAGGACATGCTCTTCGCAGTTGATAGCTTACTTTAGGAAGTAAAGCATTAATGAAGAATACCTTTTGATTCTCATCATTTAGAGAAGCATAAGCTAGAATTTTGTAAAGTAATCTTTGGAATTTTGTAGTAAAATCCCGCATGTTCTCTTATGGCTCCTTCTTTAGCTAAGTCAGTTGGGTTATCAATGTACTAGAATCTTCAGCTGGCATGAATCTTTTCAGGAATGCATCTCTCATAGTGGCCCAGTTGGTTATGGTGTCAGGAGCTATCCAATAGAACCATTCTCCAGCCAAGTCATGTAGATTCTCTATGAAAAGTTTGACAGACACATCTTCATGTTTGACTACAAACACTCCACAAGATATAAAAAACATAGCCAAGTGGTCATCTAGATTTTGCTTGCCATCTCCAAAGAATTTTGGAAAATTATTTCTCATCCCTTTAGGTAGATCATGCATATGAGGAGCCGAATTCAGAGGTCCAAAGGCTGCACCCCATGGAACAGGTGTTGCAGAGGACAGTGGTTGATTCTACATCATGAAAGGAGCATATCTTCTTTGAGAATAGACTTGGTGAATAATCCTAGCTGCTAGATTTTGTTGGACACGATCCGGATCTAGAGGATTTTACACTCTTCTTCCTAGTGAAAGATTGGATCTGCGACAAGCTTCAGATTTCCTAGCGGTGGGGAATGTGGGCTATATGTGGGAGGTCTGGGGTTCATTCTCCCAGGTGGCCACCTCTATAGCTCGTCGTCTAGGCAGGCAAAGAGGTGGTCTCTCGACGTGGTGTCAAGCCGACTCGGTGTTCAATTTCGGGGCATGAATCCCGTGTTAGGTGACGAGGCATGTCCGGCATTGCGGCACGAGTTAACAAAAACCACTTTTCGATGGGGTGGGAGTGGTGTGGTCAAGTCACATGGTTGTGTGCTTGCCCACCCGGTTTCAAATCCCCGAGGCACGATCCTCCTTGGAGGTGGTTTCGCCGCAGTGCATCTCGCTCGTGCTTGACACCGGTGTTTAGGAGGTGGTGCTGCTCTCGATCGCTCGGCCGGTGGCTCCTTCTTCTCTCTCGCCGACGCCGGTGGCTGCTCCGCCACATCTCCTCTTGCGGTCGTGGCTGCTCTCTCTCGGCTGCGACACTTGTGGCTGAATGGTGGCTGCTCTCTCGCGCCGATCTTTGGTAGCTGTTCTAAATTGTCCCACTTTGTTGTCATTGCGATCTTCACTTCGGTTCCATGGTCGCTTCAATTGGGTTCCTAATATGTGGTCCCCTTTCATTGTAACCAGGTTGTGGATCCTCTCTAAAATCCTCATATGTACAAGGTTGTGGGTCCTTTCAACACCCTCAAATTACCCTCAATCCAAAAAAAAAAAAAGATTGGATCTGCGACTTCTAACTTGAGGAGGATGACTGAAATTGAATTGCTCCTGCAATCTATAAAAATGGTCAATCCTTCCTTGAGCTCTGCTAGACTATGTGAATGGAAATTCTACCAGGTTGAGCTTATAATATAAAATGGAACTGGCAAGAGAAAGCTCTCGTCTACTAATTTTTGTTGTTCCCCAGTAGAGTCGCTAAAAACAATTTGCTAGATTTTCTACATAGCTGAAAACCTAGGCACTCATGAGATAAATCTCCCTCATTTACCGGTGAGGATCCCATGTAAGATTTTGTCAATTAAATTACTTAATATCTATTTTTCATTTTTACTTTAACTATCTAGCTCATGAACCATAGCTAGACATTTTTGCAAGTAACTGTAAGAGAAAGGAAATATCTGCAGAAGAGGAAAATAACAAAAAACGGGAAGAAAGGGGAGAAGATGTGCAACCCAATAAATAGTTTACAAAGTTGATCACATGCACATAGATTAAAACAAATAGATCATAAAATACAAAATTCAAAGCAAAGGAAAGTTCCATATCTAGATCTAGAATAACACAAAGTTTATGAATAGATCTAGAAAGAAATAAGAAACAAAATACACCATTGACACAAAGTTCTCTAGAAATATACCTCCTTTCTATTCCCCAGCTTTCAAAAATATATTCAAGGTTTCATCTCAAAGTCTGGAATGTAAGAATGTTGATTACAAATTCGATCCTTTAACCCATAGGCTCTTCCTCTATTTATAGTGTATGGAGGGGAAGTTACAAATAGGAAACTATAACTAAACTAGCACATGTGGAAGTTGTAAAGGAAACAATTGGCAATCTCCCTCCTAGAATTCCTCTTTGCATGACATGCATGATTTATAACTAAAAATAGAACCTTCTATTTTGCATGTCTACCACATATTTCCAAGTAATTGACTTCTTCAAGTAATGAACTTTTAAACCAATCGCTTAAGTTTTATAATTCAATTGATTTCTCAATTACTTTTTCAGAGAAAATAAGAGAAGGAAAAGGAAAGAGGAAAATAAATTAGAAGAAAGCTGCAACACTTCCAGTCTTGTTATTTTTTCATATTCTGCATGTGGTTGACTCTTTTTCCTTTGATTCTCACCAAATTGGATCTGGAAGCAACTGATTGTGATTTTCTTGTGGGTATTGCCTTTGACTTGTCTTCCCTCTTATCCTTGAAGCTTTTGCAGTTCTTCTCCAATACATGCACCAGTGCAATGTTTTCCGTAAATAATTTAGACAAAACTCATCATTTTTATTTTTAATTACATATGAGTAATTAAAAATTCTGGAAAGCACTTTGGGTGAATGCAAATATGAATAAATTCAATGAAGGCTTCAACTGGAAGATTGGGAGCACATGCACAAGATCCTGGAAGGAATTTTCCATGCACTGACTTCTACACGGGCTGTGTTAGAAACAAGAGGATGAATTTTTGTCAGAAGCCTTTGCAATTATGAGATCTGGATCTATTAATTAAATCGGTGATAGGTTCAGGGCCTATGTCTGTATCATTGACTTCAAAAATCTAGAAGCTATGCATGATTTTTTGATCCTTTTCTTTCATCATGCTTCATCATGGATGTAATAATCTTTGTTTGAGCTATTTTTCTTTTAATTATGCTAGAATCCCTTGTAATTGGATCAATTTGTGCAAATCTAGGAATTTCTTCATATTCAGAAGATATATTCAATGTACCTAACATTGATTTGAACTCCTTTTTACTTATATGAGTACCTGTGATGAATACCTTCAATTAATTCAGACAAAGATGGAGTCCAGGGCATGAATACTATATTTTTGTCACCAAAATATGTATATAAAGCATGCTGCCCTAAAATTTGAGGCTTTGCTTGCATGCAAAGCAAGAAAAAATATTATTTAATTCACTAGAGCACTTATACCAACATGCAGATAATTATCATAGCAAGAATCAAGCCATTCCAACCCTAGGCGCCAAACCTTGAAGCTCCTTGGCAATGAAAAACACCTTTTGATGCAAAAACCTCCTTTCCTTGGCGCCAAAACCTATCTAGGCTGCAATCCTTAGCAAAAATAATTAATTTCTTCTTTATTATGGAAACTCATGCTTATATTATCCTTAGCATACTATTTTTAATAATTTCCCTTCCTATTTCTGGCAATTTAATTAATAAATAATCATGTTTATTCACCCAAATTGGGTGCCCAATTATGCATGTTACTGGTTACTTTTAAATAAATTTATTTTATTTATTTTTAGTGTGCATCCTTTAGTTCTCTTTGGCTTGTCTTCTTACATTGAATTTTCTTCTATTTATGACACCAAAATTGGGTAAATAAACCATTAATAAATATTATTAAATGCGTTGTTATTCACCCAAGGTGGGTCACATTTTTTAGCAAGGGTAATTTCCAAAAATAGGAAGTCAACTTTGATGGGAATTTCTACCTTGCACTGCAGATCCAAAAATCCCCTCTTTCACTTAAGTTGTTTGACTTTCATAATGGGAATTGTTACCCTATGCAAGGTAGGTAAGAAATTTCGCTGGTGCTTTAAGTGATTTTTCTTTTATGATGGGAATGTTTACCCTGCAAGGCAGGTAAGAAATTCCTGTTTGCCTGCCACCTCTAAAATTCACATTACAGCTTAAGTGATTTTGACTTCATGGGGAAAAGTACCTGGTAGGCAGGTAAGAAATTCCCATCTGCCTGCCACTACCAAAAATCCCATTGCAGCTTAAACCCATTCATTCCAAAAAGTGTGACTTGCCTAGGAGAGGATTTTTGTGCTTGACTTCATCTTTTTGGTCAGAAGTTTTCTTTTTGAGGCTGATTCCTTCTAGTGCAGCAGCCATAAATGATCTCCAGATGTTCTAGGAAATTAAATAGACTATATAGAACAAAGAACGGACCCAAGGGAATTAAACAGAAAGACAATGGAGAAAACCAGAGAAAAATGCAAAAGAAATAAATAAAAATGAAAAATATTTCCAGAAGTCATAGAAAAAGCTCTGAATTCATTCCTGGTGAAAACCCTATTGAGATGTGTGAATATTGGCATGCAAAACTTCAACAGGATTCAACCTAGAGCACAATTTACCTCAAATAGGGCTTTATTTATTTAATAAATAATTAAATAAAAATTTCAAAAAACTTGGCAGAGGGATAAAATGAGTTTCACCATCTCGGTATTTGTCAAAATTGGCTCATATGATTCACTGGGAATATCTTAACGTAATATAGACATCTTCTGGCAATAAAAACACAACAAGACCCGTTATTTTAAAAGAACAAAAAAATTTAAACATGGGGTAGTCTCAAGATTTTAGGGTGAAATATGTGGACACCACACACTAAGATAATAAAGGGAACTAGGTTTTGTTATGTGTTGGTCACAAATAAGAATGAACATGTAAGTGCACAAATACCAATAGAAGTAGCATAATTAATAGAATAATTTTTTTATGTTATTCCGATGAGCTACCCGATGGGTTACAACCAAAAGAGATATCCAACACCATATTGATTTGATCCCAGGGTCTTCACTCCCAAATAAAGTGGCTTATAGGATGAGCATGACATTGCATAAAGAGTTGAATAAGCAAGTGACAGAGCTCGTGAGAAAGGGTGTAGTAAGGGAGAGCATGAGTTCATGTGCAACTCCATCTTTATTAACTCCAAAGAAATATGGAACATGGAGAATGTGCACGGATAGTAGAGCAATCAACAAAATTACAATCAAGTTGATTAACTAAAATTAGAACTAAGTGCAAGGAAATAGTAACCCTAGTTAATCTAATTAGAAGGACTAAAATGTTGTATAAATGCAATAAATAACATAAAGTATATGTAAATAAATATGATAAGTAAAATGAAACCTTGGATGTGCAAGGGATTAGAGAGAAATTGCTTAGATGATTGTTGTAGATGGTCGCACAATGTCATAGGTTTGAGAATAAAATCTGGAAGTGTAGATGAACACTCAGGGAACCTGTGAAGGGAAAATATGGAAGATCTAAAGTGACTAGGTCACATGGGAGTGTGTCTTGGGTGCCCCGAGGCACCCTGGTCTATTATCTGGGCACTTTGAACACTGTAAATGCTCAAAACATGCAACTGGTGTGGTCACAAGTTGGTTCTGAACCTTCCCTATTTTTCACGCTAGATCTGTCGGATGAGCTAGAAAATGACCTGCAATGCAAAAAGAAGTATCAAACCCTAGAAAATTGAAATATGCATATAAATGGGTCAGACTGACCTCAACCACCAAACTAGTGGTCTTATTGGTGAGTGTTGGAATACATTTCAAACTTGGATGTAGTTCTAGTTTGTGTGTGCATGTCATTCCCTAGGTGATCTTGTGTCAATCACACTTTTTGAAGTAATGAGCAATAGTAACTATTGAACATGTAAATAACATGGTTGGATGGAATAAAATATAATCCCTCCCCCTATGAAGTATGTGTGATGCAAATCTCCTAGCCTTGATGCATGACACTATGTGGATGAAAGTGATGCAATGGATACAACTCTAGATGGAGTGATAGTAGTGTGTAATGATATGACCTAGGACCCTCATTATGGTCTTATAGTTTTATATTTATAGGTCTCTAAAGCTTAATTTCATAATTAATCCCGAAAAGGCCAAATGAGAAAAATATAAATATGACCAACAGCTAGAAATGACCCAAAAAGGAGTAAAAGGGGATTTTTATAGATCGGGGTGCCCAGAGTGGGACCGGGGCACCCTGAGGCACCCCAGTACAAGTTGGGGTGCCATGATTTAGGGCTAGAATGTTGGGGTAGTTATGAAATGGATGGATAAATGCTGCAAAATACCCGAGAAATACAAAATAAAATGTAAAATAAATATGGCCAAAAGGTGGGATTAATTAGTACTTTGTACACTTAAGAACCTTCTATATAGTAGTATAAGACTAGGCCAAAGTATGTGTAAAGTGCATAATTTTATGTCTACATTTTGCCCCCACTTTATGTTGGTGAGCGAAAAGATCGGTAACATAAAGTAGATAGAGATACGTACCTAATATCCATGTAGAGTGTAGAAGAAGATGTGTCGATGGACTAGACTTAAGCGTGGAATGATAAAAATAAAAATGTGGAGGAGCGTGGATTCTAAATATGAAAAATACGCATAAAAAGTGATGAGAGTGAACCTATGGAAGAAAACTTGTGTAGTTGTTGTGGTGTATAGTGTACCTGCATGGTTAGTATGGCAAGTACCATCACGGTGTGTTGTGTTGATTTTGTTATTGTTGTTTTTTTGTTGCCTCCAATTTGAGTGCTTGTTTCTCATATAAAGGACCTGTAAGGAGAAAATGATCAAGTAGTCAAATATGTATGTATGTAAAAATGCTATTTAAAATACGAAAATGTAAAATATGCTAGAAAAATTTTAAATGGAACATGTGCACCTAATCCATGTTGAGAAAAAGGGTGTAGAAGTATATCTTGTACTATCAAGATTTTTTTGGGTGATCTCACACCACCATGGCTGAAGAAATGTAGGGAAGAAATTCTCTGTGTCCTTAAACTCTAACTACTTCTATTGAAAATTTTTGCAGAGATCTCTATATTGTCATTGTTTTTGGGTGATTTGATGCCACTAAATGGAGAAGTGTAGAGAGGCACACCCATTGTAACCCCAAGCCTGTAACCACTCCATAGAATTGTTGAAGGACACAATGTCCTATTAAGGTTGTTGTGTATGGAGTTAGTAGACTGGTCCAAACTCACTCGTTGTGTCTAAACTAGTGTAAATACATTATGTTAGTAGAAAACCCATAATGATGCACCCCTCTTTGGGGGCGCATACGATGACCATGGAAGGAGAATGTGGCCCCAAAAGAGGACCAACCAAACTTTGACCTGTAGAACTCTACCTTGCAGGAGGAAAGGGAAGCTTGGTAGATACCAAGGCACACACAAAAGGGGATGACTAGCCAATACAAGTGTTAGTCCGAAAAAACATGCATGTAATAATACAAGTGTAACATACACAAATAATGTAGAAACTACTAAACAAAGTAATGTAATCACGTAAGAAAACAATCAGACCACACAAAGTAGGTTTCCAACATGGGACATCACTCACGATGTCTCAATACATGCAAGGCCATCATGGCCATAAACAACAGATAAGCGTGCACACAAGCAAAGGAAAAAGCCCACATATAATAGAAAACAAAGTAGACAAGTAGAAACAAACAAGTAGTCATGGAAACATGTAAACTTGCAAAACAAATGTTGCACTGGAACACCCATTAGCATGTTAGAGTGATAACCAATATGTCAAAGCATGTATAAACAAGTAGTATAAGATGCTAAGTATAAAATGAAACAATAGCACCTGTATGAGATGAATGTGGATTCCCCAATGACCAGTATAGTAAGGGTAGAAGGAGAGCATCCATGCCACATGTAAATGTCATGTATCTATGATCACACTAGATAAAGGCATGAACACACATGTGTGTATGATAATGACATAGAATAAAGCAATCTAACATGTGTAGTAAAGTGATCATGTAAAACACTAGTAAGCAAGAGTAAATGCTACCAAGATAATGCAGTATGTTGTGGATGGATGGAATGGAATGCAAGATGGAATGATAGGAACAATGTGCCCCAAGTGAATGGAAGTGTATGCAATGAGGTTCATTTTTTCCCCCTCAGCAATAAAGAATGAACCATAAATGAGAGTGTGTCATCGGGAAATGGTTGAGTAGTGTTGGTTGTGTCTAGCGTGTTGTGATGAATGTGTATATGTAGTGGTGTTGAGATGCAACATGGGGAGAAGATGTGTGTGGACCTTATAGCATAAGCGTATACCATGACTTGGTAGAATAGATAAGATATGATTTATCCCTAAGTGTATATCACTATGGGATGAGCGGTAGTAAGTGGTGATGAAGTATGTGATTGTATAGTGAATGTGTGTGAACCATATAGCCGAGGCATATATCACGACTTGTTGAATGGGTGAGTGATGATTTAGCCCTAAGCGTATATCACTACATGATGGAAGAAGAAGGTGACAATTTATCCTATAGTGTATGTCACTATGAGATGGGTGATGAGGGCATATGAAGTATATATGAGTATGTGGTGGATAACGGAAGGTGGTGATTTATCATTTAGTGTAACATGATGAATAAGAATGCGGTGGTGATTTAGCCTAAAGCATATACCACTAAGTGATGAGTAGGATAAATGATGATGTAATAGAATGAATTAGAATAGGATAATAGAATATGTGATGATAAGATGTAAGAGGATAATGAGAAATTGATTAAAAGAGTGGTGATTTAACCTAAGGTGTATACCACTACATGATGTGATGATGAGTGTGGGTGACGATATAGCCTAGAGCGTTGGTCACTAGTCCGATGAATGTGGTATGATGATATGTTGCATGTAGGTAAGGTCCATTTGATTGGTAAACCCTCAACAGTTAAGTATGGAATGAGGAACTAGAGTGTGTCATAGGGTAGTGAGTGCAAAGCATAGAAAAAATGTAGTGTAGGTGACCAAATGGTGAGTAGGTTGTGTAAATGCGTAAGTAAAATGTGATTATAGGTGTAGATGGAAATAGGATATGTAGTAATGAAATGTAGAGCTAGGCCCATATATAAAGGCAACCTAACATAATATGTCGAATGTATGATGTATATAGGATATGCAATGATAAAACTAGACCGAATGCAATGGAATCTAGTGTAGCATGTAGAATAGGATGTATAAGTGCAAAGTGGGTATGTAGGGTGCAACAATAGGCACATATAAAAATAGAATATGTAAAGATGATGGATGGAATCTAGTGTAGTGTAGAATGGATAGGATGGATAGATGCGCTATGTGAATAAGACAATGTAATAAAGGGATGATGTGTGGATGATGCAAGATGTAGATATAAGTGTGGATAGGATATGAAGTGATGAAATGCAAAACTAGATGCATGTGAGATGATGACTAGTGTAGTATTCATAAGATAAATGATGTATAAATGAATAATAGATGAGGTATGTATAGGATCATTTAGGATATAGAATAAGTATAGAAAGGATAATGTAGGATAATGTAGGAATTTTGAGATGATGTAAAAATCAACTACTATTATTTTTGGTAGAGGAGGAATATGAGAAGGTCAGATTCTTATAGAAATATTTTTAAAGATTTATTTTCAATATTTTAATAGATCGGTCCCATTCAAATGGACCCGGAGACGTAGGACATAAGTGTCGAACTCCGTTATCACGTCTGTGTCAATTTGATGGTTATATTCACTACTATTTCTTTGTTTTTACACAGTACTTGCAGATTTTAATTATTTATTAAAATTACAAGAAGGTCGTAATTGCATTTTAATTAAAAAAATCATTAAAATAAAAAATTTGAGTGTTGGATTGTGTAAGTTTTCTTTGATTTTTAGATCACTAGTATCAGAGCTGGTTTTAGATGGTTTTGGATCAGATTAACATTTTTTTGATTGCAAGTTGTGTGGATGTTAACAAGGTCCCGGTCTAAGAAAGGTGAAGGAGAGCTAGTAGAAGAGGATCCCAAAATTGGTACAAGATGATCTTGAAGTCCTACAATGGCAGATTGAGAGGAAGAAGAATTTCATCAATCATTCCAACAGATGAAGGAAATGGTGGAAGAACTATACAAGATAGACAAAGGGAAAAGGGAACTAGAGGAGGTAAAAAAATAAATCCTTAGTTCTGATATTCCTAAAGGTGAACCTTTAAAATATGATTTTCCTTCATTGAAGTTAGATATCAAGTTTTAATTTCCAATGTATACTGGAGAGCTAAATGTAGAGAAGTTGGACAACTAGATCAAGTAGATAGAGGTATATTGCAAGGTTTAGAAAATTACAGATGATGAAGCAAAGATTCATTTGGAAACTCTTCGGATGGGTGGCACAACACTCATTTGGTGGGAGAGTAAGCTTCAAGAAGTAGAGGAAACCAAAGGTAATGAAATCACTTCTTGGTCTGATTTTGTTTCAAATCTTAGAAAATAATTTTATCCTCTTGGTTACAAGCAACAAGCTATGATGGATTGGAAAACATTAAGGAAAACTAAGGGAAAAAGTGTTCAAGACTACACACAAGAATTTAGGAAAAGGGATCTAATTCTTGGAATTTCCCTAAACACACAAGAAACATTGCTTAAATATATAGGTGGATTGCATAGTTACCTAAGGCATATGATTCTTGTTTTAGGTGCCACTAATCTTGATGCAGTGTGTGTTCAAGCAACCCATTTGGAAGCACAAGGTAAAATGACTAAGGAGTCCTCCTCTTCTTTTAAACAAAATAAAAATCAATCTAAAGGATAAGGAAAAGGTTTGAAAGAACAAGGAAAAGGAAAGGGTAAGCACAAAATAAGTTCTACTATTAATAAGGAAGATGAAAAACCATTTTTCAATCATTGTAAAAAGAACCATGATGAATCTAGATGTTGGAAATTACATCCAAAAACTAAGCCTAAATGGATGGTTAAGAAAGGAAAAGAGAAGAAAACGAATATTGTGGTTCATGATCTTGGGTTTGATTCAGGGGATGAAACCAAGATCATGACCATGAGTTTTCAAGGTAATCATTCTCTCTCTTCTTCCAACACTAGTACTTCAAATGTTGCATCTTCTTCTAATCAACAATCTATGCATGATGAAAAGAAATAGAATGATATTTTCCACCTTAGAGTGATTTCAAAACATACAAAAATTGATACTCTTTTTTATAGTGGATCTCAAGATAATTTGATTTCAGAGGAGGTTGTTAAGAAACTAGGACTCACAACTAATTTGCATCCTAAGCCTTATCCTTTGGGTTGGGTTTGTGATGATGCAAAGCTACAGGTAACTAAAAATTGTAGATTCTGATTTTCCATTATAGATAAGTTTATTGATGAGGTTGATTTGAATGTTGTACCTTTGGATATTTTTGGAGTAGTTTTGGGGGTCCGTATTTATATGATCCTAAAGCAATATTCTATAGGGAAGAAAATAAATATGTGCTTGTAAAATATGGAATTGATTATATTATTATAGCTCATCGTGTAAAAACAAATATTTCATTGGTTAATGCAGGACAGATGAAAAGACTTGTTAATTCAAGAAAGAGTTTTGTACTCATGGTGATCAAAGCCAAAGAGAAAGATCATGAAAAGGCTTTTGAAGATTGTGATCTAAAACATCGTAATGAATTGGTAAAAATTATTTCTAACTATGATGATGTTTTTCAAGATCCACAAGGTCTACCTCCCAAAAGAGGGGTTCAACATGAGATACAGTTGCTACAGGATGCACCTCTTCCCAACATTGGTATGTATAGATTTTCCATGGTTGAAAATGAGGAAATCAAGAAATAGGTGATGGAACTTTTGGCCAAAGGTATTATTCATCCAAGTACATATCCATGTGGTTTGCAAATTGTTTTGGTGCCAAAGAAAGATGGCACATGTGAATGTGTGTTGATTTTTTTTCTTTAAACAATATCATGGTGAAAAATCATTACCCTCTTCCTAGAATAGATGATTTATTGGATCAATTAAAGAATGTAATTTACTTCACTAAGTTAGATTTAAGAAGTGGTTATCACCAAGTAAGAATTGATGAAGGTGATATTTGGAAAACTAATTTTAAAATGAAACATGGATTATTTGAATGGTTAGTGATGCCTTTTGGATTGTGCAATGCATCGAAACATTCATGAGAGTTATGAATGATGTTTTTAGACCATTCATTGATGATTTTGTTATTGTCTACTTAGATGATATTCTTATTTTTAGTAAGTCTTGGGATGATCATGTTATTCACATCCAGAAAGTCTTAGATGGATTAAGGGGAGAAAAATTATTTTGAAGTCAAAATGTGAGTTTGGAAAAACATATTTAATTTACATGGGTTATGTTGTGGGAAATGGTGAATTGAAAATAGATCTGAAAAAGTAAAGGTTATTATGAAATGGCCTAGACCTAGTAATGTGACAGAGGTTAGGAGTTTTCTTGGTGTAGTACAATATTGGAGAAAATTGATTTCTAAATTCTCATTTATTGCATCTCCTTTACATTCTTTGATAAATATTAAACATATATTTTAGTGGGGAGGAAAATAGCATAAGGATTTTGATGCACTGAAAGAGAAAATTAGTACCTCTCCGGTCTTGACACTTCTAGATTTGCAGCATTCATTTGAGATTGAGACAGATGCTAGTGACTATGCAATGGGGGTAGTTCTGATGTAGAATAAACGACTAATGTGTCACCATTCTGAAACCTTCATGAATGTGGTAAGAAATTATCCAACTTATGATAAATAGTTGTATGCTTTGGTGCAGAGAGTAAAGAAATGGAAGCATTACTTGATGGGTAAGGAAACAATTATACATATCGATAATCAGCCCCTCCAGTACTTGCAAACACAAACAAAGTTATAGTAGTCTAGACATTTCCGTTGGATGGGATTCTTGCAGCAGTTTCATCTCGTGATCATGTATAAAAAAGGTATACAAAACAAGGTCACTGACATGTTATCTAGACCTCTAGTTTTTTTGCATCTATTCTTGTAGAACATAGTTCTTTGGCTCATGATAGTTACAAGGAATAGTATGTTGTTGATGCTGGTTTTAAAGAAGTGTATGAGGATTTAACGAGTGGGAAACAAGTAGGAGAAAAGTATTATCATGTGCATGATGGACTTTATATCATTCTGGTAAACTTTGTATTCCATAAAATGAGTGTGTGCATATGATTAGGGAATCTCATACTTCTCTTATTTCTGGTCATTTTGGTGTTGGTAAAATAGTTACTCCATTAGATTTTCATTAGCTTCTTTGAGTGCCACTACCTTGGTCCAATTGGTTGAATAATATGTTGCTGTCAAAATCCATTCGTGGCCTTGGCTCGAATTTGGATTGATGAATCCAATGAAGTCCAATCCCCAATGCATGAATGGTTGGTCAACTAAAATTGGGTGCAATGGGAGTTCTACTAGCCTCTCTTTGCTTCTAAAGAACGCATAGTTCTTGTACTTTTTGATCCATGCATAATAGTCACTAAACACCTTGGGCCAATAATAACCTGCCTTCATGATCTTGAGTACTATCACTCATGGAGAAAACTGGCCTCTAGCTACTTCATCATGGAACTCTTATAACACTCTCTCAATGTAATTTGTCCCAATACATCTTAATAGAATGCCATTGATGTCCCTCTTGAACAAGATGCCATCAATAAGCACATATGGGATGGCTTATAGTATGAAATGTATCCTTTTTTTTTTACTCATTTCTGGAGGACACAAGCCCGTTTGAAGGAAGTGAACCATGTTTGAGTCCAACAAGGAGTGGGCACATCCTCATTTTCTTCCTCTTGACTATCCTACAAGGCAAAAATAACCTCCTTTTCATTTTTTTCCTCATCTTGTTGACTCGAGGCCAGTTGTTCACAAAATCCCTTCCCATGGACCAGCTTAGTAACCTTGTTCTCAATGTCATACTCCATGACACGAGTGATCCATCCTACGCATTTTTTGTTTAGATCCTTTGAGAAGTAAGTCCTTAACTCCTACATGGGAGACTAACAGTTGGATTTTATTGTTTGAAACTAGATGCTTAAAATTCTTTAACCCTCTGATCACTACTAGGACTTTCTTTTCGATGAAGGAGTATCTCACTTCATAATCTTCTAGACCTTGGCTAAAGAAAGTAATTGGTTTCTTTGTATCCTCTTTGTTCTATTGTACTAGGATTGCAGAAATTGTGTCACTACCACCAAAGGCATATAATATGAAGTCCTTAGAAAAATATGGATTCACGAGAGTTGGGGCTTGTGATATAGCTTCTTTGATGGCCTCAAAACTTGATTTTCCTTCAGATGTCCACCTAAATTCCAAACTCTTCTTCAACATCAACATTATTGGCTTGACAAGGGTAGAAAATTTTGGTACAAACATGTAGAAAAAATTTATTTTTCCTAAGAAGATTTGAAGAGCCTTCTTATGGCTTGGTAATGACAATGTTCTTATTTCTTCAACTCTCTCTAAGTCAATATCTAAACCTTCCTTTGATATAATATGGCCTAGAAGCCTACCCTCATGGGCCAAGAATATGCATTTTTTAGGGTTCAATGATACCCCAAATCTCCTACACCTTTGAAACACCTGCCTTAGGTGAAAAAGGTGGTCTGTTGCATTTTTGGAGAACATAGTAATGTCATCCAGATAGATCAGTACTATTTTGTTGATCAGCCCTTTGAATGCCATATCCATTGGCCTTTGGAATGTGGCTCGGCATTAGACAATCCAAATGGCATTTTTTTGTAGGCATAGGTGCCCCATTTGGTGGTGAAAGCTATTTTGAACTAATCATATTCTTTCACCATGATCTCATTGTACCCTGAGTAGCCATCTAGGAGAGAGAATCTCTCTGATCTAGACACCACCTACAAGATTTTCTCCATTGAAGGGAGTGGGTAGTGGTATTTGAGGGATGCTCTGTTCAAGTCATGAAATTCAACACATAACATAATCTCTCCATTCTTCTTCCTAATTGGGACCAAGTTTGCAACCCAACTTAAGTGTTTGGTTGGAAATATGATACTTGCCTCTATTAGTTTGTTTAACTCTTTCTTCATTAGAGGCTTTATGTTGGATTGATTGGTCTCTACTTTTTCCTAATGGGCTTAGTAGTTGGATCTAGTTCAATTATGTGTTGTGCTAACTTCAGATTGAACCCTCTTAGGTCTTCATAGCTCCAAGAAAATACATCTAGAAATTCTTGGCAAATTTGCATGAATTTGTACCTCTCTTGCTGGTGGCCACTTTACCAATTTGAAGTGTTTTTCCTTTTCCAAATATGATTGATTATGAATCTTCTCATTTGATATGTATATTAGCCTTCTCTTTTCAAAACTGATCATTAGGATTGAAGATAGAATCCAATGTCACTAAGCCTTTGGGAAGCTTGTTTGTATGCAACTGCACTACTTGATCTCCATATTGCTTGCTCTAATCTACTTTTATTTCTAGCTAAGAATTCAGCTTCCTCTTGAAAAAATTGATGATCTGCTAATCATTCTCAAACACCTACCAACATGTGTTGTTATCTGGAACTGTTGGCCTCACAATCACATGGATATGTGGCTATCCTTTGTCCCTCTTGATGTTGTCAACCACATCAAATGTTGCTCCAACTGCTGTAAGCCTATCAGTAGCTTTGTTCTCCTTCCTAGGTATGGACACAATGTTGAAGGCTTCAAAATCCTCAATGAGATCCCATACCCTATTCTTGTAACCTTTGAGTAGGTCATTCTTGATAGCATTTTTTCCTTTGACTTGATTGGTAACTAGTTTGTTGTCACCAAACACCTAGGTTCTTGATTCCTCATCTTCTAGCCCAATGCAATCCATGAACCAAAGCCTCATATTCTTCACAGTGTTATTTGAAAAGGAAAATTGAAAATGGAAAGATGAGTAATATTTCATACCTTGGGGGGACACAATCATAGCCCTCCTCTGGCTCTTTGTCTGCTCCTTGAGCCATCAAAGAACAATTTCCATACTTCATTGTCATCCTTATATTATGGCTTAATGATTTCAGGAAGAGGATGATTCTCCTCATGCAGGTAGTAGAATCCTAGCTCAGATTCTTCCATCTCCTTATAGGGATCAAAAGCATGTCTTTTGACCACCCATTTGTTGAGAGTCAGGTCTGGGATATACCCCACCTTGGTATCTGCTTCATAAGTGTTTAGGAGGTCCTCTGATCAAAAGATGAATAATTTGCATTGATTGGGCTAGGCACATAGGACTCAATGTGATAATCCACTATGGGCTCAGATCTAATTGTGGCCTTTGCTCCATACCTTATTCTAAAGAGAATATGCAAAAAATCAATAGACAAGTAACCTCCAATTTGGGAAGTGAAGTCCTTGTAAAAACACAACAAAAAATGTGGTGGCAAGTCTATGAATGACACGTTCTGTAATACAATCACATTGGGGTAGGCATGCAAAGTGAGGCTCAGATCCTTGATAACTCCAACAGTGGTCACTGCTGTCCCATCCAATTATACTTCTCCTCTAGAGATGACTTCATACTGGAGACCCAGTTGATTAGCTATTCATTTGGGCATTACATAACTACTTTCCCCCGAATCGATCATGTAATTGTGCACCAATTTATCTCTAATGATTAATGAAACATAAAATGGAGGAGGCTTTAGATTCTTACCTCATTGTTCTCCATGGTTTCTCTCAGGTTGAGCCACATTGGTAAGAACTTTCTCTTACTAGCTAGGGGGTTGATTTGAGCTTGACCAATTTTGCATGGTAGTCTATAATAGATCCCTATACCCTGAAATGGCCAGTGAATCCCATAGTGAAATGTTCACACTTGTCCTCTTCATTTTCTAAATGATATTAAATGAGTTTTCCTTATGTTTCCCCTTCCTTGGCACATTTTTATCTTGTACATGGGTTGTTACAATTGGTGCTTGAGTAGATTTGGAAGGTGGCTTGGATTGGGCATATTGGGAGTTGTATTTTGGATGCCAACACCTTGTGGAGTAATGAAGGATTGAGTATCGATGCTCAACATAAAAATATTCACTTCCCATCTCATCGAACATCACATACAAGTCCAAACACAAAACACACTTACGTTTAGGGGCATCCCATGAGGAAAATCTTGTTAAGTTTTCTTGTTTACTAAAACATCTCTTAATTCTTAACTTATGTTCTTATAAAATTCATTTAATGATTCGCACAAATATTTTCATAAGGAAAACTTTTTCTTTTATATTATTGACTAAATATCTTAAGGTGAAGCTTTCTAAAAGAGAGGATCAAATGATTTAAACAAAGATAGGAGGAGATTACAAAGCTCTTTGGAAGAAACTAGAGGAATGATATGAATTGGATTCATCTTTAAGGTCTCATTAGTTATTAGTATGTGTTTTAATGGCTAAGAATATAACCATAAGGATTTAAGATTTCATTTAGGCTTTTCTGAGGAGATTGACATAGATAGACAAAATAATTTACAAAGGGTGAGCTAGATTGAAGGGTTTCTAATCAGTCTCCTCCTACTTAATATAACCTCATTTCCTTCCAAAATTTAAACATTGATTTCACCCTAAGGTCGTTTTATGAGCTCACCAAGAAAGGGAAAAATGTTCATTAGTTTAAATAGGGTTAGTAAGGTATATATATATTTTCTTTACAAAATAAAATGTGCTTTGCTAGGATAATGAAGGGAATATATATATATATATATATATATATATATATATATATATATGTCGATATGGGAGAAAGGGATCTCCTTTTCAACAGTGAGTTCATAAGGAATATGGCCTAGCTTTTTTTGAAGAAAATGATGTGATGAGAAGATGGCTATAATGGGAAAGTTGATCGATGTGGGAAGCTATCCTAGATGCTTTTGATATTAATGTATTTTTAAGGTTGATCAATGTGGGAAGCCTTTTACATGAGTATCCATCCTTCTAGGGTATGGTCTACATTTTTTTAATTTCGACAAGATGGTCATCCTTTGAGGAATCCGTTTATAATTTTGACTAGTAGCTATCCTTTGAGGGAGCGGTCTACTTTTTTTAATATTTGATAATGATTTAGACTTGTGAATATCTTTCCTTCAAGGTATTAGTCTATTAGATCTTTAAAATTTGATAAGAGGAGCATACAAATACATTTTACATACATTTTTGAGCTAAGGGCAAGACCCTAATAAAAATTTTCAAGGAGGGGAATAAGACATGTACATGACCTACACACACATGCCCCATGTGATATTTTTGATTGGATGTAATGATTTTAAGGGGTTATTGCAAGAGAGGAACTTGTCCAAAATGAAAGATGTAATGAACAAAGATGTGGTGTTCATATTTAAGGTGTGTTTAGGATGTTGATGGATAACCCCATACTTTTAAATCATTATAATGATGTGATGAAGTGATAGGATTATGATGTAACTACTTTCATGATGATTGATTATTTAACAATAGAAAGGCCGCAAGTGTGAAGCATTTAGAGGTTCCTTTTCGGGTTACTGTATGTACCAAAATTGTAGGGTACTGTAGAACCTTGAAATGATGTTACACATGCCCCAATGATGATACAGGTCACCTCACAAGGTGTTCGAGATCCAGAAAAGCTCACAAAGTATATGTTAGCATCCCAAATGCTTTATTCATGTTCCTTGTGCTTTGTTTTATTCCTCTGCCCTTCATTTCTTAGCTTTTTGACCTTTAGTGATGAAACTACCACCCTGGCAGGGCGGCGGTCCTGTAACCGCCACCCTGCTCAGGGCGGCGGTCCTTCACACATTTTCCAAGCACATTCTTTTGATCATGACTTGTGTAATTTTCAACTTTTACCATATTTTCTCCACCACCTTAGCTTGTATTAATGTTTTATGTCCCCTGGAATAGTGTTTCTCCATTGTTTAATGGTAAAAGAGTTCTAATGGGAATCACCTTTGGGTGAATGTGAAATCTATAAATAGCTAGCTTGTTTTCAAGCAAATGGCCCCTCAAAACTACCTCTCAATTTCTCATTTTCCATTGTTTAGTCTCTCAATTCTTGCTTAGAGTTCATTTTGTTTTCATGTTTGCATCCATGCTAGTTTTTCCTTTACTTTTAGAAGCCATTCAATCTTCTTGCTTCAGTCTTGTTCATCGTTGTTCATACAAATTAGTTTAGAGCTAGTAGTGTCAGTTATAGATTGCATCCATTAGAGTTGCAGGTTGTGTTCTTCACAGAAGGTGGATTCTAGAATCTCTCGGTACTCTTGCGTTGTATTCCCTGCAATAAATCCACTAGGAATTGCATATGCCAAGCTCTGTCTCTTGCGTTGTCCCTCTCCTACTCGCATTATATTCGGTCTATATCCAAACTACCATTGTTCGAATACCTTTTTATTGATGCTAACATATACATGCTCTTTTGGATTCACGTGAACATGAAGGAATGAGGAGATCATTCTAAGGGGAAAAATTCATACACTACTGGATTCACCACTATTCTGCAAATTCTAGGTTTTATCTATCAAAGTTCTAGTTAAAATATATCAAATAGAGTAGTGAAACATTTCATTTCAATTAAATTTCATTCTTGATATTACCAGGGAAGCTATGGGGATTGATAGTTTTTAAGAAACTATGATTCATTCCTCACTTCTGAGGTAGGATCGAGAATCTTTCAATTAAGTTAATCAACTATCTAGTTATTTAGGATAAACTCACAACTACACAGGAAAGTAGCTACACCGGGCTACCTTGTTTGTTTTAATTTTGTTATTAGATTAGTTGTCATTTTCTAAATATATTAGATTAGTTTGTTCTTTCAATTCCATTTAAAATTCTATTAAAAAAATACAAAAATAGAGGAATATATATATGTTGTAGATATATCTTGCATAGTTAATTTATTTCATTTCAGTTAGGTTTATATTAACCTTGTATGACAATCACGGGACCTAGAGAGCCCAGGGAATACGTTTTTGAGCCAATCGTGCCTCAACCCAATATTGTTGCAGCAATAACTGACATAGACCAAAATCTCATAATTCAAGTCTACGAGCAACAATCAGACCTACAAGAGATCAGCGCAGCTAAGAGTATTAAACATAGAAGACGACAAAGCACACATGTTCTGGTCAAATCAACCAAATTATAGATTGCCTTGATAGACATTTGTATGACTGTAGAAGGACCTGAAAGAGAACAAACATTCGGTTGTGATCCACTAGTCCCACAGCCAGACGCAGGAGACCTCCTCACTGATATAGACACTAGCTTACGTATCCAAGTCACCAGAACACCTATTAGGTACTCTAAGAAAATTATGCAACTTTTGGTTCTAAACGTAGAGGCCAAAAAGGCATATGATTATTGGATACTCAGGATCAGAAGAAGGGATTGATTCTTCACATGACCATAGGAGGTCCACAACAACCATGAACTTATGGTTGTGATCCACAAGTCCCACAACCCAACGGGCCTACAAATCAATCCAACGTTGACGCTAGTTTGTGAACATTAGTGTTTAGATCCTCTCCACTCCCACCAGACATTATCACACAATTATCATTATTAAACATAGTAGTTAATCAAGCTAAAGATTTTGGACTAGACCAGAGAATCATCCATAAAACACCAAAAGATCCACTACATATTTAGCCATTCCATTTTCATGACCTTTTCGGGAGACATATATGAAGCACCCATAGGTTATCTTCCATGTATCCCACAACCCATAGATCGGATCATGGTAGAACTCGATATTGATTGGAGCCTTCGAGCAGCTATCCTCACCGAACGATCTATCACACGGTTCAGGTTAGGAGGGCCTTCTTTGCCTTAGATTCACAGATCCCATTATTGTGTGTTGAAGACATAAGATTACCTAACTAGCTTATCTACATCCCGTGTGTATTCCATCCCCACCAGCTGTCTCGGCATGACCTCGGGAGGTCGGGTGTGAGGAAGAGTCACTTGTAGATTCCCATGCTCGCATGTCACTTTTCCATCATGATACAAAATTAGTGAACCTGACGTGAAACAAACTAGTTTTCCTCTTTCTATTCTTTCATCCACCTTCGCTCTTTCCCATTATTTCGGGTATTCATATACCCCCGAATATGTCAAGATACAATGCATATGGCAGACCTCTCCTAGGTCTTGAAGCATACTATGATCAACTAAATAGACAACCATCACCCTCGCTCTCAGCATGGGGTGACAATTATTCAACTAACCAATTTTCAACACAAACTCCACCTCAAAGGACTAGACATAGTTCTTCTTTCCAAATAGAGGAGTTGGATCAGCTCACTCAAACGCAACAACAAATAGAGCCTTCAAGCTCAAACAATATGACGCTCACTAGAGAATTTGGTTCATCTCCTCAGGTGTTGCTTAGACCACAAATTAGTAGACAATCAGATCCATATCTATTGTTAGATGATGAATACTTAGCACATTATGCTAGGAGTGAACAACACTCTCAAAATATGTACCCATCTATAGGAGGTTTGCAAACACAACCCGAGGTCTCGTTTCAAGAAAACACCCCATCCCTCCACCTATAGGAAATGCCCTCGGTGAAACTTGGCAGGGCACCGATCAATTCATAGCTGGGTACCATATGCCTATACAACCTCAACAAACACCACTAAGGAAAAATACCATATCTTCACCAAACGAGGTCATCTCAGCCTTAGTTGAGAAAGTTAGAGGGTTGGAACTTGCTCAAGCAAGTCAAAATTTACAATTCATGCAGGTAGGAAATTCCAATCCTCCACATCATCCTAGCCAAGTAGACCTCCTCACAGGAACAGGCACATTGGGCATGCCTCCTCAGTATTCACAACAAATGCCAACTAGAACCGTGTTTTCTAATGCCGCTCCAGTGGAAAATATGATACCTCCCGGTTTAGTACAAAACAATCCATTCTGAGCAATGCTCCTCCATACTTAAACATGTATTCCAAATCACCATAGGGAGATATGTTCTCTTCTCCGGTGTGTTCACTCAACCACAGGGATTTCCTTATGCCCCTGCAAATATATATGCTATGCCACATCAACAACCCATTCCACCTCCCCCCCTCAGCAAGCACCATCAATGGTCGAAACCTATGCGATAGGGACTTATTTAGAATATTTGAAAGAACCTTTAGACTTCACTATACGAAGCATCATGCTTCCAAGACCTCTCCCCAATCTACCCAAGTACAAAGGAGAGGGAGACCCAAATGCACATATTAAGGCCTATGCCATGGCCATTCGAGAACTGCTCCCTTGGGATGGAGTTGTTGCTAAAATATTCCCAAAATGTTAGAGGGTATCACCCTCAATTGGTATTACAGAATACCTGAAGCCTCAATACATTCATTTAAACAACTTATTTCAGAGTTCATCAAGGCATTCGACATGAACAAATTGTTGAGAATAGGAATCAAGGAATTCTTACATATTAAGCAAGAACACAATGAATCTGTTGCTCATTTCATCCAAAGATGGCATACAGTCCTCTATTCTTCAGCAAGCACTCCAAACATGGATCAGATGGAACTATGTGATTTATTCCTTCATTCTCTCAGTAGAGAGATAAAGGAAGAAGTCAGAAATTCCCACTAAGAACTTATGATGAAGTGCTCGAGAGTGCTCTCTTCGAATAGATCAAGCTGCAATAGACAGTGGTCACAAGACATATGGAACAAATGGGAGGTTAATCATCCCCAACCAAAACACTATGACTTATTCTACCACAAACGCCAATCAAGGACCTAAAATCCTTAACAAAAACCATGGGGTGACAATAGATGGAGTGACTGACCAAGCAAAAAAAGCAAATGTTGTAAATGTTCCACCACCGGTTAACAATCAACGAAACAACAATTTTACCCCAACAATCAACGCAGTGGATTTTAATCATCCCCAACAACAACAAACAACAAAAAAACATCAATGAGATCCAAACACAGGGTCCAAGTCAAAACTCAACTGGATATCAAAACCAAAACCAAAGACAACAAACACAAAACTTTAATCCTAATAGTCAATAGTTCAATCAGAGTTTTGGACCACAACATGCCAAACCAATAACCTAGGAGTTATAATCCTAACTTGTATTGTGGTTTCCACAAAATTGAGGCCATGACACTAGGACTTGCCATGATTACAATAAATTCATGCAACGTTTGCTAGAAGAGCAAAGACAACTCTTCATAGATATGTTCTTAATAGATTTACGTGACATTGATGCCAAATACTTTCACAGGGGAAGTTTCCCCTCAAAACACACCTCTTAAGATCTTCAATGATCCACTTCCAAATCATAATAACAATAATAAATTAAATCCAAATGGGACGAACAAAGGTGTAATGACAGGAAATAATGATCACGAAGCCTCAACTTCGCTAAATCCACCTGTCACACCACAATTAGGAAATCAACCACGAACCAAGATAGTTGGTCTAGTGGAATTAGATACTGAGCTGCACGTAGAAGCCATAACAAGAACATGAGAATATTCTTCTCAACCAAATCCAATCTATCCACTAGAACCAGATAACATTCAACAAACATTGGTAAAACCCGTGGGTGCTTATGATTTAATTAATGACTTAACAAAGACCTTCTCTCACATCTCCTTTTTGGACTTGTTGAAAAACTCTCCTGCCCATAGGGCTGCTCTTTTAGAAGCACTAGGTCTAGGTCATTTAATTAACATCACTCCACCTCCCGAAACACAAGTAAACCATATAGACTTCGATATCCACCCTCCAGGGCAGCCAGATAGGGATACCGAGTTTATATTCGACATAAACAAAATGCCAACAGATGCTGAAATTGCACGTAGAGGTGATCCGGCCTTGCATTTATAGGTGTGGGTTTACAATAATTACGTTAAATGCACAATGGTGGATGATGGGGCAGCAGTGAATATTGTCCCCTTTTCTTTCCTTCAAAAGCTAGGATATGGAGAAACAAATTGTTCCACAACAAGAAATATGCTAAGAGGTTATGATAGCCTTAAAGCTACTTCAATTGGGACTATAATATTACCAGTCACCTTAGGACCCAAGACAATCCTCACCAAGTTTTATATCATAGATGGGAAACCAACTATAATATGATCCTCGGTCGACCATGGATACATCGCATGAAAGCAATTCCCTCTACGTTATTCCAGGAAATAAGATTCTTACACTTAGGAAAGATATTCGTAGCAAAAGGTGACCCAAAACCATTCGACATACACCTAGTAGACCTGAAGAAAAGACCAGGTGTTCACTCTAAGTTTGAACTCCCAACAAACCAACTTAACAAACCAATTGACTCAAAACCGAGAAGAAAAATTAATACCTACAATAGAACTAGAAATTATGAACTTAGTTAAGAGCATCCAGCCCTCAAGGATGAAGCTAACATTGTAGAAACAATGTCATTAGGAACTACTGCAAAAATTATCGAATTACTAGAACAAGATCTACCAATTTTCCTACCATTTGACTCCGCAGGTATGGGATGCACCCTAGGAGTTGGTTCTCTTCCAACAGAGGAACTTTGCATGGTAGAAGTAACCAAAATAGAAGAAACAGATGTGAAGAATGTCCCAACATCCATCTTTCCTAGTAAATATTGGACTCTCCATTTCGATGGAGCTAGATGTCGTCATATGGAGCCGGGGCAGGCATAATCTTTACTTCTCCTAAGGGAAAGATCCTACCTTTTGCTTTTAAGTTGAACTTTGAATGTACAAACAACGGATGTTGAGTACGAATCCCTCCTCCTTGGCCTCATCATAGCCAAAAGGATTGGTGTTAATGACATCAGAGTGTTAGGAGACTCACAGTTAGTTGCAAACCAGGTCTCTGAAGTATATGAGACTAGAGCTGAGCACTTACAACTCTATAAAACAAGCGGTATTAGATCTAAGCAAAAGATTTGACTTCATATCCATTGAGGCAATCCCATGAGAACAGAACCTTCTCGCAGATTCAATAGCAACCTCAGCTTCACGTTTTACCCCAAGTAATGAGTTGGAAGATACAAGTTTCAAAGTATCACTTCATATTGAACCATTGGTGAAGAAAATGTCAACAAACCCTCTGCTAACACATGTAGTTGAGAATGAATCTCCTATCTTACATCATGTTGATAGTGATAAAGTCACTCTCGAATATCTAAACACCTATGCGGAGCTACACCTTGCTCACAGTATAGTTGATCTTTCCTTAATACCACATTCCTCTCCCTACTTTGGAAATCCCACGGTAGAGTCTCCTCCACAGAAGGATCTTGATATCTACGAGATAGAAAATGGAGAAAGCTTGGAACTACCTCCAGCCCCACCTAAATTTGAAGAAGGTAACGCTTCTTTGATAGAAGAAACCATTGACATAAACATTGGAACGGAGGAAGAACCAAGAATTTTGAAGTTAGGCTCCTCACTAACTCGGAAGAAATAGAGACACACACCCAAATCCTCAAAGAACATCAAAAGTATTTTACATTTAATTATAAAGAAATGACAGGTATCGCACCACAAGTTATGGTACATAATCTTGTCACTAAACTAGATGTGAAGCCAATTAAACAAAAGTCAAGACCAATGAAGCCGAAAGTGGCTCTCATGGTAAAAGAGGAAGTAATAAAACTTCTCCAAGTAGGATTCATCAAACTAGTCGATTATTCACAATGGGTATCTAATATCGTCCCCATTCTCAAAAAGAATGGGAAGATACGCATCTGCATAGATTTTGGGATATTAACAAAGCTTGTCCTAAGGATGATTTCCCATTACCATCCATTGACGTCATCATTGATGCAACAGCTGGATTTGAGCTTTTGTCTCTCATGGATGGGTTCTCGGATATAATCAAATCAAAATATCCGAACAAGACCAAGCCAAAACCATGTTTATAACTCCTTGGGGAACTTATTGTTATGTTGTCATGCCATTTGGTCTTAAGAATGCCGGTGCTACATATCAGTGGGCAATGACATACATATTCCATGATCTTATCCATAAAATTGTGGAATCATATGTGGATGACTTATTGGCCAAGGCCAAGAAGCGCTTGTGATCACCTAGAGGTACTCTGTATCATCCTCTCACAACTAATTGAGTACGGTGTCACATTAAACCTAGAGAAGTGCATTTTCGGTGTAACAGGAGGCAAACTTCTAGGATACATTATATCTTCACGAGGGATTGATGTTGATCGGCCAAAATATGGGTTGTTCTCGAAATGATCCCACCTTCAAAGGAATCTGGAATCAGGACATTTCTTGGGAAACTGGTGCAATCCAAAGGTTCATCCCAGATTTAAGCTTTTGCCATTCATCCAATCAACAATCTACTCAAGAAATATTATAGTATCGATTGGACTGAAGACTGCAATGAGGCTTTCGAAGTAGTTAAGCACTTCTTGTTGTCACCACCCACGCTAATGCCTCCCAAGCTAGACCACCCTTTGATCCTATACTCACGAGCCACTCATGTCTCGTTGGCCTGCATGCTAGCTCAAGAGGACAATGATAAATGAGAACGCGCGATCTATTTCATTAGCCGAACATTACTCGATTATGAAATGTGTTATACATAGGCAGAAAGAGAATGCCTTGCCATAATTTTCACCACAAAATGTTTAAGACATTACATGTTAAATCAAGAAACAAGGGTCATTGTGAAGACAGACCATTTATGGACATTTCTCACACAAGGGTCCTTGTCTAAGAAAGGTTGGACGTTTCATAACCCTAATGGGAGAATTTGAGTTAACATTCGTAAACCAAAAATCCATCAAAGGAAAATCATTACAGACTGGTTAGCTGACAATCCACTAGATGGAGGTGAACTGGTAGATCTAGACTTTCCGATGAATGTGTATTCTTTGTCAAAACCAGACCCCCATCTCTACATGTCCCTGGTATACTGATATCATCAATTTTATCATGGACCATACATACTTGGAAAGTGCCATGCCACAACAAAGAAGGTGGTTACGCATTATTGCCACTAAATATGTTGTTTTAGACCAAGTGCTCTATCGCAGAGCCTTCGATGGCATATGCTTCTAAGATGTGTCGACATAGAAGAATCCAAGAAGATTCTTCATGAATCCCACAGTGGGATATGTGGGGGCCACTTTGGTGGTCACGCCACCACTCGCAAAATACATTGGATGGGCTATTTTTGGCCCACTCTCGAACATGACGTAGTGGAATTTGTACGTAAGAGCCACAAATGCCAAGAATTATCTCATGAGATTCACATGCCAAAGACAATCCTGCAACCAATAGCGACTCGTGGCCCTTCTCCATGTGGGGTCTGGACTTGATAGGGAAATTATCTTCCTCATCAACCGATGGCCATAATTTTATAATCACAACCATGGAAATATTTCACCAAATGGGTAGAGGCCATGCCTCTCACCACCGTACCAGGTTCGGTGATCGCCAAATTCATTTTGAACCAAATTATCTATAGGTATGGTGTCCCACAAGTCATTATCTCCGATAATGGCACATCCTTTAAAAATGATGAGGTTCGTGAGCTATGTAGCAAGTTCAAAATAAACCATCACATGGCCTCTCTTTACTACCCTCAAGCCAACGGGCAGGCTGAAGCGACAAACAAAATGTTGAAAGCTATTCTCCTCAAAATGGTAAAAGAAAACAAACAAGATTGGCATTTAAAATTATATCCAGCCTTGTGGGCCCACCGAACCTCAATAAGAACACCTACAAGAGAAACTCCTTTCTCACTGGTATTGGGCAGAAGTAGTTCTCCCACTTGAGGTTGAAATACCCAGTCTCGCATCTCACTACAAGGGATTCTAGATGAAGAAGCTTATAGGGAGGCACGCCTCTCCCAACTAGAAAGCCTAGACGAGGCCAGGTTAAATGCCGAATAGTGGCATAGAGCCTATGCTGACTGGATGTGCCGGTAGTATAACAAAAAGGTCTATGAGTGAGAAATATATGAAGGAGATCTAGTTTTAAGACTAGACAACCGGATCGATAAGAAAACCGGTGAAGGAAGAAAGTTTTGGCCCAAATGGTTGGGCCCATATCGAAGTCATGAAGGACTATGGTAACAGTGTGTATCTCTTGTACACATTGGAGGGTGAGGAATTCAGTGAATCAGTCAATTCCTTGCATCTTAAATGGTTTTACACATGAAGCATTAGCACTATTTGTATAAATACATCTACATTACATATTCATTTAAATAGGTTCATTTTGTTCACTTGTTTTGTAAAATTTGGTGATCAAGGGACTTATTCTTAAGCAATTCATTACAAACTTTTGATAGTATTGGTAGGAGCTTTCAAATCATACTTCTTCATTTTCATAACATCATCAACTATTTTAGAATCATTTCATCAATTAAAGCTAGATATGACAAAGTCTTAACAGTAGCCATACCAAGGCCTACATGCTTGTTCTCACTTTTGGTTTCTTCCTAGGGTAGGTGTCTTGCCTATGGTCTGTTCTAGAAGCTTCATGGTGTCACATCTATCCGTGTATATATCTCTTTGGAAATAAGAACATACTAACATTTTCTCAAGTAAGTAAGTCAAATATAGATCAAACAGAAAATTTTACTTTTACACATTTCCTTGCCCTACCAACCTTCGGTGATGAGCTTGCATCTCTTACTAGTGACATAGGGTTGGGAAAGGATGGGAATGCCTTTACTTGCCTATGCTTTGTCCATGGTGATAAGCCCATGCTTCCTACTAGTAGCATGGGGCAGGGTGTAGGGGGTCCTCTTGATAATAAAATGTTGAAAGTCATAAGCAAATAGTTCAAACAAACCTTTGAAATCTTGAGTCAAAAACAAATGAATCAGATGTCCAAAATTCCAAGAGAGTTCAAAACCCTGAAAACTAGATTTCGTCAACTAAGTGGCCATCTACAGATCTAAGTCTGGATAAACTACAAAACAAGTTGCATTCTAAACTATGGAGTCACTTGAGTAAGATAGGTTTGTAGCATCCTAATTTGGTTCCACTAACTCTTTGTCTATCTCCCATCATTACCATTTCAACACACCTCATAGCTTGTGCCCTTTCTATCTCTTGGTGGTGAGACCTCACATCTTACTAGTTACGTGGAGTTAGGAGTGGGGCAAGTACATCTACTCATCATACCAATTCATCATCACATTTTGTCAAAACAATATGAAGTACCGGAAAATTGCTTATGAAAACTAAAGTTCAAGATCACAAAGCTCATCTGTGTCATCATACATCAACATCACGAAATACAAAAAGAAAGAATTTGTGATATTTGTTCTCCATTGCATACATTTTGAAAAGCATATAAAAACAAAAAAATTATAAACATCTAGTATACATGTGAAAATGAATCACAAAACTCTAGGTACAAAGAGATCTAGATCCAAAAAGAGATGTATATATATAATCAGGTTTATGTACAATGCCATCATGCGCTAGGCATGGTCAAAACGCTCAATGAGCTTGGAAAATACAAAATGGTCATATAAACAATCTAGCAAGAGTCACTACAAAAAGAGCCAAGTGGCCTCCCAATCCCTATGGGATCCCTCGAGAAAGGTGTTGTAGACACCAAATTTGTGTCTTACGACCCCCGTGCCCCGCATCTCATTTTTCGCAACCTAACCTCATCAACTAAACCTTACACAATTATTTATTAATTACCTTATTATTAATAAATCCACACCATCATACCTGCCACCTCATTTCGCCACCTCATCATGACCGAGTCTTAACCCTAAACTAACCTAATTAAGACCTATAACTTGGTCCACATCCACACCTATGATTAATTACTCCTCACCCGCACCCAAAACTGACCTCATAATGACTTAACCAAGCCCACAACTAATCCCTCGGGAGAAAATGAGGGAAAGTTGGCCATTTTACCAAAATAGCCCACTTTGACTGGCCCGATACCGGTTCTACTCGACTCGGCAAGTCGTCGCTTGTGTAACCGCCATCGGTTCCCTGTAAATGACCACCTCCAACCAAAAACAAAGGATCGGATTTTCATTTGATCAAAAAGGAGGAGAAATCATTGAAAGGATCGGGATTTGCTTGGCCGAGCAGAGACAAGTGAAGAAACAAGAAGAGTTTGCAGAGAAGGACATCAAGCCCAAGACTGCAACTGCACAACCAGAGCCCTGTGACACTCAGCTGATCATCATGAGGGAAGACATCTCATCTTCTGATCGTCAGGATGTCCTATCTGAGTTCTGCCTTTGTCATCACAGTTCTTGGACCTGCATTCTCGTCAATAAACTAGTAAGTAGAATCTTGTATGTTCTCTTTGATAACATTTCTTAGACTTTTGAATCACAGCCGTCATAAATCTATTCCCAGATCTACTACCCAGCAACACATTACATCTAACTATCATTCTTCTACCCTCTCATCACCCCGTTACCTAATCCCACTCATTTACTAGCCTTACAAACAACACAACCACCCTACAACTGACCCTCACCAAAAGCCCCTAAAACATAGAACCTACCGATATCGGTTAGCAGCAACCGGTATCGGTTACCTTGACTCAAAACCAGAAATCAGCCTTTCCCCCTACTTGTTTCAATGAGGCAATTAAATTGTCATTTTACAATATTTTGTGTTAATTCATATTAGCAGGGGAACTGACCACCTTCGAAAGGAAGTTTTATATTTCCTGGGCCCAAGGCAGTTCCCTCATTTATTGTCGATTAAAATCTTGTGGTCTTGTATTCTTATTTGCGGGTAGTCCTTCCAAGATAAAAAGGATTCTTCGCAATCAACCTGATCTCTCTCTACGGTACGCGCACACCATCTCGACATTCAACAGGTATTCCTCCTAGCCCTAACCCTTATCTGTTTCTAAAAGGAATGAAAGGATAGAAGCAACTCTATTCCCAAAAGTTGAAACATTCCGCGTGAAACATTTTGGCACGCCCGGTGGGACCCATTTCGGGTTTCTTTCTTTCTTGCTTGCTTTCATATAGGGAGCATACTTGTTGTTTTCTTCTTCTAAAGATATTCACAAGGTATTTTGTTATTTTGGTAAAAGAACTTGCTTTGCTTTTACATCTTTGTATTAGTGAAAGTCATCTCTTTTGCTTCATCGAATATCATTTTCGATTTGGGTTTAAAACACGTGCATCACATTCTTGCTTGTTGTTTTCAATTCTAGTGAACATAGATTAAGTAACAGGTTGTACACGTGGGGGTGATATCCATGGTATTGACAAGAAATTAATCTTACTTTCACTGCACAACACATACCGAATCACTTCACAATTAACACAACAGCTCAAACATCCCCCTTTTTCCGCGGTATTCCTCCGCCCGATTGAGGTAACCTTATAAGCCAAAACAAACTTGACATTTCCTCTAAGTCTTCGGTTTAGGATTCTGACATCATTCTACGTCTAAAGGCATAAGCCCATGATAATTTAAATTAACCCTAGGGTTAGTCTCTGGATTTGCGTGTGCATCTTGCTTGTTTTCAGTTCTGTTTTCTCTGTTATACACTGTCTTCTGTGATCACCTTAGAACAAATTGATAAATGTACTAAGCATTGTTAAGATCAAATCAGCAGCTTCTTATATTTTCTCATACCAGTCTTATTACACGACATCGGTTAAGTGACCGACGCCGGCTATAGTCTAAACAACGTCGGTTATCGGGATCGATATCGATTCTTGTCTTTTACTGATTCTCGACAAACCAGCAACCTACCAATTTCACCATTCTAAGGTTGTTTCTGTTCCTGATAGATTGAAGCCCTACTGTGTACTCTTGTCCATGGTTGTTATCACTTGGAAGCAAGCCACCGCCATGGTTTCACATGCCTGTTCTGTGCCTTTTCTGAATCACCCCCTTCACATTCTATAGGGAACCCTACGGACACCAGTGAGATCCCCAAAATTCCTGTAGGAGATAAGGAATTTGCCAAATTTTTGGATGCTAATCCTAGCACCGTACAATACTATTTGTCTCATGCCCCTGACCGTACGCCCGATGGTCAACTCCTTGTTGGCATGCCTATTAGTATAGCTGCTCATTTAGCTCCCACTCCGCCTGATAACATTGCCTTGCTTTCTGCATCTTTAGCCCCGTCTCCCAATCCGACTGCTTCAGAGGTTCATACGACACAGATTGGCTTTCCTTTGGTTAATCTTGGACCCCACATATCATTACCACCGACTGCTCCTACCTCATCTCCCTTGCAGACTGTTCCGTTCATGACTTGCTCTCTGCCACCTATCCACACAAGCTTTCCTTCTCAAGCTCCGCCTACCTTTTCATTCCTATACACGTATCCAGTGACCTCAACATCTTATATAGGACATCCTTATTTGGTCGCCTCAACATATTCATCCTCCATACCTTATCAACATTTAACCCCACCATTGTCTAGCGGAGGCCCTTGGCCCAATTTTCCTCCATTTACCACAACCGCACCATCATCTCATCCAACCACGGATTTCATCAAACAAATGATGGACAAAATGCAAAATTTGGAGGCTTCTATTTCGGGAAGTCGTAGCGCCTTAACATACGACCAAGTTTGTCGGGAGCCTATCCACCCTTCAGTCCCCCTTCATTCATATCCTCCTCAATGGGAATTACCAAAATTTACCCGTTTTAATAGTAAGGAGGACCCTCAACAACACTTGTGATCATTTAGACATGCCTGCTATCTGATTGCTCACGACGATGCTTTACTACTCCGCACCTTTCCCATGTCCTTATCAGGACCCGCCTTGGAGTGGTATAGTGCTTTAACCCAGCACTCAATCTTCTCTTTTAACCAGCTAGCCCAATCTTTCTTGGATCATTTCTCCATTAACATTGCCAAGAAAGTATCTATCACCGACCTCTATGCCATCTCGAAAATTTGAAGACGAATCTATCGCAGATTTCGTTGGACGATGGCGGGGCCTTATCAACCAACTTACATATGCCTTGCCTCAGGCCGAACTTATCGAACTTTTTACGTGGGCATGCGCTAAGCACATCTCTCCTACCCTTCAAATTCAAACTTTCCGCACATTTGACGAGGCCTTTACCATGGCTCAAAAACTAGAAATTCGAGCCTTAGAAGAAGAGAAATTGCGGTTGCGCAACAAAAACCCCAATTTTCGAACTCCAGATTCCACCAATAAACCAAACACCACCACTTCTCACACATCCACTTCTTCAAAATCAAAAGGAGCTGTCCACGCGGTGATGGTCAAATCTCAAGCACCGTCTAATACCCCACCAAAAACCACCTATAAATATAAAGCCGAGCCCATCAATTACACTCCCTTGGGAGAAACTTATGGTGTCATCTTGGAAAAATTGCTCAAAGCCGGAGCTATCACCTTGCCTCCTGTTAAACCTCACTCCGGGTTTGACTCCACCCGTGCTATACCTTCTTGGTACAAAGAAAATGACTTCTGTAACTTTCACCGCATAAAAGGACATAGTCATAAAAGCTGCAAGATGTTGAAAAACATAGTGCGCAGAAATGGTTGATGGGAATATAACCTCGATAATCCTAATGCCCTCGCTAACCAAAATTTGAAAATCTTCAACAAACCATTCCCGAATCACTCTTCTAACGATAACATAAACCAGATATCTTAGCGAGGAGAATGTTCATGAGATCCATGCAGTCTTCGACTCCCAGCCAAAAGCCTCTATCGAGAAAATTTTGAATCAAGACTCTTCACTGACACAGGGGCCTAAACCTCCTTCACCACCATCAAGACAAGGTGAAATCATTCCTTTACCCATACAGGAGTTAACCGCCCAGAGTTCTCTTCTCATAGATGAGTCTTCTTACACCACATCCCTACAAGACTGCGAACGGATGTTATCTAACTTATCTATTTCCCAAACGTCTTCTTCTACCACTCTTGCTGCACAAGAGGAAGGCTCGCCACTCCTTTTGTCATCCTTAGACAAGAAACCTCTTGCACCGACATCACCAAATTCTTTAACCATGACGGATCCTCTCAAACATGCCCTCCTACCTATTAGTTCTTCATCGCCTAAATCTTTTCAGTGACCGGTTGACCTCTTAACACCTATTGATACAGTGCCTCATCTACCTTCTATATCACACCCACAGTGGACCGGAATCACAACCCACCTTTCTTCCATACAAGAGTTCCAATTCACACCTGAAGACTGTCATTCTCCAGAAGATAGACGAGTCCTATGGGAACGTTTGAGTACCCCCTATTCTACTCAAATGTAGATGACCGATCCAGACGCCTCTACCATATACCCGAAGTGTTTACAAAAGCTTAAAATGCCTATGTCCTCATCTTCACCCCCCTCATCTCTACCAAATACCTCATCCACTTCTATTAAACTAACCAAATATTCCCCTACGCTTGGGACCTCACCAATACCTAGTCTAACACACCCACCTAAGCGGCTTGATTTATCTAAAAATAAAGCCGTCCATCCCATTAGGAGACAGACCCAATCTCCTCAATCTATGCCGCTATCACAACTCAAACCCTCATCATCACACCTACCTTCCATATTGGGACCCCATCCCTCTACCTTACATCAATATATCATACCTCCTGCGTTTTCTTTAAAGCGACCTATGCCTTCTGCATCCATACAGAGATCTAAGGGTATATCAACACTGTCACCCCACGTATCCTGTCCACCCATCAACCCTAAACAAATTTCATCATCAAAGGACTTGTTTGCCGTCACTCCTCTTTTTCCGCCGTTGTTTCCGGATACCACATTATCTGGAGCCTCATCATCTAACCGGCTAAACGTAGCTCCTGCGACAAAGAAACCACGTTTAGTTAAAACCACGTGTCAACACCCCTTGGCTAAACCACCACCCGTACGAACCAACCATGCCCAAACATTACCGAAACCCGCTCAATCAATACCCTCATCCTCCTCCGATTTTGACCCACTCAAAGGATCTTACGCTAAAATCCTTGCTATGTTGGTGGAGAATACGACCATTTCCCTACCCCCACTTAGACCCTATGACCCGTCTAAACCTCGACCTATAGGTTATGATGAGTCTAAAATCTGTGCTTACCACCGCACACCAGGACACGATGTGGAGGGATGCAAAGCCTTAAAAGCCATCCTTCGTCAGTCACCTCTCTCAGATAGAAAGGTTAAGAAAGACAACTTACGAAGGGAGAGACCTTTGGCTTCAATTCCCTCTCCTATACCACCTGTCCCCGCCTCACCAATATCTGTCGTTATTACAACCCCACCTATCGAAGCCCATGAGTCATCCCTACCATCTTCCTCCTCTTGTGTTCACGAGATCAATATGATCAGTGTTGCTACTCGAGCGCAGAAAAACAACGAGAAAGTGAAAGAAACCACACCTGCATCTTCTCTTTCTCCGTCCACCATCCCGATCGCACCACCACCTAAAGTGGTTATTCGTGGACCCGCTTACCCCATCTCTAATGGCGTTGCCCACCGAGCCATGATCAAACAGCTTCACCAATCACCTGTAAAAATGACACTATATGATCTCATTCAGACTTCTGAATCTCATCGACAAGCTCTCGTTGAAATCCTTCAAGGGATTGAGGTCTTACCTAATGAAACCCTGCCTGTTACCTCCATTCTAACACCCAATCACGTTGCTTCCCTCACTAAACAATCTACCGCCCCAACCACTTCTGTCTCTGTACAACAAGCTGCTGCTGTCAGTTTCTCCGAAGACGAAATTGTTGACTTTGGTACAGAAGATCCTGACCCTGCTCTTTTCATCTCAGCTTACGTCCGGGATATTCGGGTACGTCGTGTCATGATCGATGGGGGTGCTAGTCTAAACATCATCTCTTCAAAAGCCTTCCAACAAATGAATATCCCTTCTAGCTACATGTGTGCCAACCCCATCATGTTGCGGTCATTCAATGATGCTATTACCTCTACCTTAGGCACCGTGATCCTTAACATTCGTGTAGGACCACGTACTTTACCCGAACTCTTCTATGTCCTTGAGGGAGAGTTCCAATACAATATGTTGTTAGGCTGCCCTTGGATCCGAGCTATGGGATGTGTTCCCTCAATCTTACATAGATGCATAAAATTTGAGTATGAGGGTAAGTCATACACCGTAAAAGTTGATCCTCCCCCCTTCAAAACTTACAATATGTTATATCGCCCTAATGATGTGCTTGTGCCAATCAAGACACCCATTCATTCAACCCAACCATCTACTTCAACCACACCTCTACCATTCATTTCAACAGCACCTACACCTTCAACCCATGAAACCACCGTCGTAAAAACCACTTCCCTTCCCGCAGCTAACATCCCAACCATGAGACCCCTTAGTAGATGTTTTTCAGTGCCTTACGTTGGGGAGTATCGCCTATATAACGTTAGTTCTTTCCATACCCCACAGGAGTACGGACAGGTACATGCACATCCTACCTATGACCGTCATGTGGGGGAAGTAATCCCCTACGGACCACCTCATTGCCGCACCAACCTAACATATGGGGGTGTCGACGCACCTTCCGTAACCCCTGAACCTCCTCTTGGTGTGGTTCCTTTCCAATCTGATTTTCAATACCTGACAAATCATCGTTTCGCCCTTACCTTCTTGACTCGCTGTGCTTGGAAAGGCTTTGGTTTTGGTCTTTATGAACAAGGCCGACATACAATCATCCCCATAACTACACGCAAGCACAATGATCGTAGTGGTCTCGGATTTCCTGGAACACTTACACCGAAGGAACCTCATGTCAGTTGTCTCCTAGAAGATGATGACGTCACCCCTACCAAACCATCATCACCCATTTTTCCTTCGTCACCCACAGAGTCGATAGATCCTGAATCTATCCCTCCTAACTTTTTTTTTTCATAAATGCTATCTTCCTAGGTCCTCTCACTTATCAACGCAATAATGAGGACCCCTCTTCTATCCCCCTTCTATATCTAGACATGATCGAAGAGGACTCACCTTCAATTAATGTTGTTGAGTGCCAGGATGATGACTCCATCCTCACTTACCTTGGTGCGGATGACTCTTATATTCAACGTGCCTTACCATCTGAAACTCAAACCATGCTGAACAAGTCTACTATAGAAATCAACATCCACACAGAGGAAGATCCTCACATTGTGAAGATCGGACAATCCCTTAACGCATCAGAACAAGTCACCTTTACTACCTTTCTCCGTGCTCGCAACCAAGCTTTCGCTTGGTCCTACGCTGACATGCCAGGAATTGATCCTGACATTGCTGTCCATAACATTACCCTGAAACCCGATTCCAAGCCAATTAAACAGAAACTGAGAAAAATGCATCCACGCATTGCCCTCTTGGTCAAAGAAGAGCTTCAACGACTCCTTTCTGTTTCCTTCATCCTGCCTATTGACTATCCTCAATGGATTTCTAACATCGTACCTGTCACTAAAGCGACGGGGGGACTTCGGATATGCACGGATTTCTAAGATCTTAACCTCGCTTGCCCTAAGGATGACTTCCCCCTACCTAGTATTGACCAACTTGTTGATCTCACTGCAGGCCATGAGATGCTCTCTCTCATGGATGGCTTTTCAGGATATAACCAAATTTTGGTTGCCCCTGCCGATCAACATAAAACTACCTTCATAACTCCTTGGGGAACCTTCTGTTATCGTGTAATGCCATTTGGCCTTAAGAATGCTGGTGCAACCTATCAGCGGGCTATGACCTACATTTTTCATGACATTATGCACACTATCCTTGAGGATTACGTCGATGATCTTCTTGGCAAATCTAAACATCGCAGTGAACATCTCGATGTTTTAACCATTATTTTTGATCATCTGTTACAATATTATGTCCGTCTTCAACCAAAGAAATGTGTCTTTGGTTTCCTTTCTGGAAAAATTCTTGGTTTTATCGTCTCTTTACGTGGCATTGAGGTCGATCCATCTAAAGTCAAAGCTATCCTAGAAATGCCCCCACCTACTAACCTCAAACAATTGCATAGTTTACAAGGTAAGCTCCAATCTATCTGGCGTTTCATCTCTCAACTCTCGGATCGATGTCAACCTTTTCATCACCTCCTTAAAAAGGACATTGACTTTCAATGGAGCGAAGAGTGCCACCAAGCCTTTGAAGCTCTCAAAGCTTATCTCTTGCAGCCACCCGTGCTTATCCCACCTCAGGACGATCGCCCCTTCTACCTTTACCTTTCCACCACCGACCACGCTGTAGGGGCCATGCTTGCACATCGTGACTCAGAATCGAGAACAAGCAGTTTATTATATAAGTCGTACTTTGGTAGACTATGAGACTAGGTATACACATGTAGAAAAGTTGTGCCTAGCCCTATCATTCGTGGCCACCAAACTCCGACACTACCTCCTGAATCACAAAACTTTCGTCATCACCAACACGGACCCCATCCATTATATGTATGCCAAACCTCATCTAAACCAACGCATCACCCGATGGCTTATGCTCCTCGCCGACCTCGACCTTGAGTTTGTCCACCAGAAATCAATCAAAGGACAAACCATCGCAGACCAACTTGCGGAAGCCCCTTTACCTGGGGAACAATTTACTAATTTTAATTTCCCTGATGAACTCATCGCCACTCTTTCCCTCAGGGAGGAGTTGTATCCAATGACCCTCTTCTTCGATGGATCCAAATGCCAACGCGGTGGAGGAGCCGGCGTTGTTCTCATTCCTCTCAATCATTGAGCCTATGCCTCTTTCATTCGACTCGATTTCCCGCACTAATAACATTGCGGAATACGAGGCCCTTGTTTTGGGTCTCCAGGTTACATTACACTTAGGTGTCAAATCTATCAATATTTTCGGTGACTCTTAATTGGTAGTCAATCAAGTTATGGGCATCTACCAATGTAAAAATGAGGAACTTCAAAAGTACAAACATTACGTGGATTCTCTTCTAACCTTATTTACTCATTATTCTATCCAAACCATTCCCCGCTCCACTAACAAATTTGCAGATACTATGGCTTGCTTAGCCTCACAAATTCCAGCTTCATCAACTGACTCTGACATTTTTGTCTTGGTCCAACAACTCTTTGCCCCATCTTACTCAACCCCGGTTGTTTGTATGATAAATAATGTGACTGCTAATTCACAGGATACCTGGTATCACCAATTTCACGACTACCTTACAACCTCCGTTCTCCCATCTGACCTTACAAGTACCGGCAAACGCGCTTTTCTTAAACGTGTTTCTCATTATGTCATTATGGGGGGACTCCTTTATAAACGTGGCTTTGATGGCATCCTCCTTCGATGTCTAACCGGCCCGGAAGTCACCTATACCATCTAACAGGTCCATGACGGTATTTGTGGTGGACATTTTAGTGGCCTTGTCGTGGCCAAATGAATCCTTCGCCTAGGTTATTATTGGCCTACTCTCAATAACAACTACTACGAATATGTTAAGCGTTGTGTTATGTGTCAACAACATGCCAACCTTCAACATACTCCTAGCCATCCGCTACAGGTCGCACGAGATCTTTGGCCTTTCTCACAATGGGGTTTAGACCTTATTGGTGAGATTCATCCGCCTTCTTCGCAACGTCACCGATGGATAATCACAGCAACCGAATATTACACAAAATGGGTGGAGGCTATTCCACTCATTTCAACTAAAAAAGAAAAAATTGTAGAGTTCATTAACCACCACATTATCTGTCGTTTTGGTGTTCCTCATCGCCTGATAACAGATAATGGAAAATCTTTCAAAAATAAGTTGTTGCAAGACCTTTGTGACAACTTTGGTATCAAACTTAGTTTCTCATCACCCTACTATCCACAAGCAAATGGACAAGCTGAATCTTCTAATAAAACCCTAACCAAAATTCTTATGAAAGTTGTCAATGAGTCCGGAAGAAATTGGCATGATCACATCCCCTTTGCCCTTTGGGCTTATCGTACTAGCATTCGTACCTCCACTAATGCCACACCTTTTTCTTTGGTATATGGTACTGAGGCTGTCTTGCCTCTCGAAATACAAATACCCTCCCTCAGAATATCTCTTCAGGATATTCTTACCAACGATGATTTCCGCCAAGAGCGGTTAGCCCAATTGGAGCTTCTTGACAAGTGTCGTCTTACAGCTCTTGATCACCTTCAAATCTATCAAAAACACATCAAGCGTGCTTATGATAAGCGACTTCATGAGCATACCTTTAAGGTTGGTGATCTTGTCCTCAAAGAGAATCAACATGTAACCAAACTAGAAAAGAGCAAACGTGGAAAATTTGCTCCTAATTGGATTGGGCCTTACATTATCACTCACACTTATGGATCAGGCACTTATCGTTTAGCTTCACTTAGTGGTAAAACTGAACTGAGCCCCTTAATGCCTTGCATCTTCGACCATTCTACTGTTGAAATTAGTGTTATATCACTTCTCATCTACCTTACGCTCGTCCCTTGAGCTCATTTACCACCACATACACTTTGTTTCTTACATCGCAAAATCAAATCAAGCTCACATGGTTTGATTATCACCTCCCCTTTTTAGTCTAGTCCATGACTTCAAAGTATCAAAATAACACATTCTTAATTAAAACACTTATGGGATTTTCTTGAGTCAAACTTCCTACATAAAACTAGATGCTTTATGCCCAACGGACATCTAGACCTCTAAATTATACAATAGACTGCTCCCTTGAAGGACAGCTATATGCCAAACTATTGCTGCTATTATATATAGACTGCTCCCCGAAGGACAGCTATACATAAATACCGCATCTGCTACTATAAATAGACTGCTCCCTTGAAGGACAGCTATACACAGTCAGCCTTTATCAGAAGCTTCTCGCATTGATCAGCTTCGTGAAGACCTCAAGAACAACAAAATACATATCCCATGTAGACTTCCCGCATCGATCAGTCTATATCCGGAAAAATAAAATAAAAATAAAAGCAGTGTTTCATAACACTTTTGAGTCATGGACTTGTCTATTTAGGTCTGGTTCTCTTTTGTCAGAATAATCATCTTATAATAAGTTCTCTGCATCCTCGCCCACATCAACCACCTCACCGCACCATTTGTCAAAGCAACAAAACTCAAGGGACGTGACGTATATCCGATATATTGTGATTATACCACTCTTTTCACCTATCGACTTCTCGTCTATGCAAGGTACCTAGGGGTTCAACTTCATTCTACGTTATTATGTGGTTTGTTTGGCTCTTCTCAACTATGGGACACTTTTGCCTCTTTTGCTCGACTCTGGGATTATGTGTTGACCTTAATCAGGATAGGGTTCCCTACCACTTGGGTAGGCTAACTTTCGCTTCACTTATACCTATTCCAACATCACCAATTCATTACCAACACCAACAACATTACCCTACCAATATCAAATATCAATATTTTTACCAACCAACAAATTGCCTAACCATACTTAAATTGCCTGAATTCACCTCTCCCTGGTTCTAAGGGAGAACTACATCGGTCTGAGGCCCCTCCTTGCTTTGTGCAATGGGCTATGTAGGTAGCACTTAGGAGACATGGAGTCTCCCATGGTTAGCTCAACCATCCCCTACCATAACCTATCATGTGTTGTAAATATAAATATTTTTGTGTTTTTTTTGTATTCCTCTTTATCCTTTTTCAAAACACAAAAGTCAAAACACAAACATTCTTATTATTATCATAACTCAAATCAACATACATATTCAGTTTTATTTAGATGTTAAACAAATACATCTTCTCTATCATCGACACGCAGGTCGGCATCCTTATTTATTCTTATACCTTGATAACATTTACTTAGACCCTCACGCCTCATCCCGAACTAGGTGATGATCGTGATCGTCAACACCTCTCGCCGGCCTCTCTGTCCTCAAAGGTACCACGGCTATTGGTACCACCCACTAATCTGCCAATCTCTCCTGTAACATGTGAATACGCTCCCTTGCATGGAGGTATCTCGCCTCTAGTCCCTCCGCTTGTGACTCCACAACCGCTAACAATCCTCTTGTCTCATTCACCTGCGTTTGGAGCTGATGAACTAATCTCTGTAGATGATCTCTCTCTGTTGTAATCATAGCTATGTCAGGACGATCACGTACCCCTCATAGCTCTGTTACCCACCATAATCTATAGGCCTTTGTCATTCTTGCATCCATTACCCTGCGATCGGCTGCTATCTCTCTCTCGGCCCTTACGGAGGTGTTGGCGGGGAGGTGAGAATGCTGCCTCGGCGTCGATCCTCATATATGGTCTATAAGCCAGGGGTATATCCTACACAAATCCAAATTGTTGCCACACGCGATCTAGAGGAATCCTCTCATATTCACCTGGCCTGTGCCCCACGATCCACCTCAATCGCTCTACACCCCTCAACTCCTCAGCTATATTCTCTGTTACCATATAGTTCCCGTAAGGCCTCCAACAGATGTCCGCCATCGTCACCATCTCCCATACCTGCCTATAATACTCAGTGTCACCCATCACAGCCTGGGCTCTTGCCTCTTGTTCTGTCTGGACCCATCGTCTGAATCCCAACCTCTGCACTCCAGTCTCTCCGGACTGGATGGGTCGGCCTATTGGTCGCACACAAACAATGTGCTCATAGGCCCAACAATGTAATAAAAATGAACAATCTAGTGTTGTCCTGTGATTTTGTCTACAAAGCCAATAAACCCTGTATAGCTCTCCAAATATGCGGTGCCCATGCAAAAGTCACGTTCCTTTCTATCATCTCCAAAATAACACACATCAATGCTTTTGGAAATCTTCCCCATCCGCCCTCGGTAACGCATAATACCTACCGCTATCATTAATATCACTTGCTAACCTTATCTCCTCGGGGTGTGTTGCATACATTATACCATATGTGAATGACAAACCTCGTTGTGTCAACTCTCGTGCGTATGGACCAAATCTTGTTGTTATCACTCCTCGTCTTTGCATTTAGGCAATGCACGATATACTGGTCTTCCTGTAATTGGGAGTCTCAAAATACGGAACACATCTTCCAAAGTCACTGTCATCTCCCCTGTTGGCAGATAGAAGGTATTCTTTTCTGGATTCCATCTCTCAATCAACACCTGCAACATAGCATGGTTACGCGCGATTCTTGAATAATAGTGGATTCCACTTAACCCCAAACAATTTATCACTGCCCATTCAGCTGGTGTTACATCCGCTCGGATTCATGACAACAATGCTGGCATAGTATCATTCATCAACAATGCTTTGCACAAAGTATCATTCATCCTTAACCCTGCTTCTACTGCATACATCACAACGACACATAATTATTCAAAAAAAAACTCTCTATGGGTTTTTTCTCAAGTTCTAGAAACTCTTACAGTGACCGATATTGGTTATGAATAACCGATACCGGTATGCTAACCGATACCGGTTCCTTCTAAACGATACCGGTCACTGTCAAAAATATACCTACCCTGCATAAAAACATATACCTACGATAATTATTTTTGCCCGTTTACTCCTATTTTTACCTAAAAACATACGTGACCACCCTGTTTACCTACCCCAATAGCACTCACCCCATCCCCAACCCTTGCCTATCACCTTTTCTTTCTCATCTTTCCCCACTTACACTTCTTTCATCCTATTCACAAAACATGCAAGAATCGAATTACAACCAAACAGTTTACCTCTCGGGATGTAGCAGCTTGGGGTGGAACATATCTTCCCCTCGTCCTCCACTGTTGGATGCTTCTCCTCATTCGCCATGTTCACCACCCTCTTCCAATATAATTTGCCTTTCTAACTTCTTAATCTCAGCCCACACTCACTTCACCTATCTCTTTTCTCCTTATCACTCAATTCTTCCATGCAATTACCTATAGCAGTCGTCAAACAGCGTCGCATTCACATATTTAACTTGTTGCATGACTCTAAAAATAAGAATGCTAAAAATAAGAACTTAAGTTGCCAACCCAGTAGTTCTATTTTTAGGGAAATAATTCTTCCATAACCGATATCGGTTATGTAACCGATATCGGTCATATAGATACCGACATCGGTTACACAACCGATGTCGGTCATGTACCCCTTGTTGCTTAAACCTAAGCCGTTTCTTCGTTTTTGCAAATTTTTGTGGCGCCCGTCCCTTTTTCCTGCATAAACAACACCATTATCTATAATTTTTCATCAAATCCATATCTCATCACAATTTCATCAACATCATCTATCCATATTACAAAAAAACCAAGCCATCAATAAACAATATCAAAAACCATCAATCTATACACCATTTGGATCCAATTCAGCAGCTACATACGTTCAATTTCACAAACCAGCGACACAACACATCAAACATTTCATAAACACAACATGTCAATTAAACTCATCATCTATATATACATACATCCCATCAACAAAAGACATCAACACCAGCAATATATAAACCATGTGGATCAAACTCATCATACATTAAATATCACAAACCATCGACAAAACACTTAACACATTTTAAACACAAAGCATGTGGGTCAAAATCATCATATCTATACATCAACAGTTTCAAATATACAATGTGCCCTGCAAAGGGGCCTCTGTGAGCTCATACTAATACAAAGCCGGCACGCAGGCCGCAACAACTGTCAAAATATCGACTCGGCTCGCAGGCCGGTCTCTCATAACAAAAATATACTTGGCTCGCAGGCCGGTATCAATGTACAATTGTATACAACGACTCGGCTCGCAGAATTTGGTATATACAATAAATGAATCAATAAATGAATGAATAAATCATATGTGGGCACGCAGGCCTCTATAAACATAACCGGTTCGCAGACCGGTGCCCATATCAATATACAAACACAAAAATATGTAAGGATCCTCGGCTCTCCCCACCGCCCTCAGCACCTCTCCTGCTGGTCCTGTGCCACCTCTCACCTCCGCCTGTAATGAGACCCACGGGTGTGGCTGCACCTCCCGAGATCTCGACTCGAGAGGTCTCTGCTCTATGTGCCACATATGGCTGATAGTCAGCCCCGGTACCATCAAGAACATCGATAGTCTTGGGCCTCCGCTCACCTCCATATAGCGGGCCCGTGCCACCATCGTTGTTGGGGCTGGTCCCCCGACTCCTAATAATAGTGCCCCCAGGCTGTCTTTGGTGCTTTGGTGGTGCTGTGTTGGTACTGTACTGTGCTGGTGGTTGGTGGTCTATCTTTTCTGGTTGCACTGTAACTTACTGTGCTGGGCTAACTTCCCCTGTAAGATACCTATACATCGTGCTGTGTGCGTGACGTGAAGCTGCCCCTATAACAAGCTGTACTACGCCCCTGAGCTGGTCCTCTCTACTCTAACGCCGCTAAGTGCAGGTGTGTGGGTTGTTCCTCCTCGCGGCTCTCTCCCTGCCCACCATACCAAAAATGCTCCCGTACAACCGGCGTCATCCACGGTATCATCTACAGGCCTCTCGGCTACCCAATCTGGGTCCATAGGCTGTGGTGCAGGCAGTGGAGCCTCTACATCATCCCTCGGTACTGGGGGAAGGGAGGTGGCTCATCCTGTCGTAGCCCAGCTGTCGTTGTACCCTCTCCAGGGGTATCCGCTCATACTCTCCGGCCTCCGTCCCACTATCCAGAATGTATACTGGATCCACTGCAACTGTGCTCGGGCTCCTCCGCGGGGGTGATGACCTCTATAAGGTCTCCATACAATGTCTAACGCTGTCAAGCCCTCTAATACATGCCGGTAATATGCCACATCTCGTCTCGGCAAGAATTGCTCGTGGCTGGCCCACGACCCCCAACCACCTCTGGAAGCCATATCTGTAGATCACCTGTGGCCCTGGCTGCTGGGGCAGCCCTACTAGTCTAATGCATATGATATGCTCATATGCCCAACAGTGTAGCAAAAATGTAGAGCAAATCCGAATCACCTCATCCGGCGATAGCCCCACAGCTCTTGGTATAACTGCACCAGGTATACTGGTGCTCAAGCATAACACGTATGCTCCTCGACCATCTCATGTAAAACCCCCATCAGCGCCCATGGAAAGCGGCCTCCCTCTGAGTCCGGGAGGGCGAAGCAGGTGATCCCGATCATCATCAACATGGCAAGTTGTGTCTCATGTCGGTGGGCCCGGTACATATCCCCATATGCGATGCTGTGTTTGTGATACATCGAAGCAGCGGTTGCATCCCCGAATACGTGTAGGATGTTGTCCATGGCTGTCTCTGCGTCCACTTGAAAGACTGCCTCTCCATCAATCGGTAATCGAAGGATGCGATACACATCCTCCAATGTAATGGTCATCTCTCCAGTCGGGAGATGGAACACATTGGTCGCCGGATCCCATCTCTCGATGAGGGCGACCATCAAAACTGTGATCCTGTCGATCGCTCTGTCTGCATTGGACTCGCCAAGTCCCACCTCATGCATGATACCCCCACTGCACTACGGACACGTGTGGCCGCATCCGTCTCGGCAATAGCGGGGGCATCTGTCCCGCATCGTCAGCTGCTGACGTGCCTGTAAAACCAACTCACTACATTAGCCCTACTCTTTATCACAACATCTACTTATACCCTCTATACCCCCTTTTTATCCCCCCGACCACACCCCGACTCTCTAACAAACCCCTCTACCCACCTATCTTCTACAATATCCCCCAACATCTTCACACCCAACACACAAAACCCAATCATAAACAACACCACACAACCCAACACGCCATCCCCAACAAGAACTTAACACCCAAAACCACCACAAAACGATGCAACAAAATCAAAAATCCTGCCCAGGGACCGGTACCGGTCACCCTTAACCGACCCCGGTCCCCTTTCCACCGACGCCGGTCAACTCCCGACCGACACCGGTCACCCACAAACCCGACCTACCCAAGAATTTTACGACCGATGCCGGTCGCTTAGTGACCGGCATCGGTCACTGGAAAATACCCGAGCCGAACCCGACGCGGCTACCCCATTCCCTTTTTTTTCCTATTTCTCCCTCTATACCCACCCAAACACCCTAAAAACCTACCCACCCAGCCGCCTTGGCCTATTTAACCTATCTACCCTCTCCTTTTTTCAAATAACTTCCATTTATTAATTATTTTATCAAAATCTAGCATTCCTACCCAAAACCCAAATACAGCATAATACACTCAAATCCACACAATGAGGGGTTTCGAACCTACCGGTACGACGACACGTCATCGTGGTGGGATGGGTGGTGGTGGTCCAGCTGGTCCAGCACCTCCTACTCCTCCTGGCTGTGCCATGGCTCTAACTCTCCTCTGCTGGGTCCTCCACCAATCAACTGCTGCCTCCTACTCACTCGGGCCCACTAATCACTCACTCCTCCACTCAAATAGCACCACCTCAACCAACAAATGCTCCAATCTCAACACTCCACCTCAGACAACTCAAATTGGTTTTCAAATTGACAATGTGACAATGACAGGCCGTATTTTTCTTTTTATAGGTTTTTTCGCCTATAACCGATATCGGTTTTATTGTGCCCTAAGGAACCGGTATCGGTCACCTAACCGATATCGGTCATGGACAATCGATATCGGTTTTATCCCACCTCTTCCCCAATTTCTACCCTTCTTTACTAATCGCCCTTTCTCACCACCTCGCTTATATCCACCTTGGCTGAAAACCCTTTGTTACCTACCATTTGGCCCGACCCAAGGCCGTAACCAACCAATTTGGCCCGACCCAAGGCCCTAACCTACCATTTGGCCCGACCCAAGGCCATAACCTACCATTTGGCCCGACCCAAGGCCATAACCTACCATTTGGCCCGACCCAAGGCCATAACCAACCATTTGGCCCGACCCAAGGCCGTACCCACCATTTGGCCCGACCCAAGACCACACCCAACCATTTGGCCCGACCTAAGGCCGCACCAATTAAATACCTCGCCCAACATCAACACAATACACTTTTATCCACCCATCATGTCACTTTTGGTTCAATCGAGCTCACCTGTTCGTGTTTTAGCATGATTAGGGTCCTTGACTTGATCAGTCGACCAACTTTTCCTAGACCAAGACCGTGACGTTTATCTCAACCAAACCAACCATTTGGTACTGCCGAACATGCCTAAACGTTCCTGTACCTTACCCGTTATATCCCCTGGAGCTACTTCCTATGCCTTGGATACCAGGATTATATCACCCTTGTTTGGATAAACTATCGACCTTTGCCTATGAATTTCTTGTTTGCTCTTCAAATCATGTACCCTGGTCGCACTACTGCATTTCAACATGCGTCTGCTTCCTTGGACCTACCCCACCATCTTACCATCATATAAACACCATTTACCCTTTATCAACCCTATCCCTGATTTCACGTTGCCTCAATCTATGATAGATTTGAGGGGGATTACCTATACCCTTAACAGGGGTAACCACTTCTTATTATTGTCCGTGCAGCTTTAACAAAGACAAGCTACACGACAACAAGGGGCTAATGTAGACACCAAATTTGTGTCTTACGACCCCCTGTGCCCCGCATCTCATTTCGCAACCTAACCTCATCACCTAAACCTTACACAATTATTTATTAATTACCTTATTATTAATAAATCCACATCGCCATACCTGCCACCTCATTTTGCCACCTCATCATGACCGAGTCTTAACCCTAAACTAACCTAATTAAGACCTATAACTTGGTCCACATCCACACCTATGATTAATTACTCCTCACCCACACCCAAAACTGACCTCATAATGACTTGACCAAGCCCACAACTAATCCCTCGGGAGAAAAGGAGGGAAAGTTGGCTATTTTACCAAAAATAGCCCACTTTGACCTGACCGATACCGGTTCCTACTCGACCGCCGTCGGTTGTGTAACTACCATCGGTTCCCTGTAAATGACCACCTCCAACCAAAAACAAAGGATCGGATTTTCATTTGATCAAAAAGGAGGAGAAATCATTGAAAGGATCGGGATTTACTTGGCCGAGCAGAGACAAGTGAAGAAACAAGAAGAGTTTGCAGAGAAGGACATCAAGCCCAAGACTGCAACTGCACAACCAGAGCCCTGTGACACTCAGCTGATCATCGTGAGGGAAGACATCTCATCTTCTGATCGTCAGGACGTCCTATCTGAGTTCTGCCTTTGTCATCACAGTTCTTGGACCTACATTCTCATCAATAAACAGTAAGTAGAATCTTGTATGTTCTCTTTGATAACATTTCTTAGACTTTTGAATCACAACCATCATAAATCTATTCCCAGATCTACTACCCAGCAACACATTACATCTAACTATCATTCTTCTACCCTCTCATCACCCCGTTACCTAATCCCACTCATTTACTAGCCTTACAAACAACACAACCACCCTACAACTGACCCTCACCAAAAGCCCCTAAAACATAGAACCTACCGATATCGGTTAGCAGCAACCGGTATCGGTTACCTTGACTCAAAACCAGAAACCAGCCTTTCCCCCTACTTGTTTCAACGAGGCAATTAAATTGTCATTTTACAATCTTTTGTGTTAATTCATATTAGCAGGGGAACTGACCACCTTCGAAAGGAAGTTTTATATTTCCTGGGCCCAAGGCAGTTCCCTCATTTATTGTCTAATTAAAATCTTGTGGTCTTGTATTCTTATTTGCAGGTAGTCCTTCCAAGACAAAAAGGAGTTCTTCGCAATCAACCTGATCTCTCTCTACGGTACGCGCACACCATCTCGACATTCAACAGGTATTCCTCCTAGCCCTAACCCTTATCTGTTTCTAAAAGGAATGAAAGGATAGAAGTAACTCTATTCCCAAAAGTTGAAACATTCCACGCGAAAAGCAGTGCACGACAACATCTAGGACTCGGCTATCTTTGGCACTCGAGTGCACCGAGGCTCACGGTCTCGACGCAGTGGCTGTAGCCTCACTATGAGAGCGGCTCGTCATTAGGCACTCTGTGGTCCTATACCCAGCTAACTCAATACGGAGGGAGGTCACCATCTTCGCCACATGGAAAATGGGGAAAAACATCGGTATTCCTTTGGATGCTAAAGGCTCCCCTACATCCATGGATAGCTCAGCACGAGTCTTCTCTAAAGGGAGCATCAAGGTATCAGTACATACCGGTGAATCAAGTTTTACCACTCATCAGCAGTCTCTGCAAGCAAAGGAGAAAACAAGTTAGAAAATAATCAAAAGATGAAACCAAGGATGAACAAAACAAGAGATAGAAACTAAGGTAATCCTAGCTAAAAACAAATATTAAAAGAAGAGTGACAACTCACTCGGATCTCCAGGCCTCCAAGAGGGATCTCTAGGATCGGCGCTGTTGCCACGGATGTTGCTTGGTTGGTGATGTCCTCCTCCTATGTCTGGGGAAACATTGCGTCCTACCACAGACTCGTCCTCTCTGCCTAGGTCCTGAGAAGGCAACTCCTCTGAGACTAGAGTCACCCTCTCCATGCTCTGCTCTGCCCTCTCGGCCTGTAACATCTCCTGAGTGTCATGCCACTCGGGATCACTATCCTCTCCCCCACCCAACTCACTGACCTCCATGTCCTCGGTCTCCTCCTCCGTCTCTCCCCCTGTGAACTCCTTAGACTCAGAGTCTATATCAATAGGGTCATCACTGCTATGCGTATGACCGATGGCAATCCAAAGTAAAGGTTCCTAAGGAGCACCGACTCTCACTCGGGCACGTACCACCCTCTTGGCTCTGATAGGGATGCAAGAGTAACAACAACAGTCCAACCCTGGCCCCTAGGACCACCCCTAGCCTCTCAAACTGATTTGAACACTGGCACCACTGGGGGAAGCATATCAACGTAAGCAAGGCCAAACTGCGAGGCACTCGATCAAGAGATTGTGTCTCTACCTTTCCCATCCTGTCCACAAGCTACCTGTAGTAGAGCGGAAATCAAAGTGAAGGTCTCCTCACCCCACAACCCCTGTCATGGCACGATAAGGTATGGCCTCCATATCCTCGGTAGTCGGGGAAGCAACCTGGCTAAGTGGGGTACTCTAAGCGTTTTCATCTCTATCCATCTAGCTACCCTCATGGCTCTGGGATCCACCACCTCTATACCTCTCCCATAAGGGATGATATGCTCATAGACCCAGCTCATAACCAAGGTTAGATGGCTCAAATGATGTCCCTATAAACGAACCACCCTGTACAAGTCGTGATAGGTGGTCCCAAGTATATTGGCTCCCCAAGCATAAATCCGACCATGTGCCTCAATTTGTGCGATGATGGGGGCCCAGTAGTAGAGTAAAGTATCCCCTCCCTTGTCTTCGATCAATCTCGAAGCAAGGATGCCCATAATGGCCTGACGGATCAAAGGGATGGGCAAGCTAGGAATAGAATGGACCTTCACCCCCTTCTTCAAACCAGTGGAGACAACTATGTCTCCCATATAGGTGGCCCACTATGTCACCTAAGCTCTGGATACTATGTTGTATCAAATGAAAGTCTCCTCCCAATAATCGGGACTCCCAAAATGTGGTAGACATCCTCTAAGGTGATAGTCCACTCACCCCTGACACCTAGAAATCGGAAAGTGTTTTGATCTGCATCCCAGTAAGAAAATAAGTCACATAGTAGGTGAATGGTAGGTGTAATGTGGGGGCCCTGTGTGATCCTCAATATACTTTCTCTCTGAAGAGTATCTGCTCATCCCGAGAGAGCATCTAACACTCTGGAAGCCACACTCTCTCTCTCTCTCTCTCTCTCTCTCTCTCTCTCTCTCTCTCTCTCTCTCTCTCTCTCTCTCTCTCTCTCTCTCTCTCTCTCTCTCTCTCTCTCTCTCTCTCTCTCTCTCTCTCTCTCTCTCTCTCTCTCTCTCTCTCTCTCTCTCTCTCTCTCTCTCTCTCTCTCTCTCTCTCTCTCTCTCTCTCTCTCTCTCTCTCTCTCTCTCTCTCTCTCTCTCTCTCTCTCTCTCTCTCTCTCTCTCTCTCTCTCTCTCTCTCTCTCTCTCTCTCTCTCTCTCTCTCTCTCTCTCTCTCTCTCTCTCTCTCTCTCTCTCTCTCTCTCTCTCTCTCTCTCTCTCTCTCTCTCTCTCTCTCTCTCTCTCTCTCTCTCTCTCTCTCTCTCTCTCTCTCTCTCTCTCTCTCTCTCTCTCTCTCTCTCTCTCTCTCTTCTCTTCTACAAAACACACAAAAACACGCAAAAAGGAGCAAGTTAGTATCAAGATTGCATTGAAAAAAATCATTAAAGCAAGTAAGAATGCTAGAAATGCAAAAATGAATTCAAACAAGTGTTGTTTTGGCATTCTGGAGAGAACCACCACCCTAAGCAGGGAGGTGGTTCCATGTAACCGCTGCCTTGTAAGGTGGCGGTCTTGTAACTGCCACCCTGATCAGGGCGGCGGTCCTGTCCTGCGTTTCAAAACGGGTCGCATACCCTAAAAATGCTCAAAAATGCTAAAAAACGACCATTTTTGCTAAAACAAAAGCCTACCCATTAGGCCCCCTAAGAGACACATTTAAAATTGACATTTCTAAAAATGACCCCCATGACAAATTTTTCATCATTTTTACATTTAGGGTGCAAAAATGAATAATCAAGAAGAACTAACCTGAGATTTTGTGGGTCGAGGTTTTGCTCGTGGAGGCATGATCACTATCTCGATGCGAACATTTCGACTATATTCTCATTGAAAACTGTCACCATGGGTCCCAGAGCTCAAAAACTATCAAATCAACACATGCAAATGAATAGGAAAATGGTCCCATTATATATATATATAGTGTTTTGACGCATTTTTGAGTGCCCCTTTCGCAGGTTTAGAGCGCCAACGGAGGTAAGTTCTCATCCCCACACAAATGGTAAGTCCTCATCTCATACTAATTTAGTATTTATTTTTCAATTTGTTTTATCTATCTACACTTGAGTCTTCTTTCCATTTTGCAGGTAGCGGGAACTTGGATGGTGACATTTCGACACACGGGCGTGTCAGGTATAATTTCTAACTTCCCATTTTGGGACCGCCATACTTGGACCCACCGTTTTATGCCTCTTCATGGCTAAAACACTTCTTCGAGGGCAATATGTACGTACCAAAAATTTTAGGGTACTGTACCACCTGGAACGATGTTACACATGCCCCAATGATGATATAGGTCACCTCACAAGGTGTTCGGATCAGAAAAGCTCACAAAGTATATGTTAGCATCCCAAATGCTTTATTCATGTTCCTTGTGCTTTGTTTTATTCCTCTGCCCTTCATTTCTTAGCTTTTTTACCTTTAGTGATGAAACCACCACCACCTGCAAGACGCTCAAGGCGACGGTCCTTCATGCATTTTCCAGCACATTCTTTTGATCACGACTTGCATAATTTTCAACTTTTACTAGCTTTTCTCCACCGCCTTAGCTTGTATTAATATTTTGTGTCCCCTAGAATAGTGTTTCTCCATTGTTTAATGGTAAAAGAGTTCTAATGGGAATCACCTTTGGGTGAATGTGAAATCTATAAATAGCGAACTTATTTTCAAGAAAATGACCCCTCAAAACTACCTCTCAATTTCTCATTTTCCATTGTTTAATCTCTCAATTCTTGCTTAGAGTTCATTTTGTTTTCATGTTTACATCCATGCTAGTTTTTCCTTTACTTTGAAGCCATTCAATTTTCTTGCTTCAGTCTTGTTCATCATTGTTCATAATAATTATTGTAGAGTAGAGTAGTGTCAGTTATAGATTACATCCATTAGAGTTGCAGGTTGTGTTCTTCATAGAAGGTGGATTCTAGAATCTCTCGGTACTCTTGTATTGTATTCTACTGACAAATCTGCTAGGAATTACATATGCCAAGCTTTGTCCCTCTCCTACTCGCATTATATTCGGTCTATATCCAAACTACCATTGTTCAAATACCTTTTCTATTGATGCTTAACATATACATGATCTTACGGATTCATGTGAACGGGAAGGAACGAGGAGATCATTCTCGAGGGGACAAAGTCATACACTCTGGATTCACCACTGTTCTACAAATTCTAGGTTTTATCTGTCAAATTTCTAGTTAAAATATATTAAATAGAGTAGTGAAACATTTCATTTCAGTTAAATTTCATTCTCGATATTACCAGGGAAGCTGTGGGGATTGATGGTTTCTAAGAAACTATGATTCATTCCTCACTTCTAAGGTAGGATCAAGAATCTTTCAATTAAGCTAATCAACTATCTATTTATTTAGGATAAACTCACAACTGCACAAGCAAGTAGCTACACCGGGCTACCTTGTTTGTTTTAATTTTGTTATTAGATTAGTTGTTATTTTCTAAATATATTAGATTAGCGAGTTCTTTCAATTCCATTTAAAATTATATTAAAAATATATAAAAACAGAGGAATATATATGTTGTAGATATATCTTGCATAGTTAATTTATTTCATTTTAGTTAGGTTTATATTAACCTTGTATGACAATCACGGGACCTAGAGAACCCGGGAATACGTTTTGAGCCAATCGTTTCTCAACCCAATATTGTTGCAACAATAATAGCGACATAGACCAAAATCTCGTAATTCAGGTCTTACGAGAAACAACAGAGACCTACAAGAGATCAGCACACACAACTAAGAGTATTAAACATGGAAGATGACAAAGCACACACGTTCGGTCAAATCAACCAAATTATAGATTGCCTTGATAGACATTTGTATGATTGTAGAAGGACACGAAAGAGAACAAACATTTGGTTGAGATCCACTAGTCCATGACCAGGATGCGGGAGACCTCCTCGCTAATATAAACACTAGCTTACATATCCAAGACACCGAACACACTGTTAGGTACTCGAGAAAATTGTGAAACTTTTGGTTCTAAACGTAGAGACCGAAAAGGCATACAATTATTAGATACTTGGGATCAAAAGAAGGCATTGATTCTTCACATGACCATAGGAGGTCCACAATAACCATGAACTTATGGTTGTGATCCACAAGTCCCACAACCCAATGGGCCTACAAATCAATCCAACATTGACGCTAGTTTACGAACATTAGTGTTTAGATTCTCTCCACTCCCACGGACATTATCACACAATTATCATTATTAAATGTAGAAGCTAATAAAGCTAAAGATTTCGGACTAGACTAGATAATCATCCATAAAACACCAAAAGATCCACTACATATTTATCCATTCCATTTTCATGACCTTATCGGGAGACATATACGAAGCACCCACAGGTTATCTTCCACATATCTCAAAACCCATAGATCGAGATCACGGAAAAACTTGATATTGATTGGAGCCTTCGAGTAGCTATCCTCACCAAACGATCTATCACACCGGTTCAGGTTAGGAGGGCCTTCTTTTCCTTAGATTCACAGATCCCATTATTGCGTGTTGAAGACATAAGATTACCTAACTAGCTTATCTACATCCCGCGTGTATTCCATCCCCACCGGCTGTCTCGGCATGACCTCGGGAGGTTGGGTGCGAGGAAGAGTCACTTGTAGATTCCCATGCTTGCATGTCACTTTTCCATCATACAGTTACCCATCAAGATAAGTGAGATGATACGCTCTTAACCCATACTTGTGAGTAATAACATATGGACCAATCCAATTGGGGAAAAATTTCCATGTTTACTCCACTCTAAGGTAGTGACATTTTGATTCTCTATAAGTACAAGATCACTAATTTTAAAGTCATGCTCTTTGACATGTTTTTATAGACTCTGCTAATACGATATTCATATAATTGATGGTGTTTGAGGGTTGTTAAATGTTTTTCATTTAACAATTCAAGTTGAGCTAAGTGGTCTCGGTGATACTCTTCATCAAGAATGAAATCTTTGAGTGATACACAGAGTGATGAAATTTGAACTTCAAGAGGTAAGGACTTATGAGCCATAGACAAGTGAATAGAGTATAGCTCGGTAGGTGTGCGGATGCTAGTTCCATAATCCCGAGAGAAAACAATATTTGAAGATTTCATTTCCTACCTAATTTGTCTACTCCTTTCATAAGGATATTTTTAAGTGTTTTATTAGAGGCCTCAACTTGTCCATTTTCTTGGGGATAATATGGTGATGTGCTGAGCTTGAATTTGAATGTATCACATAACTTTTTAAATTTTTATTTTTGAGTGTTTAGCATTTGTATTCAACTGTACTTTATCATATTAGTGACTCGAAATTAGGATTAACTCTATTTTTTAAAATCAACATGCAAAAATAATGATATAAATCCAAGTTTGTGAGAAGTAATTATATAAGTGTGATAGTATAACTATCGTCAATGCACATTGATTAATGTGAGATGATCAATTTGGAATAAGTAGTGAAAGAAGTATTGTGTAGTAAATAATGATAAAAGCATCGTGTAATAAGTAATGTCACAATTGTGAAGTAAAAATCAGCATGCTTAAATAAATATGTGATAATAAATGATGTAATCATAAGGTCAAACAAGAAATTTGCATAGATAGATGTGTGAGAAATAGTTATCATATTAGTGAAGATTCTAAAAGCCAATTTTTAAAAGGTGATGTAAACAAACAATAATTGTATTGTAAGTCAATTATAGGGCATACATGCCCAAAAATTCAATCAAACAATATGTTTCAAGGAAGTATGTCAATATTTCATGTGGGGTAATCAATGTGTATAGGAGATAATGTGTACCAAAGTAGTATATCTTTGTTACCGTCTTTATCTACATGTAGTAATGCAAGAAATTAAATTAATTGTTATATGATGTTTTATCCTATCAAAGGATATAACAAGTAGCATGCCATAAGATGTTTGTTCCATTCTAAAGTTATAACCCACAATGTATTGTAGGAAGTAAGAGGGATAGTATGCCCCAATATGAATAAGCATAAAAAAAGAAAGCAGTGAAAATCACACATAAACATCTATAGTACATGAGAAAACATAACTTAGAATAAATAGGTACACAAAGAAAACGCAACACAGATCACACAAGCATACAAAGAAAACATAAAATATGGCATAAAAACACATAGAAAACACAAAAAGGCATAATATTGTACAAAAAATAGAGAACACAATATCACCACTCAAACATGTGTCTAAATCAACCAAAAATAATAATATCATATAATAATCACACACATGTAGAGAGAAATCAATTCAATTAATGTCATACAAAAATCAAGGAATTAAATATAAAAATGCATGAAGCAGTCAGATCAATCAATCTCATATAGAAGTTAAGGAATACACCATGCAAGAGCATGGAGTAGTCAAGTCAATCAAATTAATGCAAAATAAAGGAATACAACATGCAATAGCTCGGAGTAATCAAGTCAATCAATGTCATACAACAATCAATGAATGTAACACTTAACAATATGAAACAGTAAGATTAATCAAGGTCATGAAGCAATAAAGTAACATAGTTTAAGCAATAAATGGTGTAAGTGAATAATGTAGGGTGTAAGAAAGTAATGATATCCAAAAATAGGATCCTATGGCAAATAGTAATTAAGTGGTAAGAATATTAAAGGAAGCAAACACATATCATAGTCGTGTCTAGAATTAACCAATGTGATCATCAAATAAAGTGTGATATATCACATGTCATAAGTAGTAAAGTAGTATGGTGTGCACAATGTACAAGTGTTGAGATATATAATCATGATAAAATATGTTGTATAAATTCCCCTAATGTAGGTATGCCTTGATGTGGTAGGCGTACCTCGGGATAAAGGGTTGTAAGAATTTGTAAGGTATTAAAGATGTGACCAAATTAAGCTCAATAGATAAGATGCCCCCTAATTTGGACATGCCCTAGGGTGGTAATGTTGGTAATGTCCATGGGTTATATCTACTTAATTCATTCTATAAAATTTGAGTACTAAAGCGAGTAAAGAGTGTTAAATCCTAATGATCAAAATGGATCAAGGATAGGAAAGGATCGAGCATGTCACATGTAGGTTTTGATTTTGTATTTTTGTAATGTTATGATATTTTTATGCTTTCGAAGAGTATATTCAAAATTTAAATTCAATACTAATAGCCTTATAACGGTGGTAAAATAATGAAAACAGAATGTTAGGAAAACTATTATTAGTGTGTACATTATTATTAGTTCTTTGAGTTGTTTATAACAACTCACATAGAATAGAAATAGGTGAGTAATGTTGGTAGGTTGTTTTTTTATTATTGGCAAATACTTTTTGAAAGGGACTATACCCTTGAGAACAAAAGAGGGCCTAGAAGCTAGAAAAGGAAGAGAACTAGAACAAAAGGATCAAAATCCGGATGGGTCAAAGAAGCCCAAAGTAGCCAAAGAGGCTACCACTACAAAATCAATATAGAGGCGAAAACTACGAAAAAGCAGCAAAGCGAGCAATGACCAAAAAATAGCAATAATTACGAAGTGCAGCAAAAGCACCCCCAATTACTTCTTGGTGGATTTTTCGATGCTGGATTTGATAGTTTGCCAAGATTTGAACATCCCCGAGGTCTTCATGTTGGCAGAGTTAGTAACATCCAGCTGAGCAATGGTCCTTTTGCTTTCCTTATCAGTGCCCCAAAGGGTAGCCGGAACCCTGTTGAGATTGGAGACACTTTGGACATGCTGCTCAATGAACTCCTCAATAGCAGTAAAAATGGCCATGTTATAATCATGGTGAGTCTTGGCCTTCCCTAAACGGGAGTCTAAGGAGTTCAGCTTCTTGTAAATATCTTCAAGCTGGCTATTATCCATAGCCACCTCCTCCTCCTTCTTCCTCTTACCTTTTTGTTTTTCCATGTTGTTAATAAGGTTAGATGCTAAATTATAGAAAGGTATTTCCTATATATATATGTATTTGATATACATCTTGAATTAACGAAGTTTATTTTCTTTTTGAAAATCTATTTGTTTCTCTTTATCTAGCATAGAGTGAGTTATTATGGATGGAGAAATAGAATGATATTGGGGCAATGTTTGATTGTTTATTTCCCTAGTTCATGGAATCCTATATAGCGTCTCAGAGTGTAGGTTAGTTGTGTTTAAAATTTATTTAAGGCTCAGTATTTCCACCAAGAAGATTTATTTTTACCTCTCCATTTGATGTTGGTCTCTCATCATCTCAACACCATTATGCATGTGATCATCTTCCATTCGATTTGAAAGCTAGGTTTGCATTGAACTCTGTGGCCTATTCTAAAACTCCCATGTTTTTGGTGATCAAGTGGTAGCTATGAATTATATAGTCCACGTATCCTTCATGTGACTGGTGTAATTATTTCACATGAATGTGATTCCAAATTTGTAAGGGAAAACAAAATCCACTTTTATCGGTGTCAGATCTCTTCTCTATGTTTTTCCTTGGTGTTCAGTATAGATTTGTGACTTTGATTGAAGCTTGAAATTTATTCACCCATGACCTATTATACTCTGCATATTGGTTTCACAAAGCTCCTTTCAGACCCTCCTAAATTCAACGAACACATCTAGTTTTAAATTTTGGCTAAAACCAGTCAGTGGCGAAAGATCCTGCAAATGAACATATCTCACCATTTGTTCACAAGAATAAATCCCCCTTGACTTAATCCTCCACACCAATGTCTGTATTATAGAAGACCTAGTCAGATTGTGAAGTATATCGAGAGACATATATTGCATGATGTGGCCAACCAGTGCATAATTCATTGTTTTTTATCCGCATTGCAACGAATTTTCTTTTCTCAGCATTGAATACCACGTGGAAATATTGTTTGTATGTAAAGAGGTTGGTGCAATCCGTTCAATCCAGAGGGGAGAGTGGCTAGTAGTGGTACACCCTAAGTTAAGGGGTCCACAAAATCAATTGTTTATCATATGGGATTGTGATTTTTTCACTAATATGTAGTTTAGATTTGTGTTAGCTTATATTTTTTCTTTGGAATGTTCAATTGGAGGGAAATCCATATTTTGAATTGATTTAAAATAATAAATTTGAGTTACACTACAACTATGGTGGAAACCAATACTTGAATATGGGTTAAATTGCTTGAACATTCATTGATCACTTAATGGTTCAAAATTTATCAAGTAGATCACAATGACATTATGTTTTTTTTAATACTTTTATAAGCATTACTAACCCACTTTATCATTCCTAGGTTTACATTTATGCCATGACCTAGAGGGAGCTATTATACAAAAAATTTAACTCAAAGATACGTTTATCATTACCATGTTTGTGAAACAATACATGGTTACACATTTTATCCAACACGACATACCAATCCAAAGGTGGTGAAGGATTCTAATGAACTTTGACTTGAAAACAAAAAGGTAACAATATTGGTCAAATCCAAGCTAAGCTATCTTTCAAATTTGTTATAGTATAATTAATTACTCAAAAAAGTTGTGATCTGGTTATATTATTTACAAGTTCCATTTTCAGACACATGCGACAACATTACCCATAGTACAAATTGGGCCCATCAAACTTTCTAAACAAACAAAAATTTAGAGGCTCTCAAAAAAAATAAAGCACATATGAACAAATGAGCTTAGAAGCAATCACCAATGCAACACTCCCCTTTCTTCCCTTGAAGGCCATCTACACATTTATAGCCTGATTCAATTCACGAGAACTGAGCATGATAAAAACTACACAAAGGAATGATATGCTACCATTAACAATATCATAAAATGAACCTTCTATTAAAAGAAATAGTGCTAAGCTCAGTCCCATTAACAACTTCTTTAATCTTGCTAGAATATTTACTATTTAAAATTAAGAAGGAAACCATAAAAATTGTTATGAACATTTTTCTAAAACAACAAGGAGACTACTATCATTCTAGTATGGATCAATACCCAATGAGTTGAAGCAGAGTGAAGAGTGTATTGGGATTTCAATTGTGTAACCATATAAATTACATGATTGAAATCCAATACTCGACATCAATCAACATTCCTTTTTAAAAGTCATAAGATTTAATAGGTTTGAAGTTAATACTTTAACATCACATACTAACCGCTAATTTCCCTTTTTAAAGGAAATTTATCCCACAACATGCCTACACCTAATTTCTTGCAAGGAACATACATAGTAAGTTCTAATAGAAAATTTCACAACATAAGATCCTCTTACCATGTTATGTACAATGAGTCAAAAGTATGATAAATGAAATAACACATACTTAATAAATCAAACAATTAAAATGAATCTAATGTCTCTGTCTTACCAAGATTTAAAAATGCGAGACTCAATCAATTAAATTATCCTTAAACCTATATCAATAAAATTTAAGTGAACTGTCACAAGGAACCAGTATGACGATGTTACATGAATTGCACTTAGACATATCACCTCCAATAGATCACCAAAAATCCTAAGCTTCCTTAATTTATTCCAACACCCTCATTTGATTCAAATACCTTAAAAAATTGAAACACAAGTCTTTATATTAAACAAATAAAACCCTCTCTCTTATTATTTTTTGAACATAAGCATACTCTTTTATCTTGCCACTCCTAAGTACCTCCAACTCTCAATTAGGAATATAATGAATAACCAACATCTTAAACCGGGTGAAACTTTCCGTAGTCACATCAAATAATAGTAATTATAATTAGTAAATAACCAGAGTCATGTCAAAAGTAATACTTCCCTCTATCATCACAAATAAATCATGATCCTTCCTATTCATAAAAGCTAAAGGGTATCACCCTTATCCAACCTACTAGGTAATAGATTTCCTTAAGTTATTAAAAGATGGCAACAATGATTCCTGACCGTAATAAAAAACAAAAGAAGATAATCAACCAAACTCCTCTCGTAATGGTTAATACTTTACCATTATCCAGATTTCTTCTTATTTTATCACAAAAGGGTAAGGCGTCGGATAGAAAGAGGCATCCTACTCATTAAGGTTCATGCAGCTAAGTTAGCTAGACCTTTTTATCTCATAGATATGAATGCATCTACTCACCATCTTTAGCTCAAGCCCCATTTACCCTGTTGTCCTCATGAAACTAACTTTACACAGTCAGAGGAGAGTATAGGAGGGTACACAACACTAAACCTTGTTTAGAAGTTAACAAAAGCTCATGGAAATCAAACACACTCACCCCTTAGTCAGATATATACTTAGATTCACAACCTCAAAATAAGGAAAACCAGATTTAGACTACAACACAAAAACCCATCAAAACTTTCCGATGCAGGTTCACATAACCTAACGGCCCCTCCTAAGCGAAATTTAAAAAAAATGCCAATGGTCAAAGGATAATATTATCTCTCATGTTTATAAAAAATAAACTCTGGATTAGAGTATCCAAATCCATTAACAACTCACCATCAACATAGCAAATACTCATTTAAGTGATTCAGTAACCCAAACTAATCAGTGTGCTCTCTATTATTTTTATCAGTTGCATAGACTCGAATCTTCATTTAAGGGGTGTTTATTCCTACGAGATAATGCCTATATTCTCTTATCATCCTTCCCAGACTTAGGTTAGGTTTATCAAACCGTAATTTCACATAAGCAAACATCATCAAAAGAGAGACATGATGATCAAATGGTGAGCATCTAAGGGACGGGGATAAATTTTGAAGTATCCATCCCTGGGAATAAATCCCATGAAGAGTCTAAAAATCTCCCAAGGCATCACATATCGGTCTCAAAGTAATGGACAGATAATACATTCATCACTGATTCACGTAAAATAACCTAGCAAGCTAGTCCTTAATATTTCCGTATGATTTAAAATGTAATAACAAGAAGAAAGTTAAGTATCCCTACAACCATTGGTATACATGAAGCAATAAGAGCAAGTGAAAGGTCAAGTGCAAGACCATTTGCATAACCAAATATAGTAAAGGATCATCCTAAGAAGCAGCTAACATAGGAGATAAAATAAAAACATAACTTGGAAGATGAGAATCGATAACAAAACCACAAAATAACCCCAAGCAATAGCCACTTCAATAAATAAAAGAAAATTTATTTCATGCTATGGTTAATGTTAGCATAGTAGAAAGATGAGAAGAAATTATCATGCCTGGAAAACATTTCCACATGCTCAACGCATATGACATGGCATTTGATGCAGCAACTTAGCGAATCTTCTACGTTTTTACTTGTTGGGCACCAAAACAATCCATGGCTTCACGTTTTGGCATAGGTAGGGGGTTTGCAACAAGGCTAGGAGGCTCAAACACCAACCCATTGCATATATTTTCTAGAGTTTCAGTTCCTTGCTAGATAAAACCAACTGAAAACCCTCCACCAGATTTCACGTGGTCAGCAACCAAGGAAAAGGGAACTCCTTAGATGTACCATGCATAGCCTACTACAAGATTCCCTCACTGAAATATTCCACGAAATTTAGCTAGACTTGGCATGAGAAAGTAAAATAAACTAGTGCTAGATATTAAAACTTGTAATAAAATAGGCGCCCAACATACATCTACAATTTGAAAGACTTTTCAACAACCTCCAAATGCATTCCTTCATTAGAGACACTCACGCAACCAGAGAAGAGTGGCGTATGTAGTCCACAAATTTCAGAGAAGAATTGTTTTCAACCACAGTAAAGAAAAAACTAGAGCAAGATTTCAATAAAACAAAATTTGCAAAATAAGTGACCAACTTCCTGATTGGGTGTTTCCTTCCCCCAAAATGTGAACAGAAAAACAATTGCCCCAAGAAGATTTGTAAATCAAAATTTATTTAAAATAAAGTTGCAACCAATACGTCTTACCTTACAACTATTAATGGAGTGGTAGGTGCTCCTCCAATGCATTCCACTAATGACCAAGAAATTTAAAAAAACTAGAGTATGCGGTGTGGGGAGGAAAAGAGGGTGGGGGTGGATGCCTCCACACAAACAAGAAAAGAACAAGCATTTTACCAACAAAATGTTATAAATATAAAGCATGCACTGACGCCTAGTCGGCCAAGGGGAAAACGTTAAACGCTAAGCATGAACACCACTTCCTAAGCAATGGTGTCATCCACAAACAAGCTCCTCCTCTTGCATGAATCGAGGCTCGGTCTCTGAGAGCATTCAATAATAAAATAAAATAACTCAAAGGTAATTAATAATAATATTCATGAAAATCGACAAAAATAAAATAATCATTAATCAACAACTAAAATAATAATAATATTATTATTTTATAACTTTTAAATTTTTTTATTAATCATATTAATAAGGCCTAACAATCAAGCATGACAAAACTAGAACATGATTTTCCTGTAATAGGGTAATCGAATAGGCACTGCGAGAGGCCCTCGGCAAGAAGCACCAACCAGGGATACGGGAAGACAAGACGGGGAGGAAGGATGTTAATCCTTCTTTATGATAAGGTCGAAGCCAACTAATGACCAACGGAAACTCACATGAATGTTCGGTGCCTAGAAATAGGGTCACCGAAGTGAGAACTGAAGTAACCATCAAACGAGGCATTACATTATTGTCCTCTAGAAAAAGCTTCATCCATTTTGCAGATAGCCTCTCTTTAAACCTGCAAATCATTAAATATCTCAACAACTTCTTTAATTAAAGGATTAGCTTCTTGTAGTATACACTCCATCCATCCATTTACCGTTCTCCCTTTCTGGCCTATCTTCTCAATCTCATGATAATAAATGTCATCAATTTTAGACGAAACTGTCATATCCGTAGTAGTGGAAACTTCGGTAGATGGAGTTGGCTATGTTACTTTCCTTAACAATGCAGTGACCTGCTCGACCTTTGCTTTGAGCTCATCCTTTGAAGCCTTATCCTTGTCATATTTCTCTAGCAGATTCCCAAGAGTAGTTTGTACATCCTACTTAGCTCCTTCATGAGTGGATTTTCCCAGTGAAATTTTAGAGACTCGATAATTTATAGTTGTAATGGTTTCTTTGGTTTTTCCCTTAATGGGAGTAGTAACCTCTATAATTCGCTCCCCAGATGAATTCATTGTCAAGCTAGAAACAATATTTGGCCTCTTGGCCTATCTCTTTGGTGTATGCTCCAATATGATCATATCTATGACATCCCCCAAAGGCACCTTCTTTTTCTGCTTTGGATTCTGTTGAAACACCCATTTTGGGATGGCTAATCTTGATGAGGAGGGAACAATAGATTGAATTCCTAAAAGCAGTAGTCATGATAAGAGCACCATTAACATTAGTTGGCATCGAATGTGTAACATCCCCATTTTAAGATACTAGAACAAGGGAAAAAAAAATTATACAACGTTCCCTGTTATGAATTATATAATTCAAACACACGTTCAAGTTTTAATAATTGTTCTCTTCCCAAACAATGCAGTTTGGATCACACAATTTCCTTTTAAAACTAATGTTCTTTGTTCACATATTTGCAATATGGAACACACATTCAGTGCCATTCAATCATATAACAGATTCCATGTGCTGCTTTAAATGACTCGAAGAACTACCGATCTCCCATTTTCATGGCTCGGAGTTTCAACGATCTCTCATTTCATGACTCGGCAACTTACCGATCCTTCATGTTCATTCATGCATAGTATAATATATATACAAGGTTCTCTTACCGTTTCCGGTTATCGAAGTGATCCATTTAAGAAGCCTATCGAATATCATTCATTCGATATTCATCTGACATCCTGCATCTTAAATTAGGTGATTAGGACAACGCAACCAGCACTTGCGATACTTTGGCCAAAGATTTTCACATGCTTTGCATGATCATATTCATGGATGTGATACACACCAACAGAATATGTCCTTCACCTCACTTCGTCTGTTATCTAGAATGGTCTTTCCTGGTTCCTACCAGTCCTTCCAATTTAGGGTCAAACTCTAACTCCAACTAGCAATATGAACGAGTATAGGAAGCTACTCATGGGAACTAAAAGTACGCAGACATACGGTGTCATCCCCAGATGACTCTGTGTGTCTAGTTACCTTTAGTCCTCCGGAGTCACTCTGTATACGTGATCACACTCCTATCCCCAGCCAAGAACTTAATATTCAGCTTATGTATTCTTGATGATTTAATTTGGGAGGGCATTGTAATATGTCAGCTATAACATTGTGTCATCATGAAGGCCCCGCCTTCATGAAGACACCATGTTAACTGGCATATGTCAATGTCCTACGGAATCCTCCCATCGAGAGTACACATCTAGCTCAAATGATTTGGTTATGATCTTAATATTTAAGATCAACTTTCAGCAGCCATGCTGATCCTTTATCCTCGTTCTTGTTACAGTTGTATGTAGCTAAGAAAGACTAATCCGTCTTCTAGCTTACTATGCATCTTCTCCTTCGTACCGAAGGGTTGCATTTTCTCTACTTGGTTCTTTTCTTAATCCTTGGATTAAACAGCCCATTACCGATAGACTTAATAAGTTTAACCTATTAAACTTAACCAAGTTTTTCCACAACTGAAAACAAATTCAGAATTCCAGCTTATTAGACATCATTAAAACGAGGTCTAATTCTCAATGAATATATTCATTTATTCTCCTTAACCTTACATAGTTAAGGTCTGTTAGCCCTGGATATATTTATCCCATATCCTTACTTTCTGAATTTAACATTCGAGGCTATTAACGGAGTCCGAATACAAAGTTCGGCTGCTCCTAAGTTATTTGATATTCCTTAGCTTTCAAGCTAATCTCGAATACCTATCAGTTAAGAAATCATGTTCTTCCTAATCCTTTTTAATGTCAATTAAAAATTCATCTCAACCCAAGTATGAACTAATTGCACATTTCAACGTAAAAGTTGTATTTAGGTAAGAATAGATGTCAATTCCTTTTACATTCATCCAAAAACATTTGAATAATTCCAAATCAAGAATTAATGTTATATTCCCAACTTAATCAACAATATCAAACTGATACAGTCGCTAAAATATCACACTGTAATTATATTCATCAATCCATTTCATAATCCATACATTTGCCAATCCAAATGACTGGACTTTGTTTATATTAAACAACATTACAACTCATAAGATAGAAGAATGTAATTTCTTCTTTTCTCAATTCCTCGTAGAGGAATAATAACTATCAAATACAATCCATCTTCAGTCAATCAAAAGAAGTATCAGAAAACAACCATGTCTTCATTTTACTCAAATTCCATCTACAAAATTTCTTGACGGTCAGTTCATCAATCGAGCATATTAAGCACTTGTCATTAAAATGAGGTGCTTCTAATTAACTGTCTCAATAAAAGAACCCTGCTTTTATGAAACGACAATATGAACATCAATCCAGAATTAAGTATCAAAAAGAATGAACAGCATGACAACTGAATCATCTAAATACCATCCCAATCAGTCAAGGAACTACTGTCCTTTTTCCTAAATGATCATTACAAAAGTAATTTCCTTCAAACAGTTCCAGATTACAACATCTGTAAAAACTAGGAACACACGTATGCATACTGTTGTTATAACATTAAATGCTGTCAATTTCCTTCCCTTACATTAGTAATAAATTCAAAGGATAAAATTTGACTGAAAATATAAACCAATTACTTTCCTTTCAGTTCATGCATCTCATTTGATTTCAAGCAATCAAGTACAGATGAGAAAAGTAAACAACAATAAAATATAGATGCTTAATCCCAAGCAATACAAAATTCATTTCTTAACGATTACAGATTTCCAACTGTATGAGAGAAGAAATGATCATTATTCCAAGTTATCCATCCACACTCCTATTCCTTTCCTCATGACTGTACTGAAAGTTAAATCCAAACGAGACATCAATCAAAGATAACAGTTCAGAGTGAAACTTACAAAATCCATTCAGAATTCACTTTCCAATAAAGCAAGGAATAATTCCACTCATACTCAGCTTTAAATGAAAACAAGGAAGAATTTATCATCCATATCAATACTTCCTTTAAATCAGGCACATACGAATACCAAAAACAAGTTGGTAAAACATCGTATCCATCATAGAACAAGCAATATAAAGAATGCATACTATGTACTTACTGTACTAGAAGAATTCATACTTCTTTCACTGTATTTTAACCAAATAAACAGTTATACAGTCACTTAATCAATTATTCACACGACTTTCTATATCCATGAATGCACACAGTTCATAAATAACCATTTGCACATTGTTGTTACCTACAGCAAGTCCAACCCGGGTGTACAGTGAAGTTCTATTGATGCTATTTCCAGAATTCAAACAGCAAGAAGAGAAAATTCATACCTTTAACTATTTCCATAAGAAAACATCCATTTTCTTCAAACACAACAAGAATCACTCAAGTCGAGTTCATTCTTTTTTTTTTTTTTTGAATGACAGTGCAAAATCAGAGATCACACGAAACATTTAAATCTTCCATTTGTACAGAAAGAAAACAACACTCAGAAAAATAGTCTAAATATCACTGTCACTTCCGTCAAGCCGAATCCAAAATGCTCAATAAAACTCAATTGCCATTTCTTCAGAATTTAAAACAGCAGAAAGAAGAAGAACTCGTTTCCTTATAATTTCAGTAAAGAAACAATCATTTTCTTCAAAATGTAATAAGAACACCCAAGTCGTGTTTGCTTTATAATGACAGCTCAAACCCATATTGACAATAGAACGATTGTTCAACAATGTCAGACAAACTCACACAACATGTATAATTTTTCATTCAATGTACCCATTTACAAGAAATACCCAGTTCGAGTTCTTTCTCAACAATCATTTCAACCCGAAATCCCATTCTTCTTTTTCACAATGATGTGCAGAACCCAGAATACAATATTCATATAACAATACCTTTATTAATGAAAACCCGCATAGGATATCAGATGCACAAGCAAGGTACAGTCAAAATAGTCTCAAACAGCAAGCTAATTCCCATATATTTCATTTATTTGCACAGCAATTCAAAGCCAAGTTCGTTTTCACGAAGACAGTTCGAATCAGAAGATCAAACCGCAACCACAAAACACAATAGAATCAACTTTCCATCACAGCAAGGAGAAACATAGTTCATTTATAATTTCAGAAGAAAAACAATTACTTTCTTCTACTTCCACGAATACTCAAGTCGTATTCATCCTTCCACTTTTACAAAAGAAAAGCACAACACTCAGAATATTATTATCACTTCCATCAAACCGAGCCCATAATGCTCAATAAAACCCAATTACTATTTCCTTCAAAATCTAAAACAGCAGAAGGAAAAGGAACTCGTTTCCTTAAACAAATTTCAGTAAAGAAACAATGTCAAAACAACTCGCACAAAGCATGCACGATATCATAATATAAAGAACGAATTCCCCAATATTTTGAATCAATTCAACACAACATAGACTGTATTTTAACTTAATACTTATGCAAGGACAGTTCAAATCACAACAAAGAAAGAAAATGACTCTACCCAAATCATCTCAATCATGACAGCAAATCAAATAAACCCAAAACCCCCTTCATCAGAAGAGCAGGGTTGTTTTAATGAGACGTTTAAGCAAAGCAAGCAGTTTAAAGAGAAGGGCTTAACATGCCTGATAATCTTCCTTGAAGCTCAAAGAAAACCATGCCTACAGGAGTTATTTCCTTCCACGGTGACAGCAGCAAGCTTCCCAAACAATCACCTTCCTCTACAGGCTCAGAAATAGCCTTAGATCTTCCAAAGAATAGTGATAACAATCAAACACAACTGGTTCGACAGAACCATGAAAAACCAAATGCAGAGCAACTTCCAAAAATCCGAACGAACACAATGAACAACAAAATTTCCTCCATACTCTTTCCAAGGCGGGCTGGTCATGAAGACCAAGAAAATTAAATGCATTGAAGGCTCTACCTTTTCCTATTTCCTCACGCCACCGCCGACTCGGGTTGGCGAATTGCCAAATTCAAATTTTGCAAGAAAACCAAGTTTAGTCCCATAACTAACTGAATGCCTCTAGCTTTTTCCTGTTCCCGCCAAACTTGGCGCTGTCCACGCATGGACCACATTCAATGCCCATTAAATTTCCTTCCATCCTTATCCTTTCCATCCCCCATGGGTCTGTGCATCCCCTTCCTTAGGTTAGGATTAGTTTAGGATTTACAATAGTGTTCATACCTAGGTCATAGGTTAATAGGACTTAGTTCTATTTTCACCCTTAGAATTTAAAAATCCACATAGGATAATAGTTAGGGTATAAGGTAGAACTTAGGAGTAGATTAGGGTCTAATTCCCCTCACACTTAATTAATCAATTTCCAATCAAGTCCTTCCGACTGTCAGTTATATTAACGTTAAGCAGGACATTTCGTCCCACGTTCCACCTACCTGAGCCACCCGCATCCAGGCCTTTATCGCCTTATAGGGTCTGGCGTTACAACAGTGTATGGTTCGAGAATCGAACCTTTTTTCCATTGGCATCTACGTGCCAGCCATTCATACCTGAAATCAAGTGCTATAACATTTATATCAACCTTCAATCCGGTTTTAAAAGTAAATCGACAAAGCAATCACAAGAAGACCACAGCATACCTTGGATCAATGGAATTGATTCAAGGTGTGCTATCAATCAGCGAATAGAGTTCATCAAACATACGACAAATTTGTCGTCACATCAGCAAACATACAAGCAATAATAACTGTTGTCCCATGTAAATAAATTACAGTATGCAAGAATCTAGATTAGCAACACATTCCTTTAAGATCAAAATATATCTTAACATGTTTGTCTTCATTTCAAAGAAGCGATTCAACATTAAGAAAGTAATCACCATGATAACTTACAAAAATCGGGGTGTTATAGAATGGAAGTGGTAATGATGGATGGGGTGGGTGTGAGGATGGCCATAGGAGTCAATACAATAATACTAGGAGATGATATGGAAGGAAATGGAAGTGTTAGGGGAAGTGAAGTAGAAATGGTTGACCTAATGATTTCTCTAGTTGAGAGAACGAAAGGCGTGAGAATAATTGGGCCATAAAAGGAAATGGAAAAGAAGATTTTTTTGGAAATGGAAGGAACTCGATGTAAGAAGTGATAATGGAGGAGGAAGAAGAGATGATGGATCTTGTGAGATTCTTGGAGAATCACTGACTTCAACTATTTTTGATACGGGTGTTGTAGAAGGCATGGCTTTGGAAGTAGAAGCTTTGGAGAGAGATGAGTTTCCCACTACAAATGAAATCTTTGTAGGGACATTATGGGCCCTTTGGATGGAACTTTTTCCCTTTGTGGGTGTATATTGGCTCATGGTTGATGGTGTTTTTGTAATTGTAGGTTTCTCTAACCCCTTGGGTGAGATTCCCAAGGTAAACAACCAAATGTAGGTTCTCTACAAAATGGGCCCCACCCTCTCCTTTGTATTGTAACATTCTTCCACATACCAATCAATCCATGGTAATGGTTGATTGACAATGTTATAATTATTTATAGGTTATATCCAAAACCTCATCATCATCTTGCATATCCTTTGGAACATCTGCTATTCCAAATTGTCAAACCTCATCTAAGGTTAACATCTCATAATACCTTTGTCAGATGATGTATTCATCCCGAAAATGAATCTAGATATCTTCCAACTGGGGCACATGGGAACTGGACCAACCTATTTTAGTGAATTTACCCCAATAATCAAAATTGGTCCATGGATGGAAAGTCTACAAGGTTACCTCTGCCATTTCTACATCCACATTCTTAGCCTTGTAAATGTTTGGGCAAGTGTATCTACCAATTGAAATAGGGAATTGAATCCCCACTTTGTGTCTTTTGTTTTGAATCTAGTGGTAATATGACAATTTCCAAACCAACTCTAGTAGAACCCATTTGTCGGTGGGACATCTTAGAAGCTTACTTGGGAGCACCTACGAAGCTAGGAATCCGAATGTAAGTAAATGTGGGAAACAGTTAGGTAGATATCTCCCCACTCACGAATGTCCTTGAAGGCTTCATCAGAAATCCTTTGGTTTTATAACTCCTTATCAAAGTGATAGAGGATAACCGCAAAGAAAGCATTGTTAATTCTTTGGAAGTGCTTTCTTCTCTCATCTAGTGTAAGTTGCGGATAGAAATCATAGATTTAGGAGGTGCTTCAAATACCCTTAGTATTCAACCCGGTGAAGTCTCCCATAGAAATAGTGACATAAACTAAAAATGATGTCATATAGAAACTCTTTATGGACAACACTTTACTCAATTGATAGCAAATGGAGTTACTGATATGCTCCCCCCATCTAATAAATTCCTTATTTTTCTTGATGGTAGCGATATATAAGAACATTCATTCCTGGAATTCCTTTGCAAAGGGAAGACTGAAACTCTTCTTAAAAACACAATGATTTTGTTGACCTCCTAAATGAAGTTTGACCGATACATGGTCTTTGGTAATTTTGCAATGCTCTTGGCTAGATATCTTTTCATCATGACTTTCATGCACAACTCCACCTCCTTGTCCCAATGTTCCACCGCTGACTCTGGAAAAATTGTGGCATAATCTTAAACATCATGGATTTTGAGCATATCTTCAAAGAAGTCTGGGTCCAAATGGATTACCACCTTATCATCAACATCTTTAACCACCATAGATTCTTCATCAAAGTGGGTTGTTGCAGCTAAAATGAACTCTGGGAAATGCATGGATGTGGGAAAACTGGTAGTAAGAACAATCCCACTGTCATATATGGATTGTATCCATGGTTTCTTATTTGGGGCCTTCACCCTTTCCCAGAAATCTAGAAAATCAATCTGCCCCAAGTCGGTGTCTCCTATGTTTCCCAAGTCTGAAGAAAAACAAGAGTGAGGGGAAACTCCAAGGAATGAATATTTAATTTTTCTTTACCCTTGGATATAGAAGTAGACATCAAGTTATGAATTCTGAAATCCAGTGATTTTTTTAATGCCGAAGAAGAGAAACCGAAAACCCTCAACCTTCGAAAACCCGAAAGACTACAATCTCTGAAAATATGAAAGACTACAATCTCCAAAAATATGAAAGGAGGACTTCCAAAACAAAGAATTCGAAATCTGAAAAAGAAAAGCTCCAAAGTTTAAAACCTTAACCTCTAAAAATCCAAATTGGAGAAGTCTGAAGTTCAAAACGAGAGTTCCGAAAACCCAAAAAGCAAACCTCCGAAAATCCAAATTGCAAACCTCTAAAAATCCAAATTGGAGAAGTCCAAAATGAAGATAGGTATGATTCCCAAGAACTAACAAATTCTGATCATTCAAATCCCCAAATCCCAAAAATAAAATCCTCTAAACTCCAAAAAATGAGAAGTGCCAAAAGAGCATATTTTGAATGCTTAGGAGAATGAAGACTGTGATGAGATCCCTCCTAAATGCCTGTAGAAAATTTGACCACGGAACCATTAGGATAAAAATACAATCAAAGGGAACATGGAGGGCAAGGAGATCTTCATTTTTCCAAGGCATACAGAGGAGAACAAAGAAAAACGAATGAGGAGAAAACAAAAACAAAAGATCTTAAACCAAAAAGAAAATAACCAAAATAAAATACCTTGAGAATGACATCAAAAAGTACAAAATATTAAAAACCTAGATCATCAGAGCAAGTTTTAGGTGAAAATGTGAGTTTAAATAGAAAAACTGACATTAATGACCAAATTTTGATCCATACGGAAGTAGGTATGAAATTAAATGCTGAAGGGTTCCAAAAGTCTGAAACCCAAAAGCCAAAATTCTAAAATTTTAGAATTTCGGGGTTTCATAGACTTCAGAGATCAATAGGTGAAAATCATGAAATGGAAATGGAAGAGTTTCTAAAACCTAAGAGCCTGAAATTCCAAAATTTTAGACTTTGGACTTCAGAAGTTTGAAAGAGATTTACCAAAAGTGCGATCTAAAATTCCGAAACCCGAAAGCCCAAAAGTCTAAAATTTCAGACTTTTGGGTTTTTGGACTTCGAAAACTAAAAGAGATTTTTCAAAAACTATGACTTGGGATTCTGAAACCTGAAAACCTGAAAGTTTGAAATTTTATAATTTATGAGTTTCGGACTTCGTAACTCGGTTAAAAATTGTCAATCGTTAAAAAAAATCCCGAACCTTAAAAGCCCGAAAGTCTAAAAATTTGGACTTTCGGGGTTTTGAACTTCAGAATTTTGAAAACACAATTTCAAATCCGCGCCATTAAAATCCGAAAGGGAAAATCCTCGAAATCCAATTTTTTTAAAAAAATTTTGGGACTTATAGAATTTTCAATTTGCAGAATACTTCCATACAAAGGATTTTTTTTAAAAAAATTGTCAGATTGATTTCAACACCTATTTATCAATGTAGTTTAAAATGTTAACACCTCCTTCACCGTGGAGAATGAGAGAAGATAAACATATCTGCATTGACCGCCCCTCATTAAAACCTATCCAACATGGATTTCCAATCACACAAATATCAAAATAAAAACAATGTGGTTGCATCGTCCAAACATGCAACCACCTTCCTTAGCATGTGTAGAGGTAAATGGGGACATGGCTATCTATATTTATATGGTGAGGGATGTCAGAAAGATGTAAATTACTCATCTCAATGAGGGGAAATATTTTTGGAAGGGAGGGACTATCACACTTTCCAAATGTACCAGTCTTGTTATACTCGGGCACATTTGGCGATGATAGCTAGATGTTATGCTCGGTCTCGTTTGGAGATGGCCTTGTCTAGGACCATCATACCAGTTCCTTAGCCAACCAACTCGAAAATGGTAACCAAGCTATATTTGACATTCTCTTCGGTTCATGCACATAGTTCATCGATGGTAGATATTCTCAAAATGGTCGTCCTCCATGTTGGTGCTCAAAATAGTCTCACCCCAGTTTGCCTTTGAAAATCTATTGATTTACGAGCCTCTGTCACTTTCCTTTTCCCCATGTTGTGCCTAGTTAATCCTTGTTACCATTTTTAATTTGTTCCTAAGTTGTATATCACTTATGGGTCCATGGTTTCTCCTTGTTTCTTTGTTCCTCTAGAAAAGTTACAAAAACTCGGGTTTTATCATACCTTTCGGTCTCCACAGCCGGGATTTGTCTTCCTTGTCATTTCAGCCCTAAATACTTGAAGAAAATGAGTGGATGTATCTTTGAAAAACATATTTGAGTCTTGTAAACGTTTCTAAACTCTTTATCCTTGAAGAAATTTTCATTTTTTGGCTCGAATGATCGTTTTTCTGTATTTTACGGTTTGATGGGCATTTTCTCTAGTCAAATTTGCTTCCTTACATCGATAGGGGACATGGCTTCTTTTGGTTGGTCAAGGGATGGTGGGAAAATGCTTTAACTTATCACTTTTTGCCTTTTTGGTGAAAAGGCAAAAGTTTCTCCCATGGCTCCACTCATTTCTCATTGGTTCTTTTGGTGCTTACGTGGCTTCTTCTAATTGGATGGGGGCATGGTGGGTCTATTTTTGAACTTGTTCCTTTTTGGCTACTTTGGCAAAAAGTTTGAACCCACCCTGCGGCCCCCTTGTCTCGATTGGAGAAAATTTAAGGGCAAGGAAAAGTCTCACTTTGACCCCACAGGAGGACACGTGGAAGGTTCCGCTTACTTTTCCCAGACTTAGACAAATTTTTTTATGCATGGTATAAGCCTTTTTGGTGGAGTAGGACATGTGGCGAGCCCTACGCTCATTCAAAGTACCAAATTTTTGGGACCATCTCAAGGTGCATCGTGATGACACGTGGTAGGTTGAAAAGTCAAAGGAGCGGGGAGGTGGACCATCGGGGGCAATTTGGATTTTTGCCCCTTGAACATGCAAATGGCTAAAAACATCAAAATGGCCCACAAGCCCGATAAAGGAAAAGTCAAAATCTTGCTCCAGTCAATGGTGGAGGTGGACTATCGGAGGAAATTTGGAAAAATTTCCTTTTGGAAAAAAGGGGCCAAAAGTAAAAAGGGAAGCGTTGTTCCATTTGTAATCATATTTAGACACGTGTCGTCAGGCCCATTTTTAAAGGATGGAGAGCTATGGGAAAACTTGGAAATTTTCCCTTTTCAAAAAAGGGGAGTGAAATGTCAGAATTTGGCCATGGTCCCTTGGGCCCACCTTAGGACATGTGTAGGCTGTTTCTCGAGGGTGGAGATGTGAGCAAAATATGAAATTTTCCCAAAAGTTGTAAAAATTCAGAGGAAGCCCCTGGTCCATTTTTAAGTTTGGATCTTCCACGTGGATGGCCCAAATTCAAAGTAAAGATCAATGGCAACTGAGAGTGAAATCTGATTTTCCCTCCATTTCTCTACAACACGTCTGGAAGTGTGAGTTTTCATGATTTCTTGGTTTTTTCTACATGCCAAGTAGAGAAGGAAGTTAATGTTGATATCTGAAGTTTGGTGGGAAGATCTGGAAGGTGTCTTTCACCATTAAAATGGTCTGACTTTCATGCCCGATCGGATTTTCCATTTTTCTTCTCCCAAGCATGCAAGGAGCTAGATTTGATAGATTAAGGGGTGGAAGTGGTTGGAAAATTGAAGGAAGAGTGATCTACCAGAGAAAGGAGTTGAATGTGGGAGGCATTTGATGAAATATACCCCTCAAGCACCTGGAGATTTTTGCAGATTTGATTATGAGAATCACAAAAGAATCATGGTGAAAATGGTGCATTAAACATTTTTATCTTTTGGGGAGAAGGGGCTCTATTGTAAATGTTATAAATGGCACAAATTTTTCATGTAAATGGTTGGGAGTTTTTGGAAAATTCATAGACTGATTTTTCTAGCAAAAAAAGCTTGACAGAGCCCATCCCTTTTGAGAAGCCATCTAAGAAGCCTGTATATCTCTCTTTGTATCAAATTCAATCATGTCAAGGTGGTTGCAAGTGTACAGCCATTGAAAAGCTTTGAGATTGTTTATGGAAACTTTCCCTTGCTGATAAATTTGATCAAACTTGAGTTATTCTATGTTAATCTTGAGTAAAGTGTATTTATTTCATCTCTGAATGCATGCAAGTAGTTTTTCTTGTTTCTATTGCAATCTTGTACCAAAATCCAGTCCAATCACACAGGTCTCAGTCCTTGTGATAGTTTAGTGGCATCTGTACAATTTCATTTCTCATAAGAGCCTTCATCTGGGATTGAGATAAATGATTTAAAATCACTTTTCTTTCATTTTGTTGACAGAGATTATCTGTAAGCCTCTGGGTGTACCTCAAGCATGGTTTGATTTGAATCTTGGTGCTTTATTGGGTTTTCTAACTCGATCCTTCATGATAGAATCCCATAGGTTGTGTGAAAGAGTGCTAATATGGGCCTCCATTTAGGCACATATTCTAGTTGAAGAAACATTTCTAACTTTTGTGGCATTTTGTTGGTTGAAATCTTTCCATTTTGCATAAGCTCTCAAGGATCTGGTGAGTCAAGTTCATCTGTCTCCCTCCCACCAAAATTTATTTAAAAACATCCAATCCCATCCATACTACCCCTGTTCTTCTCTATATACCCACACAAGACCAAAATCCATTTTCCAAAGTATGCAGGATAAATCAGGGTCTCAAATGTCTTTAGTAACCTTTGCCTTGTTGTGAAAGTATCTCCATGATCTGGAAGTGACAACTCGTGAGAGTCAGATCTGGTGTGTTGATCATATTTTCCCAAGGTCTTCTCTACAAAATTTATGCAAAATAAGGGTACATGTATCTCCTTTTTAATAAATAGAGGTTACAAAATAGGTTCTCTTACCTTGGTTGAAAGGCACAACCTAAAATAGTTAGGATAAGATCATATCCTTTTAAGGTGCTACCCATCTCTCCACAAATCCAAGTAACAAAGGGACAATTAGACCTCCTCCTTGGCTACAAAATGACATATATTTATGATCTGGCTACCTCTAAGCTCCATGTTGAATCAAGTGTTGTTGCTTGGCTTGAAAAGGAGAACAAATTTGGGTACCAACATTAGTGGTGCCATTTTTGGGACCTGATTTATGTTTTCGGGAACTTAGTTCAATTTAATCCACGTGCATACATATTTGAAGCCATATCTATTTGACCATCAACAACACCAACATCAGTGGCATTTGCCACTGGGACTCTTAGTTCAAAATCAAGAACCTAGTAAAACACTTCTTGTATGCTCCAAGTGTTGTGTGTAATTCTTTCAGTTCCCACACCTAGTGCACTAGCTTTCATTTGATAAATCTGGGTGAAGAAAGGTTAAAAACTTTCCATTTCAGTTTCTTGCATTGATAGACCTTTGACAGATCATATTTAGTGCATCTACACAACTAAGGTGAAATTCCTTAGTGGTGACTCCCTATTGATCTGATTCTTAAAAAGTACCAGTGTCTTAAAAAAATTGTCAAAATCAGATATGTTACTAATATTTGCAAAGCTGGAGGGAAGAAGATCTTTCTTTTCTAGGGATCCTACTAGGACATTGTTTCAGAGCTAGGAAAAGAAAAATCAGAAGGAAGAAAATCTTGGAGAGTTATTGGAGATCAACAAACAAGAAGAGGGATCTCTATTGATGAAAGTGAATGGCCTATCATTGAAGACTACCATTCTAGTGACTCTGAATTAGGTAGCCTCTTTGTGGAATTGAACTCTCCAACTAGAGAGGGGCCTTCTTTTGACTTTGAAAGGTTTGCTTCACACTCTGCTCCTGTTTTTCTGAGGTTGATAGAGATCTCTAAGAAACAAGGCCTTTGGGGGTATCCATTTTGAAAATTATACTCCTGTGTTCCAAGAACCTTCTGCCCCCTATCAATTTGTCACCCCTCCAAGGTCACCTCCTCAAATCAATATGGCTCAACCCAGACCCCCTTTTTTGTAAACACCTTTGGGCCTATAAATTTTGTGGGAATGGCTGGATATCCAAATGCAGTGCCTCAAGATGTAAGGAACAAAATGCCAAAATTCTAGGGAAATAATGCTATTACTGGTGATCAACATCTAAAGCTTTTTATCAATATGATGGAAGATTTTGAGATTGAACATGAAGATGTGTATATCAAGCTATTTATCCATACCTTGGAAGAGGATGCTAGGGACTGGTATAAAGCATTTCCAGATAACTCTATTGATTCCTGGACTGAGATGAGTAATGCATTCAGATTGCAGTATGGTGATAGGACTAACCTAGGTTTCTTTTGATAGAATTTGAAAATATCAAAAAGAACCCTAATGAGTCAAGTACATGATTTCAACACAAGGTTTAATAAGACCTTGAGAAGATTTCCTATTAGAATAAGGCCTTGTGATGAGTCATGTTTGATCAAATATATTGATGCATTTGATAAAAAGGTTGCATATTATTTAAGAGACAAAAACCCCACAAATTTGAGGTAGGCCTTCACCATGGCTTTGCAAATAGAAAATAATATCAAGGCAATTGGAAAGCCTCTAAAGAGAGAAGGTGTAAAGTTGGTTAACCCAGAAAATCCCCAAACAAGCAAGGTTGTTGATTTGGAAGAAGTTGTGAAGACTTTGGCAAGGGCTATCAAAGAAATTTCTACAAACTAGCCCAGTGAGAAAGGAATTGGGCAGAGCTCACAAGGTCAACACAAAGTAGCAAGGCCAAGATAGGTTCACAAATCACCAAAGAACTGATGATAGAGGCAAAGGACCTATTGGATTTGGAAAAATAAGTAGTCTTAAGGTAGAGAAAATAGAATGGTACCTGATCCTTTGGCTGCCAGAGTTGTTGTTGTGGAGGAGACAGATGTCATTGATTAGTGTGACAGATGTTTCATGCCCCATGCTCCTTGTGAAGAAGATCAACAAGAAGAAGAAGAAGCTGATGATAATGATGATGATGTTTGCATGATGGGTTGCTCCACAAACTCACAACAAGGGGCAACTTTGACTGAGGTGATAAGTGCCGGACTTGCCACCTTTTGGGACTGCATTCATAGGGTACCCATTCTTTCTCTCTCTCATACTTTAGAAGTATATATTATGTACAAGATTTTGAATTTCCCAATAATGAATTTGAATATTTAAGGGCTTTAATGATAAAGAAGTATGATGGAGGCATCCCCTCTGAGGAGGATAGACAATTATTAATGAATGTTGTTGTGGCTCAAGAGAAGGAATATAATACAAGAAGTAAGGTTATCAAAGGGGTAGGGCCTCAAGCCAAGCCAAAATCTCCCTTACTTTCAAACATTCCTAAAGAGGCTCCTAGGAAAGATGCACCTGCTAAAAACCCTGCAGTTCCAAACAAAAATCACACCCCTCCCCATGCCCAAGTTGTCAAAAATCCTGCACCACCTAATGAGTGTATTGGCTTCCCTTCCAAGTGTTTGCCTTGCTAAGAAATGCCCCATATGATATTGCCCAAGTCTTAAGTCAAATCAAAGTCTCTGTTCCAATTTTTGAGCTTCTCAAGATCCCTGAGCACAAAAAGAGAGCATTTGAATACTTGGGGTTGAAAGAAGAGAAGACTTGCCCTAGGTAGAAACATAAACATTATGGAGATCCCACCTATCATTGAAGAACCAGAAGCACCCCAGCATCAAAAGAGCTAGATGAACCACCTGAGGTCTACTTGGGGACATCCTTGGTGGACTCTCAGATGAATGTGGATCCATTCTTCACCACTTTGATCATCAAGGACAGACTGTTACATAACTGCATGTTTGACTTAGGGGCATCATGCAATGTCATGCCTTTGGAAGTCATGAATGAGCTAGACATCAAAGTGACAACAAGCCTATGGGAAGTGTACTACTATGGACTCAGAGAGGTGCCAGTAGTGGGATGTGTGAAGGGTCTAGTGGTACAACTTGCAGCCTACCCAGGTAAAAATTTAAAACTTGATGTTGTCATAGTTGATTGCCCAACCAAGTGGGGTATGTTGCTGTCAAGAAAATGGGCCACAAGTGTTGGTGGGAGTGTCCAAATGGACATGTCTTATGCCACCATCCCAATTGAGGGCATCCTTGTCAAGTTGTATGGGAAAAGAAAATGTTGCATCTTATTGAGGATCCCAACAATGCATCCTATGAGGTATTGTACACAAGTGTTGATGTGGATAACTTTGTGGGATTTGTTGATGGGAAGGAGCAAAAAATTGAAGAATGCAAGTGTCTTGAATAGATAGGCTCTCCTTGGACTATGTTGTTTGATGGAGCTTGCTCCAAGTTTGGGAATGGTGTTGGTGTTGTTCTACTTATCTCCTGGTCAAGAAAATTTGTTTTCTCCTTCAAACTCAACTTTGAGTGCACCAACAACATTGTTGAGTATGAGGCATTGTTGTTGGGTTTAAGAATTTCTTGGAAGTATGGTGTCAAGGACATCATTGTCAAAGGAGACTCAAAACTAATTGTAAAACAAGTCAGAAAATTGTATGCCACAAAGAATCAGTGAATGAAGCAATACAAGCATGTAGTTTGGGATTTCATTGAGATGTTTGATTCATTCAACATTGTGCATCATGATAGGAAATTCAATGACTTGGAAGAAAGGCTTGCAGTGTTGGGGTCTCGGTTTGAAATTGTACAATGTCCCCATATTGTGAGTATGAGGTTGAGGTATTGACAAGACCTTCTATCCTGATAACATTAAGCATTGGCAGATATTTGATGATGATGCTCAGATCAAAAGATTTCTATAGAATAGGGGAGAGTTTGTTGATCAATACATTGATTTAGAGCCAATGGTATGCACAACAGAAGGAAAAGAAACTTTGTTTGGCAAGGGCATCATCCAACTAAAAACCAATACCATTCCTAGAGGGTTGGTTGCTCTTGAGTCCAATTTTGATAATGTTGATCGCATTGTTAATAGGTGCATGACAGCCTCAAGGGATATTGAGGAGCATGATCTTGGCACAAAGGAGAAGCCAAGGAAAATTTGGTTAGGCAAAGCAACCTCAGCAAGGAGGAGAAGCAATCATACATCCAATTGTTGAAAAAATACCAAGATTGCATGGCTTGGACCTATTCTAAACTAAAAGCATACAGAGAGGACCTATTTCAAGCATGAGATCCCTTAGAATCTAATGCAAAGCCATTCAGGTAGAAACAAAGGCCCATCAATCCACTCTTATCCCTCAAGATGCAAGAAGAACTAAAGAAGCTAAGAGATGGAGGGATTATCCAGCCCACAAGGTATTCCTCTTGGGTTGCCAACCTAGTACCAATCAGAAAGAAGAATGGTGACATCAGGTTATGTGTGGACTTTAGGAATTTGAACAGAGCTTCAATGAAGGATAATTATCCTTTACCTAACATGGAACACATGTCTTGCAAGTTAGTAATCGGTTCGAGTTGCTTTCCACATTGGATGGTTTCTCTAGTTATAACCAAGTTGTGGTGAAGGAATCGAGAAAGGATCAAAACCTTTTTTTACTCCTTGGGGACCTATGTCTATGTCAAGATGCCCTTTGGTCGATGAATGTTGGAGCCACCTTTCAAAGAGCTATGGATGTTGTTTTTTTGGTTACATCAACAAGTTTATTGCAGTTTATCAAGATGATGTAATTGTATTTTCTAGAAAGAGAGGTGATCACCTGCTGCACTTGGAGAAGATGTTGATAAGATGTAGAGAGTATGGCATTTCACTCAATCCAAAGAAATGCCATTTTGGAGTGTAGAAGGAAAATTGCTTGGTCACATTGTGTCACAAGAAGGAGTGATGATTGATCCAAAAAGAGTAGAGGCCATCAGCAAGGTCCCAATTCCAAGAACCAAGAAAGGAATTCAGTCCTTCTTTGGGCAAATAAACTTCATTAGAAGGTTCATATCAAACTTTTTGAGTTGACTATCCAATCACTTCCATGTTGAAGAAGGATCAGATCATCAAATGGGAGGAGGCTTTCATCCAAGCTTTCAATGGAATCAAAGAGGCATTGAAGCATGCCCCTATTTTGGTAGCCCCAGATTATAAGAAACCTTTCTAACTATTTTCCTTTGCTTTAGAAACACTATTGCTTCTATCCTGTTGCAAAAGGATAATGAAAGGATTTGAGAGGCCAATTGCCTTTTTCAAGTAAGGCCTTGTAAGGGTGAATTAAAATACACCATCATGGAAAAGTAGGCATTTTCCTTGGTAAAAGCAAAAAGGTTTTAGCCTTATATTTTAAGTTCAAAAGTTGTTGCTTATGTTCCCCATACCATGGTAAAGGACATCTTATCAGAGATGGAAGTCTCAAGAAAAAGATGTAGATGGGTGAACAAGTTGCAAGAATATGATATGGACATCCAAACCACGAATTTGGTGAGAGGTTTGGGGTTAGCTAAGCTTATGGCTGAGAGCAACTTGCAGACCATTGAGGTAAATGAGGTTGAAGAGGAAAGGGTAGTTGTTTTTGAAAAATTGATAAATTCTAAGTGGTATAAGGATGTAATGTTCTATCTCAGACACTTAAACTACCCTGAGCATTTGAATAAGAACCAGAAAAGAGCTCTTAAGTTGGCTTCCCAAAAATATGTCATTACTGATTTTGGGTTGCTTGGAAGAACCCATAAGGAGTCCTCTTAAGATGCATCACTAAAGATGAAGCCCCCAAAATAATTGTTGATCTCCATGGAGGAGTTTGTGGGGGGAATTTTGCTGCAAGAGTCACAACACATAAGATCCTAAGGGCTGGTTATTGGTGGCCAACTCTTTTCAAGGATACAACCATGTTGGTTAGAAGATGTGAGAGTTGCCAACGCTTCTCTGGAAGACTGAAAGCTTCAAGGCTCCCTTCCTTTGCAGCCTGTATCAATTGAAGCCCCATTCAAGCAATGGGGAATGGATTTCATTGGTGAGATTTCAGACCCTTCAAGTGTTGGCCATAGGTGGATTCTTGTAGAAGCAACTCGATTATTTTACTAAGTGGGTGGAGAAATCCCCACCAAGAAGGCAACACACCAAGTTGTCATGGATTTGTGTTAAACAACATCATCTAGCAAGTTTGGGGTGCCAGTCAAGATTATTGTTGACAATGCCATGAGCTTTAGAGCTAAACCTTTGGTGGAAATGTGCAAGGAGTATGGGATTAACTTGACATATGCCTCTAATTACAATCCCTAGGAAATGGACAAGTTGAGTCTAGTAACAAAATTTTTTGAAGATCATCAGAAGAACATTAGAAGCGAGAACAAGAGAAAGTGGGGTGAAAATTGAAGTTTGTTGTTTGGGAAGATAGGATCACTATCAAGAGGGTCACTGGAAAGAGTCCATTTGAGTTGGTGTATGGGACTCAGGCCCTTGCTACCTCTCCATATGCAACTGTCTTCATATCAATTTATGAAACAGTTGGAAGATCAAGAGGAAGGTCCTTATGATGCTCGCATTAATCAAATTGTTGAGCTTGATGAAGAGAGGAGGGCATCCCACCAGAGGCATGTAAAGTTTAGAGAGAAACTGAAGAAGTTATTTGACAAGAAGGTTACTCCAGAGCTTTCAATGTTGGAGATCTTGTGTTGTTATGGGATAGTAGACATGAGGATAAGGGCAAGCATGGAAATTTGACTCATTATGGATGGGCCCTTATTCCATTGATATTAGGATTGGTGAACATACCTTCTTCTTGAAGGATTTGGATGGTGAATTGCTTGAGCTTCCTATTAATGGCAGGCATTTGAAGCATTTCTTGGATTGATTCCCTAGGATCAAGAAAATCTTTTGTATAGTGTATAGTTTGTTGTTTGTTCCCTATTTTGTTTTTTTACTTTTCCTGGTCCTTGGTGACCTATTTTTGCTGGTTTCTCCATTTGTTTTTGAAGATGGCTCTGTTTCTCAATATGTAAGCTGACTCCTTTTCCCAATGGATATTTTTGGCACTTGGTCTACCTTTTTCTTGTGGCACTCGCAGGAGTGCCCATCCCCAAGTCGGAGCCAATGTTGGTGCTCAAAATAGTCTCACCCCAGTTTGCCTTTGAAAATCTATTGATTTATGGCCTCTGTCACTTTCCTTTTCCCGTGTTGTGCCTGGTTAATCCTTGTTACCATTTTTAATCTATTCTGAGTCGTATATCACTTATGGGTCCATGGTTTTCTCCTTGTTTCTTTGTTCCTCTGGAAAAGTTCAAAAACTCGGGTTTTATCATACCTTTCGGTCTCCACAGCTGGGATTTGTCTTCCTTGTTGTTTTTACCCTAAATACTTGAAGAAAATGAGTGGATGTATCTTTGAAAAACATATTTGAGTCTTGTAAACATTTCTAAACTCTCTATCCTTGAAGAAATTTTCATTTTCTGGCTCGAATGATCATTTTTCTGTATTTTATGGTTTGACGGGCATTTTCTCCGGTCAAATTTTGCTTCCTTGCATCGACAGGGGATGTGGCTTCTTTTGGTTGGTCAAGGGATGGTGGGAAAATGCTTTAACTTATCACTTTTTTCCTTTTTGGTGAAAAGGAAAAGTTGGTCCCGTGGCTCCACTCATTTCTCATTGGTTCTTTTGGTGCTTACGTGGCTTCTTCCAATTGGATGGGGTGTGGCGGGTCTGTTTTTGAACTTGTTCCTTTTTGGCTACTTTGGAAAAAAATTTGAACCCACCCCATGGGCCCCGCCTAGGCTCTGATTGGAGAAAATTTAAGGGCAGGGGAAAAGTCTCGCTTTGACCCCGTAGGAGGACACGTGGAAGGTTTTTGCTTTACCCAGACTTAGACAAATTTTTTGTTATGGTTAGTAGACATGCATGTTACGGTTTGAGTCAGAGTAGGACATGTGGCGAGCCCACGCTCGTTCAAAGTACCAAATTTTTGGGACCATCTCAAGGTGTGTCATGATGACACGTGGCAGGTTGAAAAGTCAAAGGAGTGGGGAGGCGGACCATCGGGGGCAATTTGGATTTTTGCCCCTTGAACATGCAAATGGCTAAAAACATCAAAATGGCCCACAAGCCCGATAAAGGAAAATTCAAAGCTTGCTCCAGTCAACGGTGGAGGTGCGGACTATCGAGGAAATTTGGAAAAATTTCCTTTTGGAAAAAGGGGCCAAAAGTAAAAAGGGAAGCGTTGTTCCACTGCAATCATATTTAGACACGTGTCAGGCCCATTTTTTCAAGGATGGAGCTATGGGGAAAACTTGGAAAATTTTCCCTTTTCCAAAAGGGGAGTGAAATGTTAGAATTTTTGGCCATGGTCCCACTGGGGCCCACCTTAGGACACATGTGTTAGAGCTCATTTCCGAGGCGGAGATGCGGAGCAAAATATGAAATTTTCCCAAAAGTTGTAAAAAGTCAGAGGAAGCCCCAGGTCTATTTTAAGTTTGGATCTTCCACGTGGATGGCCCAAATTCAAAGAAAAGATCAACGGCAATTGAGAGTCAAAATATGATTTTCCCTCCATTTCTCTACAACACGTCTGGAAGTGTGAGTTTTCATGATTTCTTGGTTTTTTCTACACGCCAAGCAGAGAAGGAAGTTAATGTTGACATCTAAAGTTTGGTGGGAAGATCTGGAAGGTGTCTTTCGCCATTAAAATGGTCTGACTTTCATGCCCGATGGATTTTCTATTTTTCTTCTCCCAAGCATGTAAGGAGCTAGATTTGATAGATTAAGGGTGGAAGTGGTTGGAAAATTGAAGGAAGAGTGATCTACCAGAGCAAGGAGTTGAATGCGGGAGGCATTCGATGAAATCTACCCCCTCAAGCACTGGAGACTTTTTGTAGATTTGATTCTGAGAATCATGAAAGAATCATGGCAAACACTGGTGCATTAAACATTTTTGTCTTTTGGGGAGAAGGGGCTCTGTTGTAAATGTTATAAATGGCACAATTTTTTTGTGCAAATGGTTGGGAGTTTTTGGAAAAGTCATAGACTGATTTTTCTAGCAGAAAAAGCTTGACAGAGCCCATCCTTTTGAGAAGCCATCTAAGAAGCCTGTATATCTCTCTTTGTATCAAATTCAATCATGTCAAGGTGGTTGCAAGTGTACAACCATTGAAAAGCTTTGAGATTGTTTTGAAACTTTCCCTTGCTGATAAATTTGATCAAACTTGAGTTATTCTATGTTAATCTTGAGTAAAGTGTATTTATTTCATCTCTCGAATGCATGCAAGTAGTTTTTCTTGTTTCTATTGCAATCTTGTACCAAAATCTAGTCCAATCACATAGGTCTCAGTCCTTGTGATAGTTTAGTGGCATCTCAATTCATTTCTAGAAGAGCCTTCATCTGGGATTGAGATAAATGATTTAAAATCACTTTTCTTTCATTTTGTTGATAGAGATTGTCTGTAAGCCTCTGGGTGTACCTCAAGGCGTGGTTTGATTTGAATCTTGGTGCTTTATTGAGTTTTTTAACTCGAGCCTTGTGATAGAATCCCATAGGTTGTGTGAAAGAGTGCTAAGTTAGGCCTCCATTTAGGCACATATTCTAGTTGAAGAGACATTTCTAACTTTTGTGGCATTTTGTTGGCTGAAATCCTCCATTTTGCATAAGCTCTCAAGGATTTGGTGAGTCAAGTTCATCCTGTCTCCCCTCCCACCAAAATTTATTTAAAAACATCCAATCCCATCCACACTACCCCTGTTTTGCTCTATATACCCACACAAGACCAAAATCCATTTGCCAAAGTATGCAGGATAAATCAGGGTCTCAAATGTCTTTAGTAACCTTTGCCTTGTTGTGAAAGTATCTCCATGATCTGGAAGTGAAAACTTGTGAGAGTCAGATCTGGTGTGTTGATCATATTTTCCCCAAGGTCTTCTCTACAAAATTTATGCAAAAGAAGGGTACCTGTATCTCCTTTCATGATAATAGAGGTTACAAAATAGGTTCTCTTACCTTGGTTGAAAGGCACAACCTAAAATAGTTAGGATAAGATCATATCCTTTTAAGGTGCTACCCATCTCTCCACAAATCCAAGTAATAAAGGGACAGATTAGACCTCCTCCCGGCTACAAAATGACATATATTTATGATATGGTGACTCTAAGCTCCATGTGTATAGTGAAGTGATATTCATGATGAAGACCAAGGTAATCTACAGTCTTCAAACTACAAATCTATTGAGCCTTACAATATTTACAAAACTGGGTTCAAACTTGTATTGAAATGTAAATTAGTTTAAAAGGGATGGGAGATTTTTAAAAATAGATGGTATTTTTCAAGTAAGTTAGAAAATATAGAGACCCTATGCTTGATCTAGTCCTAAACAGAAAAAGTGGCTACCCATAGTTCAAAAGCGATAGTGAGAAGAAAGTGCATCAACTAAAGAAGTACACTTATTACTTAATAAGACAAAAACACAAACTCCTTTCAAATTCTCATCCCCAAATTAGTTCGACCTAGGATATAATGAACTGTAGATATATCCTAAAATGTCTATCTTAAAAAAGGAATCATATGGAATATTACAAAACTGGGTCACACCACCTAAGTACACATACTCATGAAATAAACTCAAATGAGTGTATTTTTGACATTTCATGGCACGTGAAGAATGAAGGATTTTTGGGGAGTCAAATGTTATGAAATTTTGTTAACAAATTTTTCCTTTGTTAGAAGAATTTGACACTATCCACTACTTTTCAACCTCAACTCTCGTATTTGCAATGTTTTTGCAAGATGTAGTTTTAGTTAAAAATCAAGAATCTTCCATCACTAAATAGAGGTTTCAATTTACAAATATGTTGGTTTCTCTAACAGGGTAAATGTGTTAGATAGCTTGCTGAAAATTAATGGATTGAAGTACTATCTGAATCTAGCCTAGGAGAAAATCAAATAAAACAATGCTTACATAGTTTTATGAAGATTAATAGAGTAAAGAACTATCTGAATCTAGCCAAATATTAATGGAGTAAAGGACTATTTAAATCTAGCTAGGTAGAAAATCAAATAAACCAATTCTTACAGAAGCAACCACCAAAACATGTACTAATCTTGTTCACAATGCATACATGACCAATACAAACTAGATCAATTATTTTGTATTAGTTTAATTCATTAATTATAGAAAAGACTTTTGCAAGGAGAAATTGAGTGTAATTTAAAGCAATGAAAGAGAGAAAAGACGAAGATGCTGAGAACTGAACAATAAAGAAAGCTCATATCTTGTAGAAGAAAAAGTGGCTTGCCCAAATTATTTTGTGACGAGACAATACACACGGAAATGTACCCACTAAACTAAAGCCCTAAAACAAGAGGTATTATCTATTAAGATTCTTGAACTGGTATAAAATACAGTTAAAATGGGATTTCATGATAGTCATAATATGGGTTGCATATCACAATGTGGATTGCATATACCCCTCAACTTGCATTAAACCTTGTTTTCTTCTCATCTTATAATAGAAAATCTATGTAGAAAAATTCAAAATTTTATTAACTTTTGGATGAGCAGAAAATTTAGAGATGTAATTCCAATGGGATCTTGAGCAACAAACAAAGCACTCCTCCTCCTCCTCCTCCTCCTCCTCCTCCCCCTCCTCTCCCCATTTACTTACATTACCTTTTACTCTCATCTTCTCAAATTGCACTGACATGACCGGATAGAAGTATCACAATGGGGAGGTCCCTGGTGAGTAAGCCCCTTCCCCTTCTCCTTCTCCCTCCCCCATCTCATTTTTTTGGATCTACTTATGGATTTAGAAACTTACATATATTTTTTTCAACTATGTTTTTAGTTATGGATATGATCCCTTTGGATTGGGCAAGAAACCAGTGGACTTTGACAAGTAAGTTGCAAGGTTATAAGTAGCAAGGTGTTAATGTGTATTGTGGTGAATTTATAAAAATGTATGGGGTGCATATGAGTTGATTCATGCAAGATGGGAAATGTTGGTAGCTGCAAGCTTCATCATCCCTGAGGCCTTCAACAAGTTGGGTGCTTACTGTGGCCCTGAAGCTGTATACTTCTCTCATTGTCACTGTATGGACTACTGACTACTGACTTGTTTTGCAGGTTGGGGCTCTTCTTCTGGATGGAGGAACTATGAGTTACTTTGGTGTGAATATTCCCATCAATTTAGTTATTACTGTAATTACAGAAGTGATCCTTGTGGGTGGAGTTAAATACTACCGGGAAACAAATGGACTAGTTAGTTAGCTTTTACTAGTTAGTTTCAACTTCCAGTAGCCATTAGGATTGGTTTTTGTTGTTAACAAATATTGAAATCAGGGATTGGAGGACAAGCTTTTCCCGGGGGGCCATTTGAGAAATTGGTCATTAAAATATTTATGCGTACAATGCCCTTAGAGAATTGAAATCATAGCATAATTAGACAGGATAGATGCAGAGGTTACCATTCATTCTAGTTCCCTTGAGCACAAAAATCAAATGTAAAACTTATCAGGAAATAAACCAAAATATTTTAGGTTTATAATAATAGAAACTCTACATAGAAAAATTCAAAAATTTATTAACTTTTAGATCAGCGGGAAAATTTAGAGATGTAATTCCAATGGGATCTTGAGCAAAAATGGCACCTCCTCCTCCTCCTGAGGGACGGCGGTCAGGCATGCCCCTTCTCCCCTCCTCTCCCCATTTACTTACATTACCTTTTACTCTCATATTCTCAATTTTCACCGACATGACCAAATAAAGTATCTCAATGGGGAGGTCCTTGGCGAGTAAACCCCTTCCCCTTCTCCTTCTCCTTCACCTATCTCATTTTGTTTGGAGCTACTTATGGATTTGGAAACTTACATATATTTTGTTCGACTTTGTTTTCAGTTATGGATATGATCCCTTCGGATTGGGCAAGAAACCAATAGACTTTGACAAGTTGCAAGGTTATAAGTAGCAAGGTGTTTGTGTATTGTGGTGAATGTATAAAAATGTATGGGGTGCATATAAGTTGATTCATGCGAGATGGGAAATGTTGGTAGCTGCAGGCTTCATCATCCCTGAGGCCTTTAACAAGTTGGGTGCTTACTGTGGCCTTGAAGTTGTCTCCTTCTCTCACTGTCACTATATGGACTACTGACTATTGACTTGTTTTGTAGAATGGGGCTCTTCTTCTGAGATGGAGGAACTCTAAGTTACTTTGGTGTGAATATTCCCATAAATTTAGTTGTTAATGTAATTACAGAAGTGATCCTTGTGGGTGGAGTTGAATACTACCGGAAACAAATGGACTGGTTAGTTAACTGTTACTAGTTAGTTTCAACTTCTAGTAGCCATTAGGACTAGTTTTTTGTTGTTAACAAATATTGAAATTAGGGTTTGGAGGAAAATCTTCACCCAGGGGGGACATTTGAGAAATTGGTCATTAAAATAGTTGTGTGTACAATGCCCTTGGAGAATTGAAATCATAACATAATTAGACATGATAGATGCACAGAGGTTACCATTCATTCTAGTCCCCTGGAGCACAGAAATCATATGTAAAACTTATCACAGACTCTGATTTGGGTGCATATTTAAGCATATTGGTATACGATGCCCTTAAATCATAAAAATCATAGCATAATCAGACAGGATAGAAGAAGAGATCATCATTGGAGCTATTCCCTAGCATCATTTGATAGGTTTTGCATACATTGCACATTAAAATCATATGTAATACGAGGCAGAGGTCATAAGGTGAGGTTATACCTAATAAATCTAATAAGTTTTATTATTTAAGAAACTTATTTACCATGAGGTGAGGTTACATTGGGATAAGACCTAATAAATCTGCTTTAAAGAGTTTTATCCAACGGTTCGTTGCTTATTAAAAAAATCCTTTTTAAATACATGTGGAGGGATAAGCACCAAACAACTAGAAGACATCTGGAAATGAGCCTTTAAAAACTTTTTTGAGGCCTATGTTTCCTTTGGGTTTGCTTCATCTCCTCTACATCTCTAGTGGTCTACTGTCTGCATTCAGTCTTTAGTTTTTCTACATTTTTTGAGGTTCAGGTAGCTATTGTTGGCTTTTTGTGGCCATTTTTAGATGTGAATATTTTATGTTTTGTTCTTTTTGGACATCCATGTAAGGTTTTATTATTATTGTTTGTTTGTTTTTTGGTTATTTTTTCCTCTTAATGGCCACCATGAGCACTTGATAAAAATGAAGTAATTTGATGGAGATATGGAGCTTTATTTCTTCATGGGTGCCTATTATTCACTAAGCAGGGAATTCATATTTTCCACAGAAAGAGAGATAGGTGAGTCATTTTTTCCTTTCATTTTTAGGTTAGAAACATCCTACAATTTTTGTTTAGGTATATTTCCTTGGGAGTTAGGATTTAGAAATTCCATTAAACAAATGCATCAAAATTTCAAATGAGAGGTTCAAATATCCTTGTTTTTTTTTCCAAAGATAAAATCAGTACCTAAATGTGTAAATTGGGTTTCAAATATGATTAGTATGAATGTTTTAATAGGTGATCTTTCTCTAACATGGATCAGATCTTATTTTTTTGCTTATTGACTCTATATGCTCATGCTTTCACCTATAGGTAGAATAGGGTTTATTAGGCATTTTAGAGTTTATAATTATTTAATGTTATATAGTGTTTATTGCAAATTAGAGTTTGTAAAATACAATTTTTATTTTCCTTAAGTTTGTTTCCTCACATAGATGAATTTCTCTGCAACCTATGGTTTAATCATTTATTTAGAAAGAAATGTATTGTCTGCTATGTTTTAGATATTTGATAGTCTATCTTCTTTAGGTAATGTTAAATGGTCATGTTAGCATAGACTATGCGGTGTAGAACCTATGATACTATGTGCCAAGACCATAGTGCCTCATATTACCTATGATTTTAATGTTGATGGTGCATTGTTTGTAAACTAGAACCAATGATGATCTCTCGCCTTAACTATGCACGGAACCAAAGTTTGTGATAGAGTTTGTAAAATCTCTACTAGTTAGTTGTAATTTGAATTTTCTTGAAGTTCGTTTTATCTCATAGATGGAGATGCATTGTATTAAAACCGATAAACCCATGCACATAAGATAACTTGCATTTAAACTTCCCTATACACAAAAAAAATTTTACTGATTTCTTGAGAGGATTTGAATTCTCTCGATTATCTGATACATGTGTAATTGTGCACCAAGAAATAAAAATAATAGCATAATCAGAAGGCTAGAGGCAAGAGGTCATGATTAGTTCTACACTAAAATATGCAAATGCAATGAGAAAATTACATTTGGTATAAGCTATGAGAAAGTGGTGATGTGCAAACACAAATGTTGTGAGAATATGTGGTGATGAATTTAATGGTCTGCTTACCCAAAATTTTACCACACAAATGGTTGTGGGTCACATTAAAATCGGTAACCTTCTCTAGCTACAACACTCTTTTATGGCTCACTCGGTCAGTTGTTAACATAAACTAGTTAGAGAGATACACGGATATTAGCCACTATGTACTTGACATGAGTCGGATATTTACACTAAAGGTGTTTTCACAAGGAGATTCGTGGTGGGATTCTAACACGCCATACCATTGAATGTCGGAGGTTGGTTTGGGAGGGTTGTGTGACAATTGACTCGATGGCCCACAGTTCAAAGTATGTCGACATCCTCCATAGAACCACTTGAGATCATCGACATGCATGTGTTGTATCCTCAATTTCTTGAAATCGAAATGTCCATTCAATCCTTTCATAAGCGTAGAAGACTATGACTTATTGGATTTAATGATTTTCATTTACTCTACTTTAAGCATTGATGTCCTTCATGGGCCCATGTTGAGGTCAAGAAATTAAACTTTTTGTGGTAAGAGAAAAACAATTGTTGAGAGAAGTTACTTCTGGTAATCTTGAATGTTAAAAGGTCATCGATTTTATAGTTGTGTCCAAATTTACAAATCCCATTCCTTTTCCACATGATGTATGTGTTTTTCCTTTGACAATTTTTTTTTGGGTTTTTAAGTTCATAGACAAAATGAAGATAGAGTATTTTTGTGGTTGTACAAAATGGAAGAGCTAACGCATGACAAAAACATTCAAGTAGATATTGGTGTCTTATTATGCCACAAACATTTTCACTAAGGGAAAGACTTGTTTAGTGGCTAATAGGCTGAGACATTCTGGTGTCAATGATGAAATTATAATTGTTTGATCATAAATGTAAAGGTTTAAAACATATATATTTACGCCGAAAGCATGTCAAAGGTGGGTTTGGGTGGGGGGTGGTCAAATAGGGGACTCAGTGGCCCACAGTTCAAAGTATGTCAACATGCATGTGTTATATCCTTGGTTTCTTGAAATCGGAAACACCCATTCAATCCTTTCATAAGTGTAGAATATTTTCATTTATTCTAGTTTAAACATTTATGTCCTTCGCAGGCCCATGTTGAAGTCAAGAAATAAAAATTTCCTGTGGAAAGAGTAAAAAATTTGTTGAGAGAAGTTACTTTTGGTAATCTTGAATGTTAAAAGGTCACCAATTTTATAGTTGTGTCCAAATTTCCAAATCCCACTCCAGTTCCACATGATGTATGTGTTTTTCCTTCGACAAAAAATTGTTAGGTTTTTAAGTGCGTAGAAAAAATGAAGATAGAGTATTTTTTGTTACATGAAACGAAAGAGCTAACACAACAAAAAACATTCGAGTATATGTTGGCATCTTATTACGCCAAAGAAATTTTCACTAAGGGAAAGACCTAGTTAGCAAATAATAGGTGTCAGACATTCAAGGGTGAAGATATCTTTTGTTGTTGTTATCCGTACATGGACGTCGAACAAAATAATCTTGGCCTTCCATTTCACTACCCCCACTCTGTGTGACGTGACCACGTGAAACACATTTTGTGCATTTTCCATGTATGAACCCCACAAGTATCCAAGTAGTTCTCTTCCATGTCATCATTATTTTTTTTTCCAAAATTCTTGCGATTCTGCAGATGCTTTCACAAAGGATGAATAGGAAAGGAGGATCGGGTACTAGTGAAAGGTTTTCGTTGACTAACAGGATTCTTGCAACAATGCTTCACTTTAACTATCTGCGTGGAATTTTTCCTTTAAGGATATGTTTGGTTACATTACAGGTTGTTGGTGATTCGAATTCCCATAAGCGTAGGTGCAAGGTACTCTGAATCGGGGATTATTATTTTTGTTTAAAGAAAAGAGTTGGGAAAAATAGGATTTTAAAAACATTAAAATTAAGATGACAAGACTCTCATTATCACTACTATAATGGAAATCTTTTGTCACTGTATTTAGTATCGCATTATTGCACCAAACATTTTCACACAAACTCGAGAGGGAGGAAATTGCGATTCAAAACCCTTGCAAGGATAGAAATTCCACAAACATGAAATGGGACCATGTTACCATCATCATTGAAATTTAGTATATGTACATGAAGATTTACAAAGAGGTTTTAAAAATGCATTGAACAAAACACAAAACAAATACCTTAGGGAAAGTTACTTAAACTTCGTTAAAATATACAATATAATTTATCCGATAATGGTTTGCATAGTTGTAGTAAAAATTGGTTTCTATTTTGATGTCTTGTGTTACTCATTACTTCTTGCATCATGTCCCATAACCATTTTGTGACTCAATATGAAATTTTATGAGTGGGAACCTTAATCGCATTCTTGAAATCTAAATACAAACCATAATCATACATTAACATGAAAACGACAACATAATGAACTCAATGCAAAATTCCATTTTCTTTTACAATTGTTGACTTCCACATTTAACCAAAAATTGTAAGTTTTCCTTTAAACTATTCAATGACCACCCCCATTAAAACCCTACCCAACATGATTTCAATCAAACAAATCTAAAACAAAATGTGGCTACAACATCCAAACATGTAACTTCCTTCCTTAGCAGGTGTAGAGGTACATGGGGACATGGTTGTCTATATTTATATAGTGAGGGATGTTAAAAAGATGTAAATTACTCAGCTAGATGAGGGGCATGATTTTTGAAAGGGAGGGACTGTCACACTTTCCAAATGTACCAGTCTTGTAATGTTTAGCCACATTTGGTGATGATAGCTAGATGTTATGCTTGGTCTCGTTTGGAGATGGCCTCGTCTAGGACCATCATACCAGCTCCTTAGTCAACCAATTCAACAATGGCGACCAAGCCAGATTTGACATTCTCTTTGGTTCATGCACACAACTCATCGATGAAAGATATTCTCTAAATGGTCATCCTCCATATGGCAGAGCTCCAAACCATTGATTCACAGTCAAGTTAATGTTGCTCACAGTGGAACACCTATCGGCGTAAATATAACTAAATATAACTAAGAATCCTTCTTTGATTTTAGAAGTAAATTGTGCAAGAAAGGAAACAAAGAAGCGAGATACTTGTATAAAGTGAAGTGATATTCATGATGAAGACCAAGGTAATCTATAGTCTTCAAACTACAAATCTGGTGAGCCTTACAATATTTACAAAACTGGGTTCAACTTTGTATTGAAATGTAAATTAGTTTAAAAGGGATGGGAGATTTTTTAAACTAGATGGGATTTTTCAAGTAAGTGAGAAAATATAGAGACCATATGCTTGATCTAGTCCTAAATAGAAAAAGTGGCTACCCATAGTTCAGAAGGGATAGTGAGCAGAAAGTACATCAACTAAAGAAGTACATTGATTACTTAATAAGATAAAAACACAAACTCCTTTCAAATTTTCATCCCCAAATTAGTTCTACATAGGATATAATGAATCGTAGATATATCTTAAAATGTCTATCTTAAAAAGGAATCATATGGAATATTACAAATTGGGCCACACCACTTGAGTACACATACTCATGAAATAAACTCAAATGAGTGTATTTTGTAACGAGACAATACACATGGCAATGTACCCACTAAACTAAAGCCCTAAAACAAGAGGTATTATCTATTAAGATTCTTGAACTCGGTATAAAATACGGTTAAAATGGGATTTTATGATAGTCACAATATGGGTTGCATATCACAATATGGATTGCATATACCCCTCAACTTGCGTTAAACCTTGTTTTCTTCTCATCTTATAATAGAAAATATAGGTAGAAAAATTCAAAAATTATTAACTTTTGGATCAAGCGGGAAAATTTAGAGATGTAATTCCAATGGGATCTTGAGCAACAAAGTGGCATTTGAGACATTAATAGAGACAAAATTTGACTAAATTGTCTCAAATAGAGACAATAAAAAAGTTTTATATTGTCTCAAAGTGGGTGTCTCTAATATTGTCTCTAATTATTGTCTCTCAAGAGACAATATAGATTGATACATATTTTGTCTCTTGAGAGACAATATAATTTTTGTCTCTCTAGAGACAATATCATTATTGTCTCCTTAGAGACAATACCGAATACTAACATTTTGTCTCTCTAGAGACAATACTAATTTCAATTTTTATTGTCTCTCTAGAGACGATACGAATTTAAAGAATGAAAAATATGAATTTTAAAACTACATAATAACCAAATATCATATAGTGCAATCAACAAAGTTACATATCATCTATGATGTCGGAGTGGTCTGGTAATTAATATTATAAATTAACAACAATTTGATTTAAATCTTGTGCCCAATAAATGGGTCCACAAATATTTTATTAATATCAAATAAGATAAAATACAAAAGGGTGTCTGAATTCCATTAACCCTTGAAATACAATGATAAAATACAAAAGGGTGTCTAAATTCCATTAACCCTTGATATACAATATTAACACCTTCTCTCCACCACCAACTTCAAGTGATCCATATGATTCCCTAGTGCTACTTTGAGGTTATTTTTCTTAACTTTAATTTTGAGCAACTTCCTTTTTGAGCAATTGCCTCTCCATCGGCAACAGTCATCTTCATGTTCTTCGCTTTGATTGTCTCAACTTTGATGTAATTCTCTACTATCATTAGTAGTGAAAGGTGCATTGGATTCTAAGAAATTATGATCACATATTTTACTCCAATTCTGCCAAAAGTATTCACAAATTACATTTAAATTAGGACAATAATTAGTTTTTACTAAATCGACCGATCTTTACATTTTGTTCTAAAAAATTAGTTATCACTAACTCATTACTGTCAATCCATTTTCATAACTTATATCAAGGACTAACCTCAGACATTATAATCCCTAGAATTCCACACATGCCTAGTGAAAATGTTCCGATATAAGCCTGTACAGAAAAACAAAAAAGAAGCCATTATTCATCTATTTTTTCTTTAGTGGATATTCTACACTACATGCATGAAAATTGAGTAAAAACATACAAGCATTATATACAAACAATGCCCAGTGAAACCATTGAGGCACAACACTCACCAATAGACCAATTAAAGCTACCCTACTTCAAAGAAATTTCCAAATCAGATTGATGAGAATGCCCCTGTATAACAGAAAATGAGTCAAGATAATCCACAATAAACATGAATAATTGTGATCTTTGCTCTAATTTCTGTTTTATAGTTTATACTTTTATGTACTTTGTAATTTTCTTAAGTGATTGATTCTCTCCTTGTGGATGTATGGAACATCAAAGCTCCATTGTCAATAAAATTATATTATATTCAACTACATTTTTGTTTTGTCTTTAGATCAGTTTCTTTGCATGTTATTTTTTTGTTGGATTTTCCTAAAGTCAGCTGCATGAAGCCTAACATTTTGGATCCCACTTCTGGATCCATCTTCGGATGATAATGTCATCTCCATAGTAGTATTACGAATGATTAAAAAGAGAATTACTACTTTATTTGCATCTCCATACCAGTATCCTAATTGCAGTGAACAATTTAATTAAATGAAAATAAATCCCAACAATAAAGATGGGTGGATATAAAGATGTGATAAGTGTAATTACCAGTATGTAAAAGGACAATCCAACCACAAAGCAACTGACGCTCATTCCTCCAGTAGCAATCTAAAGACAATTTTCTCTTAATATTCATGTAAATAAGCAATGAAAATCCTTATAATAGCCTTTTATCAGAGCCTAAGTTCATACCATAAGAAGTGGTCATCTACCAGATTTTCCATCAACAATGCACTCTATTGTTGTCATTGCACTTTGCCAAGCAATATATACATATTGGTAAACACAGAAAATGTGCTTCATCATGGAGACAAGCCAAATGGGGTGTTATTATATAAGGAATTAGACATATTTGGCACCTGCAGTATAGCTATTCCAACTGATGTTTCCAGCCTATGCTTTGTCTCGAGTGAACCTATTAGCTACCATGAATTTTTTCCTGTAAACAATCAAATCCCCATAAATATCACATGAATGAAGAGGTGCCAAGATGAAGGCATAAAAAGTGAACAAACATATAAGAATGTATGAATAATGCATATCATAAGCACAGACCTGGTATGATGTTGTTATTAAGACTTCGACACTAGCTTCAAGATATTCTTCATGAACCTAATTAATGATACAATAGTAATGCATATAGGAAATCAGAGGAATAAGACACAAAGTATATTATCTATTTAACATTGATTATCAACAAGAAGAACTAACAAAGAAGAACATGACAGTTTGAAAAAGGAAAAAAAGGTGGGCTTTGAGATTGTTTTGAATGCATTCTTATGATGAATCTAACATTTGTGTGAATAGTGAAACAAGGGATCAACCTCAAGAAGTTTAAGAATGGATAAAACCATAAGACACTTGTTGAATCACCAAGGAAATAGAAAAAGTGCAAAAGGACTAGGTTGAGTAACCAAGGGGAAAAGTGAACATTACTTGATTCGCAAACTTAAGAGCATACTGACCTTGAAAAGGATGTGATGCTTAAGAATCAGGGAGAAGATATTATAGGCCATTGAAGGTGAACTCTATCAGGTGAGGAAAGATTTGAGCAAGAAGAATAGTTTGGCTATATAGGATTATAAAGGATACTCAAATTCCAGAGCTAAGTTGAGTTGAAAATGCTATAAATTCTTGATTGTTGATGTATTTATGTGAATGTGTGATTCTTTTCTGCATCAAATAAGTTCCTAAATAAAAGTTTATCTAAATCATCTAGCAAGAAAAATTAATATATAATATGTACAACAAGTAAGGGAGTTATTATGTCTCACCTTGTCGACCCTTTCTAGTCTGGCCCTCCCTCCTGCAACTGTTGTCCCACAAGTGAGCCTCATACCTACTTGTCCATCTATGTCTGCAAGGATTTCATGATAACAATTACAATAATTTAATGTCCATTGCTTCAACAAGTACAAGAACATTGTTAAGCTTAATGTGAAGTCATATTTACAATAGAGAAAATATGTTTGAAATAGACTATGTATTTTTAACATGGAAAAATAGACTATGAAAACACATACACCAACAAACCTGAGAAGCCAATAATACCATTAGTCCATAGAAACAAATGATTTCAGGCTGAAACGAAAGTATGAAGAGGAAAAATATTCACTTATAGAGCAAATGGAAATCAAATTTAAATAAATATGAGAACACTAACCTTCAAAACTATGTCAATTTGGTCATGTAATTGTCAATGTAAAGGTAATAGTGATTGACAACTCTTCGATAATGTGCTTTTTAATCCAACTCTGATAACTGCACCAAAACATAAAATATACACTAGTATACTCAATATCGATATTTTTCATACCATGAACTAAATGGAACTGTAACATTAAACAATTGACATATCAGTCTCTAGTGTAAGCAACAACTTTCTCAAATATACCAAACATTACTCTAAACCTCCCAATTTATCACATTCAATACATATGTTTTTTAACATACATCATTACATATTGCATAATGATTACAACATTGTTGCATACACTCTAGACTTATAAGTCAATAATGCCAAGTTACAATTTCCAAATAGGTGATGATATACAAATTATTGATATTGGAAAATAGCAAATTCCTCTCTTTTCTATGCTTTCACTATATGCAACAAACAAGTTTCTAACCCCAGTTTACATTTTCAGTGTACTCCCACCTTATGCCAAAATGGGAGATTTGAAACAAGGTATGGACATCCATAAAAGCATAAAGGATAGAGGAATTTCACCAAATGTTGTAGTAGTAACTTCCCTAGTAGACATGTATGTAAAATGTGGAAGCAGAGACAAAGCACATGAACCATTTGACAAAATGCCTCAAAGAGATGTGTTCTCATAGATAGAATTTATTACAGGCTATGCATAATAGGGATTCATTGAAAAGGCTTTAGAAACTTTCAAGAAAATGTAATTGTCAGCTTTAAAGCTAAATTCAACAACCTTTGCTAGCATCCTACCTTCCCGATGCTTGCTGGTATTTCCCCTGCAAGATTGTTGTTTGACAAGTCCAAGATTGTGTTTGCTTCCAGCACATAGGTGAGGGTATACTCATTTCCTTTCATCTCTATCCTCATACAGTGTATTACCACTCACTTCTGAAGATTCAAGGTTTCTAAATCCCTCCTGGCCCTCCAGGCAGGGGAATTTTTCCCCAAATTTATTATTGGATAAATCCAACACCTGCAGCTTAGACAAGTTTGTAATCCATAAAGGAATACCACCTTCGAGCTGATTAGAGCCAAGACTTACAACCCTCAACTCTTGACAATTTGCAACGAGGTTTGATGGAATCACACTGTCAATCTATTCTTGCTGAAATCTAGAAGCTTAAGTTGTGTACAATTGGCCAAGGATGCAGGCAGGGTCCCTGAGAATTTATTTGAATGAGCAGACAAAACCTCTGTAGAAGAGGAAAATTTAATATCTAGATCCCGAAGAATGAGTTTCGGACAACTTTAGCCTCCTCAATGTTGTGTGGTTACCCAATGTTGTAGGAATGTTGTGTGGTTACCAAGCTTTTTCAAATTTCCAAGTTCAGCTGGTAAATTGCCAAACAGGGAGTTACCCCCTAAAAACAATCTCTCGAGTGAAGAACAATTACCGAGAGCTGCAGGGATTTTTGATTTCAAGCTGTTGAACTGTAGGTAAAGGTATTTTAAATTGTTAAGCTTGCCAAAATGAGACAGAATGGTCCTGTGAGATTATTGTGAGAAAATGCAATGTAATATAATTCAGAACAATTACTGAGAGAAGGAGGGATAGAACCAGTAAGCATGTTGCCTTCAAGGTAAAGATAGGACAGATTCTTAATCAAGCTCAAAATAGGGGGATTGTATCAGTGAAATTATTGTAGCCAATGCTCAATTCAATCAGAGATGTGTAGTTGCTCAGAGAAATTGGAATGCTTCCACCGAGATGATTATTAGACAAGGAGAGAATCTCCAACATGCCTAGGTGACCAAATTCTGGTGGTATGGTTCCTGTCAAATTATTTTCTCATAGTACAATCCTTTGAAGGTCTATGTAGTTGCTCAGAGAAATTGGAATGTTCCCAACTAGGCCATTTCGACAAGCAAACTTTCTTCAAATTTACCAAGCCACCAAATTGTGCAGGTATGCTCCCCGTCAAGTTGTTGTATGAAAGTCTGATCAACTGAAGGTGCATACAATTAGCAAGGGATATGGGGATGGAACCCTTGAGTCCATTGAAGCTAAGGTCTAATATCGTCAATGCTTTCAGGTTGCTGAGCTGAGGTGGAATCCTCCCCGTAAAAGAATTATGGGAGAGATTGAAAGTTTGTAACAAGGAGAGGCCTCCTATAGAGGGAGAAATTGTACCTTCCAACCCCAACTGAGGGAGAATAATGGCCACCACTCTGAGTACCTTTTCTGCACCAAATACCATTCCACGAGCACAACTATCTGAATTGTTAACAGTCCAGGTGGAGAGTGACTGCATTGGGTTGAGTGTAATGGCATTTTTGAAGGACAGGAGATTTTCAACATCGCTCTCATGATCATCATTATCACTACCATCTGACCTGGCCAAGTTGAATCTCCATCCACTAACACACATGATGTTTCATAACAGAAAACCTTCCTTGAATATCAGGGCGATGGAAAGCATTCTCCCCAGTATACCAATTTCGTTATTATTATTGCATTGGCACTGAGAATGATTAATAACATTGCAAGCACAATATTTCCATTAAAACAAATCTCTCCATTTGCAGGTTACTTGTTCTTCAACTCAAAACTGAATGAAAATATTTCACACAACACTCCCTTTATGTAATAAGGAAAACAAAACAAATTTAACTTAAAATAGTAGATTATACACTGAAGATGTTAATTTAACAATAACTTGGAATAAATGTCATGTTGTTCAAGTTGAAAGGGAGGGGCGTAAGACTGTATGCCCCTTCTATAAAAAGGAAAGGTAAATTATCTAAATGTACATGTTTCTCTCCTCCTAAAATTATCCAAGTATACGTAGAGAAGGAAGACAAAACAAAAATGCAGCCTTATAGTGTAAAAACCAGCATTCCAGAGTTTGTCAGTATGTCACATCAGATGAAATTGAGATTTTATAGGAAATACATCTAGCTTCTATGGACACTAAAACTTGAACATTTTGAATTTTCGGACAAACATGCACAGTTAAAAAAATTGATTCCCATGTGATGCCAGAGTGGATTTGTTTCCATTTTGTCAAAACATTTCACATGTCATCACTATGCTAAACATATTTTGTACATCTGAAAAACATACACTTTCTATTATTGTTTGATGGATGTCCATACCCTGTTCCAAAACTCTCATTTTGGCACAGGCTGGGAGGATGCTTGCAAAGATTTTGGATTCTTGGCTTTAAATCGACAATGGCATTTGCTTACATGCCTCTAAGGACTTTTCAACAAACTCATTTTGTGCATTTCATGCAACAATGACAATTAAGGGGATGCCATATGGAAAAGGCATTTCTTTGAAATTCCTCAAGACTTGTCAAGAAAACCATTTATCCTGCAATCATTACATTCTATGACATCACATTTCTTCTAGGCATTTTTCAAACAGTCCACATGCCTTGTGCTTTTGCATACATTTCTACCACAACTACAACATCTGAAAAAAATCCCCTTTCCATTATGCTTTGATGGATGTCAATACCTGTTCCAAAGCTCTTATTTTGTCATAGGTTGGAGTATGCTGACAAAGGTGAACTGATCAGATTTTCTACATGTTCGTTGCATTTGACATTATCCCATTCCTATCATATTCATGACATTATACCATTCAATGCATTAGATTCATATTAATCTCATATAAAAACAACATAATAGGAAAGTGTATTCCATTATATAAAGTCTTAGTAAGAGGTTTAGTAATAAGACTTTGGTTTTCTCTATCAAATAACATAAATGTGACTTAATGTTCTCTTTAATTCATTTTAGGATTTAGGATATGTGTCAGTCATTATGGTGTTGTTTTCCTATAAATCAACAGTTCAAGCTCAATAATACATCTAAGAAGCATTTCTCTTTCAAGCTCACTATTGTGTTCTTGCTTGGTTTCTTTATGTTCAGTTTTCAAAATATAATAAACAATTTGTGACATTCACCCAACATTTATAGAATAAAAAAATAGAACATGTAATGAGACGTGTATCGTCTTATACACTTGAACATAAAAAACCAAAATATGATGGTACCTTCAGATAGGAAAGTTTTATGATTCCATAGACTATACCCAACGTGATAGTAGATACATGAGCTACCTGCATTTAATGAAAAAATTAATTGATCAAACAAACATGAAAAATAAGAAAATGAAATGTTGTTTGTGTACATACAATCATAAATAACTGCAATATTTAACTTTCCCATAACTGTACCTTATCACATTACCTGGACTGATAGACATATTATTATGGATGAATTGAATACTTACAATTTTACTAACACATCCGTATAGTGCATTCCTGAGCAAGTAAAATGAGCAGCAAAAGATTTGTATTAACTATAGCAAATGGAAACAATATAACCTGGCCTGATATCATTACAATGTAATTACTAATAATGTTAAAATGACACTTGGTATACTGCATCCCTGAGCAAGCCAAACAAGTAGCCAAATATTTCTATCAACTAAAACAAATGCAGATAGTGTAACCTACTACATTTAATTTATCACAAACTATACCTAATCAAATTACCTGGCCTTATAGATAAATTATTACCAAGGTAATTGAACTCTTATAATATTTTGATAGCACTTCTGTAAGCTGCATTACTGAGCAAGCAGAAATACTAACCAGATTTTTTATCATAAGTAACAAATGGAGACATTGATACACAGAAAGAGGCTGGAACATAGAAAATTTACAATTATTCTCGGGTTGTATGACAGGCACCAAATTTAAGAAAATTGCATGCTAAAGGTATGCTTTTAAAGACAAACAAAAGACTATATGATTCTACTACGATAAAAGTTATTTCCCACATACCATTTCACTTCCATAGTATTTCACTTTTTTTTATGACTGAGACAACTACGTAAGGTAATTTCCTATTAAAGGCAACTGGAAATCATCAATTGGTATTGAAAAAGTATTTCTTGAAAATACGACAAATTACTTGCACAATTCTAAAAGATTGATCATGACAGCAGATACATAATTCAATTGATTTTAAACATCAAATGAGAATATTTGAAAATAAACATGTTAAGATGAAATTACATGTACCAACTTCTTTACACTTTCCTTTGACTTTGGATCATCATAAAGCATAGTAACTTCCTTCATTGCACACATTTTGCCAGTTTCATTAAAAATATGACAAGGTTATTAGGAGTAGACATGGGCTCAAAAATCACTGAATAATGTTTATAGAAGTAATAACATAACCAAAAATAAGCGTCAAATATTCCCCAATGCAATGTTGAATAAAATAATAGAAACTTGGGATTGCTACATGCAGATATTCATGTATCCTACAATGCAATATATTTCATCTAGATTATGGAAAAATGTATCAAGGAAAAATTAGATTGGGGGAAATGGCTAGAACAGTGACATAAATTTAGTCCATCTTCCCAAATCCTTTGCGGTTGCATCAAGTAATAATTCAAGAAACAATAAAGTAATATGAAGGGATATTTGCAATATCCATTGTGACAAAACAATGAATTAGCCAATGATAACTATGCAAAGTATAAAATGGCCAGAATAAAGCCCGTCAAACATCCCTCAGTGTGTAATGCTAACAAAAGATAACAGAAAACTCAGGATTTCATCTGTATATATTCTTGTGTTGTGCAATGTAATCTATTTTTGTCCAGGTAAAGGCAAAAGTTATCAAGGAATGCAAAATAAGATTGGCAAAATAAGCCAGAACTATGACATAAATTTAGTCATCCTTCCCCTTCAATAATTTGAGCATTGGGAAAGAGTTCAAGGCATGATAAAACTAGTATGAAGGGTTAATTACAATATCCATTGTGACAAACAGAGAGACATAGTTTTTTAACAAAAGTAGAATACTTAAGACAGAATGCTGCCCAAGAATACAATAGTGATTGACAATGAATGTCTTTATACATGGACCAGACATCTTTAAATTGGGATGTGGACCAATTACAAATGGATGCAAACCGACTATATTAAAGAAAAACTACCATGCAAAAAATCAAAATTATTGAGGGAAAATGATTGAAGAAATCTAAGTTGTGCAATCACATGTATGTGCATAATGCATCACACAAATTTTCAAAAAAATAATACAGACCATGGGTGATCAGTTTGGAAAAATGATTGAATAGTAAGATGATAGATGCATAATTGTTAAGACCAACATAAAAATGCCCAATTTTCCCCCTTCCTAGAAGTTTTCCTTTCTTCCAGCATGATCCAGGACTTGGAGGATTGTTTTCCCGGCCAGGACTCCAAGGAAGTGCAGAAGATGAGGAAAATGTTGATCCAAAAGCAACAAAGGGTGACGAGTTTCAAATAGATAATGGAGGTAGGGGAAAATGACGCCTGTGTGTTACCCTTCTTCTAACCAGCTGGTTAGGGATTCAGGACCTACTCCAACAACACGAGGATGCAAAGGAGTAACAACCCCACTCGGAACTCTTGAACTTGGACCACTTGTCATTCTCAGACTAGGAATGGGAGAATACTTTGGGCTGACCCTACTCTGCTGCCAGAAGGGTTGTCCAACCATATCTCCACCCATAGAATTATGCCTGAATTATAACCTAAACCAGGACTTGAACAATGACTTGACCCAAACAGAGTTGTCTCAGGATAAGGTTTTGTTTCCCAGAAAGTGTTGTTATGAGATTGCTCTGACACACAAACTCGCATTGGACATCTTGAAGGGTTGGACATGGAACTCTCTAGTGAACTTCCAAGTATTCCATTAACTGGAATTTGTAGGCATGTTGGAGCATCTCGGTTATTCAAAAAAAAAAATTGGGTGAAGCTGAGCTTAGGAGAATGCCCTGCATTCATCACACTTCAAGCATACATAGCAAAAACATCTATCAGAACAGAAAAATAACCTTCGAGAAAAAGTATTTTGATTACCTTTCAAGCAGTGGTTCATAATATTACATAAGCTACAAAATTTAAAAATGGGAATAAAATAGCTAAAGAGAGACTCAAGATGCCAATATAATCCACATATATTACAAGGAAAAACTTACTAAGAACCTACAAAACCATTTGCAATGAATCTACTAGCGAGGGGTGCATCACGATGCTTACAATGAGCATTTTCTGGGCTATTGTTCTTTTGCAGATCTACAGCTTTAACATTATCTACAAAGCTCACACTAAAAACAGATGAAGATGCGACCATCCATCCACATCTACACTATCCAACTTGTTTGATGCCCGGCTAGGGGAAGGAAGTGGCAAACAAGGAGATGATCTCATTTTTTTGTGATTTGAATCGCTTATCTCTTTTTCAGATGTGGTGCATCTCCCTCATTCTTTTGTTTAATAATTCTCCATTTCAAACCTTAAATCTACCCTTGATTAGAACAATCCATTCTCATGCAATAAATCCAAAATGCTGAAATCCCTAATTGTGTTTCCCAGTTTGGAGCAAGTTTTAAAATAAGGATTTTTTCAAGTTTAAAAATTTTCCATAAGAACATCAAATTTTTAAGGATGAATCCAAATTTTTCATTTCCCACATATTTATTTATAACTCTGGAGGTGATCGGGCATTGTTGATAATATGTTTCTACCATTCTAAAGTAGGTGAATGTCTATGGTACAAACCTTAAATCTGCTAACAATCCATTCTCAGCATCATGCGGGACTTTTGTTTCCCATGGATACATTAGATTTTCATTTAAAATCCAAAGAACATCAATTTTTAAGGATGCATTTAACCTCCATAAATCTCAGGTGATGAAAATTCTAAAGTAGGTGAATTCAAAGTACAATGGATACATCATTCCAAAAATCCAATAGAATAGTGAAACATGGGAGAAATTGTATAGGCTTATGATTGTTGGCATAAATTTAAATACAATATCACTCTCAACAGCTAAGGAGGCTAATCATCTATAAAATTAAAACTAGGAGACTGGAGCTAAAAGTTGAATACACCAATGAACACTATCCATTTAGTTTCAAAAAAGGAGCATTTCATGTAGGAACATCATTTGTTACTGATAACATGGTCCAAATTACAATAAAATTAAGTCTTAAAAAATAATGGGTAGATTATACCTTTAAGATATGCAATGGTGGATCTTGAGGTTTTGTATGCAGAGCCAGGCCCTACAACTAGACCTGTATTGATTGTCACCATATTCACTCCTTTGTCCATTGCCAGGGCCCATGTTGTCTTCTTTGACAGTGTCTTGCCCAATGCATACCACAGCTGTAATCACAACAACAACACACCCTTTAATTTAATGAACTTATTGATTATACATTCTAGCAGGCAATTGCATAAACCTTACCTTCAATCTTATAAAGGTTTACATCTCTCCAATGTCTCTCATGGAGGTCAGCCACTGAATTTTTGTCATCTCTCCAAGCTATTACAGCCATTGAAGATGTGAATACCACTTTTTGGCATGTTTCAGTATGAGCACATGCTTCCAACACATTATGGGATGCCCTCACCTCAACTTCAACCATCACCTCCTACACACCCACCAAAAAGTAAATCATCACCGCATTTCTTTTTACAACAAAACCAGCCTTACATAATTTCTAGACATAACTTGTGGACAAACCAAAAACCTAATTTACTTACATCATATTGAGGGGGATCAAACGTGTAGAAAAGGCCACAACATCCATTCAGTGCATCCACAATGCAGTGATAATCCAACATATCTGCATACAAGATCTTCAACCGCTCCCCATTCAATTTCATTAAAGATTCAACTTCACCGCCACCAAAGTAAATCATCATATTTCCAACAGTTAATCAAAGCATAACTTATCTTTGATCAATTTTGACAATCAAGTTTGTAAATATAATTCTCAAACTGGACACCCACAAACACAATCATGTATATGGGTAGCTAAATTGGCTTTTGACAGGTCTTGCAGACCAAGTTTTGGTATACAACAAATCTCATCTCATTTCATACTTTAATCCACTGTAAGATATATATACCTCCATTCTAGATAGTGGCATGCACATTGTAACCCCTATGTAGAAGACCCTGAACAATCCAGAGGCCAACATAACTGGAGGTGTACATTCCATAGATGAGTTACTTGTTGGTGACCACAATATAGAGTTTAGACTACTGCTGGCTGGAGTCACCCATTGCAGATCGTATTCCTTATGCATGCTTTCAAATTTTGCATATTGATTTTCCTTAGTGCGGAAGCCACAAAAAGGAAATGTTCCCATTTTTTTGTAATGCTTTACTGGTGTCCATACCCTGTTTCAAAACCCCATTTTGCATAGGCTGGAAGCACGAAAGTGTGGAAGTAGGTTGAATAACAATCCACATTTACAACTAATAAAGATTAGGTTCTATACACCATTGGCACTTTGGTTTTAGCTGCTAGATCATTGTTGTGGACCAAAACCCACTGATCCGTGATGTTTTCCATCATCCATGAAAATAAAAATCTCCCACTAAGATCAAACAGAGCATTAAGGGCTTCACCCCAAATCAAATTTGAGTGAAGAAGGGAACAGGGCTTGGGGATTTGGGCAGGTTGCAATTCATGAAATGGTCCAAACCTAAAGGAAACCCTAAAGATCAAAGACACCCGAAGAAATTATCTCCATCAAAAATTTCCATACGTAGTGGCTCAGAAACCCTCCCATGAAAAAATGATGGAGAATCTTCATCTGGTTAAACCAGGGGAAACAAAACCTTGGTCTTTATATTCATCCAAAAATCTAGGAGGCAACATCGCCGAGACATGAGATGCCTCCTTATGCGAATGAAGCACCCACACAAAATAGAACCCGATCTTCCCAAATCTGAGGCCTCAACGGAAACCTATATGACTGACAGCGGTGGTTTGTTTTCCAACCATTGATCGTAGAATCGGTTTCGATCTCGAACTTGCCTAGCTTCCTATCTTGGTAGTATGTGTGGTCAAAGTAGGCAGAGAGGACAACAAAGGACCCACATGCGGTGAAGGGGTTTCATTTTTTGCTGCAATGCCTCCACAAACCTTCATTCCAAGGCATAGAAAGAATTCACCACAATCTAATATATTTTCTTGCAAGCATTCAAACACTCAAGAATTGGGCAGGCTTCCAACGGGGTAATAATCGAAGGAAGGTTTGTCTAACTTCAACAATCCATAACAACAGTCAATAACATTTAACGGAATCTAAAAAATAACAAATTAGAAGCACAAATTTTACATACCCGTGTCTGAATGATAAAATATAGAAAAATTGGTAACATACATTGGCCAAATTGAAGAGCGTGTTTTTTTGGAAAGGGTTACCGCCCACTTGAGCACCATGCAGGTGATTATGTAGGTTGTCGAGCCATTGAGATTGGTTATCAGTTGGCTCACATGAATTTCTATATTATCCAGTGATAGAAAACACTCCATCATGTTCACCCACCTTTGTGAGGGATTCACGCATGCAGTCTGGTATGATCGCTGGTCAAAGCGGGATGCCAAGACTTTGAGCATGGGTGAAAGCATTTTTTACCTTTGCAATAATTTTGTGCCATGACTTGGAAAAAAAAATCAGCACATAGGGGGGCGAGAGATGAAAGGGCAAATGCGCAAAAGTGAATAAATTAGTATAAAAAAATTAAAAGTTAAAATAGAAATTTAGAGACAAAAGTATAATTGCAAGCTTTTAAAAAGAAGGTGTTAATGTGTATTGTGGTGAATGTATAAAAATGTATGGGGGTGCATATGAGTTTATTCATATGAGATGGGAAATGCTTGGTAGCTGCATGCTTCATCATCCCCGAGGCCTTCAACAAGTTGGGTGCTTACCGTGGCCCCGAAGTTGTCTCCTTCTCTCACCGTCGCATATGGACCGCCGACTACCGACTTGTTTTGCGGTGTGGGGCTCTTCTTCTAGATGGAGGAACTCGAGTTACTTTGGTGCAAATATTCCCATCGATTTAGTTGTTATTGTAATTGCATAAGTGATCCTGTGGGTGGAGCCGAATACTACCTGGAAACAAATGGACAAGTTAGTTAATGTTACTAGTTACTTTCAACTTCCAGTAGCCATTAGGACTAGTTTTGTGTTGTTAACAAATATTGAAATCGTGGATTGGAGGAAAAGCTTTGCCTGTGGGGGCATTTGAACAATTGTTCATTAAAATATATTTGTGCGTACAATGCCCTTGGAGAATTGAAATCATAACATAACTAGACAGGATAGATGCAGAGGATACCATTCGTTATAGTCCCCTCGAGACACGTAAATCATATGTAAAACTTATCATGACACTGTTTTGGGTGCATAGTTAAAGCGATTGGTATACAATGCCCTTAAAGCATAGTAATCATGGCATAATCATATAGGGTAAAGGCAGATATCATCATTGGAGCTAGTCCCAGCATCATCCGATAGGTTTTGCAGACAAGTGCACATTAAAATCATATGTAATGAAGCAGAGGTCATGAGGTGAGGTTACATTGGGATAAGACCTAATAAATATAATAAGTTTTATTAGTTAAGAAACTTATTTACCATGAGGTAGTTACATTGGGATAAGACCTAATAAATCGGCTTTAAAGTGTTTTATCCAACGGTCCGTCGTTGCTTATTAAAAAATATTTTTTAAATACATGTGGAGGGATAAAGCACTAGACAACTAGAAGATAGTTGGAAAGGAGCCTTTAAAACCTTTTCGAGGCCTATGTTTCCTTTGGGTTTACTTCATATCCTCTACATTTCGGTGGTCTACATCTACATTCAGTCTTTATTTTTTCTGCATTTTTTGAGGTTTGGGTAGCTATTATTGGCTTGTTTGTGGTCATTTTTAGCTATGAATATTTTATGTTTTGTTCTTGTTGGACATCCATCTAAGGTTTCATCATTTTGTTTGTTTGTTTTTTTGGTTGTTTTTCCTCTTAATGGCCACCATGAGCACGAGAGAAAAAATGAAGTAATTTGATGGAGATATGGAGCTTTATTTCTTCATTTGCACCCATTATTCACCAAGGGAATTCATATTCTACACGTAAAGAGACACAAGCGAGTCATTTCTTTGCCATTCATTCTATAGATTAAGAACATCTGCAATTGTTTGTTTAGGTATATTTCCCCGGAGTTAGGATTTATAAATTCCATTAAACAAATTCTTAAAAATTTCAAATGTCATGGTTAGATGTGCTAATTGGTTTTTTTCAAAGATAAATGCACCTAAATGTCTAAATTGGGGTTCAAATATGGCCAAGTATGAATATTTTAATAGTTGATCTTTCTCTAACATGGATCATATCTTATTTTGTTATGCTTATTGACTCTATATGCTCATGCTTTCCCTACTATTAGGGTAGGGTTTACAAATAATTTAAAGACATTTTTCGAAGGTAAATACATAGGTTTTAACTAGATATTTTATAGTTTATAATCTATTTAATATTATATAGTGTTTACATTTGCGATTTAGAGTTTGTAAAAGTTCTCTTTGGTTAGATGTAATTTTTATTTTCCGAAGTTCATTTTATCACATAAATGAATTTCTCTACAACCTATGGTTTACTCATTTATTTAGAAAGAAACATCTTGAGTGTTACGTTTTAGATATTTGTTAGTCTATCTTTTATAGGTAATGTTAATTGGTCATGTTAGTATAGACTATGGATGGGTAATAATAGATTATGGAGTGTTAATTGTATAACATCAACATTACTTGGAAAACGATGTGGATGATCTATATCGACGCGTTCAACGGTACGGTGTTCAACGACATCATCCACGGTTCTCCTCCAACTCACAAGAATTTTGACACACTTCCAGTGATAATTAGGACACGTGTTTTCAAGAAGCAAAAAATCAATACAACATACAACAAACAAAATAGCAGCAGAGTAGTAGTTTCCTCTGAGAGACAATTGAACCCGCTTCATATACAAAAAGATACTACAACCCATATCGATCAATTTGTATATAGTAAAACAAGGAGATATTAGGGTTACAGATATATCTCTGTGTGCAGTTTTGATTTAACCCATGATTTTAGGATGGCTATGCTCTAGTTAGCACAGTTCCCCGTAACGTTATGCTCGCTGCAATTATCCAACTAAATTTACAACGTTAACTTGGGTTTGTTGGACATGGGTCTATTTTTCCCATTCAACTTTTATTTTTCTCTTAAATACATGGAGAAACAAACAACAAATAGGATACTTATGAAGTTATATGATTCATATAATATCACGTATATAATATTTTTTCAATTGTAATCTTATCACTCTAAGGAGTATTTATATCGAATGCCCTTAAAAATAAATCTAAAATGTGTCTTAAGTCTGTAAATCTTAAATTTCTTAACATTAAACTTGTTTTATAAAGAAAATATTAATAATGCGTACAGGATGAGGATAAATCTAAAATATCTATAGCTTGTAAATCCTAAAATTTCATTGTTATACTTGTCATATTGAGGAAATATTGATAAAAAGGCATACAAGTTGGCACTTTTTTATTTTTTATTTTAGCCATCTGTAATTTGTTTTTACCGCGGTTAGTTTTTAGCCTCTCGATCGACCGGGGTTCCAAGCCACAAATAAACACGCAACCCACCGTTTACGTGTCTCACTTTAAATGTATGACACACCTTGCCGAATGGGCCCCCCCTCTTTTCGGAACAAAACATTGGTAGGAAGTTGTTATGTTCGTCACCAATATCTCCATTCTAAATGATGTGTTTACAGTCTCTTTCGTCCAATCAAAGAGACCAAGTGAATGTTAGCATATTTCTTGTGATCTATTGAACACGCATCTTCACCATTTTCTTCAAATGTAAGTTTTTATTGGCGCTTTTCCATGCCATATTGAGGTCTTTCATATATGTCAATGTTGTTTTATTGAATTTTAATCTATATAGCCTGAATTAATACCATTTAATTTTCCAAGACCACCAGACGTAAAATCCATTCCTGGCACTTCAAAGTACGTCAACATCCTCCACGGAACCACTTGAGATAGTCGACATGCATGTGTTGTATCCTCGGTTTCTTTAAATCGACAACGTCCATTCAATCCTTTCATAAGCGTAGAAGACTACGACTTATTGGATTTAATGATTTTCGTTTACTCTACTTTAAACATTGATATCCTTCATGGGCCCATGTTGAGGTAAAGAAATTAAACTTTCCTCTGGCAAGAGCAAAAAAATTGTTGAGAGAAGTTACTTTTGGTAATCTTGAATGTTAAAAGGTCATCAATTTTATAGTTGTGTCCAAATTTCCAAATCCCACTCCAGTTCCACATGATGTGTGTGTTTTTCCTTTAACAAAAAATTGTTGGGTTTTTAAGTTCATAGACAAAACAAAGATAGAGTTTTTTTGGTGGTTGCATGAAACGAAAGAGCTAACGCAACAAAAACATTCGAGTAGATGTTGGCGTCTTATTACGCCAAAGACATTTTCACTAAGGGAAAGACCGGGTTAGTGACTAATGACTTTCTATAAAAATCATCCGAGTAGATGTTTTCAAATGACTTTCTATAAAAATCCTAATGAGGAAAGGTTCTCATTTATTTGATTAAATTGAGTATGCTTGATTTATCTCTTACAAGATAAATGCATATGTGGGTGTGCATTTTTGTTTTGTTTTAGTGTAAATTCTTTTCTAAGTATTGGGGTTTATTTTTTGGTGGAAAAGAATGGAAGGAAGGGGGTTTTCTTATATTGCATGATGATACATTTTTTTGTGCCCTAAGAATGACATCCATCTAATGGTTGTGTGCCATATATGAGGTCATAATGTAGTTTAACTTTAGCTAGCTTAGACCAATCTAGTGTGGTTTAGTGTGTGGGCCTCTCATTTCTGAGGTAGAGGAGCGTTGGTAGAGACATAACTTATGAATAACAATAGTCACACCCTTAGATATTTTGGGGCTTATGCAAGGCATGTGTTTATTAGAGATCCAACTAGAAAGACAAGATATTGATCAAATGAATAAACAATGACACATAATACGTAAATATATTTTTTATAAATTTACAATCTTATTTCTCTTATGAGAACTTTAAAAAATCATGTGTTCTATAGTATGCATAACTCAAATAGTGAAATGACTATTTTTATGTCGATGGGTGTTTACTACTACCAAACCCCTTAGTATATAATGCAAATCGATGGTCTAGGCCTCTTCTTCTTTACGGGGGACAACCAATAGTTTATTTTTGGTTGTTGATTTCCTACAGTCTTATTCATTATGGGTGCCTCAATTATTCTGGGATGGGAATACATTGTGTTATGGATGTTTTCATCGAGATTTGTGTGCCTAGTGGTGTTACGGGGCTCGAGGGTGATAAGGAAGCTTGAAATAAATCTATGGCATGGTGGTTTTAATGTTATTATCGAGGAAGCTTGGGTGTGAGACACATTTATGGATTTTAAGACCACACAACAATAATGTTTGGTTGTTTAGTTGTGAGGTGGGCATGAGCATAGTCAACTGGGTCATCAGCATTATAAAGAGTAGGTATCCTGGTGGGACCTTGGCCGCTAGATTTATGAAATGATTTCATATGGATATTTGTTATTTGGGAATTTTTCATTTTTTTATAGATTTGTTTTTTGAATATTTTTGTTTTTATAAACCTTTGTTAGCCATTTCAAATGTTGGGTTTAGAAAAAACCCTACATTTGAAGAACAAAATCACTACAGAGAAGGGTATACAGAAGGTAAAACCTATTTTCTATGCAGATATATTATTAACACTATAAATTTTCATGTTTTTTTTGCACGGTATAAACTCAATTTTGGTAAGTATAGTTCATAACATCTTGTCACATTGGCTCTCTTTTGATATGTTCTTTGAAGTTGTATATAACTTTCTTTTATTTATTCTTTTTATTTTAAAACATAAGCTTGTAAAATTGACAAGAAAGTGATAATCGTGGGTTCTACAAATCTAATTCCCTTCTAATGATGTTTAGCTTCAAATCAATTCCTTAAACCACATATAAATGCTACAATGTAGGCTAATATGGAGAAAAATATTAAAACTAACATATCATATAAAATACAATAAGAAATTAAATATTAGCAGTAAAGTCTTTATTGATGGGTTGTCGGTGTTTGGTTTCTTATGTATTTTTTAGGAAGTGAGGCAATAATTTGAAGCCATGCAACTGAGGCCATCAGACATTGGTTCTTTGACTCTTTCACCTAAACAAGTTTATGTTCCATGTTGTCCTTAAGGTGTGTTAACATACACTATTTGTAATGTAAGGTAATACATCCATGAACATATACTGGTGATTGGGTTTGATGCATTTGGGGGGAGTAGCGTTGTCCACATGTATGCAAAATGTGGGTGAATAGAGGATGATCACCAAGTGTTTTACAAAATGCATCGAATCATGTAAGCCACCCAAAAACTCTAAATGAACTTATTTTCATTGGCCATCCCACTTTTTCATCAAATGTAGAAGGTAGATGTGAATTCTAAAGTGGTAAGATGTGATAAACAATGTATTATATTAAACCAAAGCAAATTCTTTGTAAGTCTAAATTAAAATAGATTAACACAAATATCACACAGGTTTATAGGGTGATATCCATCATTTGCATTTAAATATTGCAATAGGATTTTGGATCATTTTATGTGTATGTAAACATAATGAGTTAGCCCTTATGATATGAATGCAAAAATTTATAAGGTTCAATGTTTCTCTACTAAGGGAAATATGCTATTATTATCTTTTAGAGTAAATCTTTTCAATTTTGAAATTGGAGTTTGGAACATATCATGATTATTTTGAGTACGTGAATAATCATAGCTCTATTTGATGTACATAATGAGTTGTCCCTTATTATATGAGTGTGGGAATTTGTAAGGTTGATTGTTGCTCATTGCACAACAAGCTAATGTTTCTCACTTGTTGCATTTTTTTAAATGTCCTATTAATTGGTTAATGTTTCTTACATTATTTCCTTGGGTTTTGAGATTGATTACAATGCAATATGAGATAAATGATGGTGATAAGAAGCAAGATAAGAAATAACTTTAGACCCGAGAAAATTTATGTTTTGTACACGCTAGGACTTGCTATAAAAAGTTGCATCCAACATTAAATGGAAAAAATGAAATAAATTTTCTTCAAGGAATTTTCGATCCCCATGATGTGTCCCTTTTTATAACCATTGCATTCCACAAGACCATATATATTCAAGGGATTTTTTCAAAGTGCTCACACACCTTGTAGGGTGCAACTCCTTGGAGAAATCATACAAGGGACAAATGGTGAGGGTAGGTTACAACATTAATGTTGTGTGCAAGGTTTGTAAATTAGGATGTTGTTCCATACTTGGGAAGGAAAGGAGATAATTACCAATACAAATCCTAGGTATGTAAAATCTAGATAGATAAAATTTTGATTAAAAACATAATGCAAGTTTATTTATCGCACGCTAGTGATGCTCCAAGTTGTAGATGCATGTTAGATCTGGTTGATTGTAAATTTTCAAGTAAAGAAATTGTTGATTTGAAGTATAACATTTAATGAGAACAGAGTTGATCAATCATCATAGTGAAATGTCACCAATGAAGATCATTTTAAAAAATATATGTCAACTTTCTACTTGTAGTAAGAAACATGATGATAGGCATCTGTTTTGCACTTTAACAACTTGCAACACCAAACATGTCGCAAATGACCATTTTCTCATCCATTTAACTTTTTGGGGGTTATATTTAAAAATGTTATATATGTTGCACTAATTGTAAATATAAATCCATACATATTAATTCCAAGATATGTCATATGGTGATATCTTAAAATTAGTATGATATATGATGATATATGTCTCTAATATTGAACTAAGATTAACTAGAAGCCCAACACCATGGATTGTGTGATCATGCCATCTTGTTTTTGTACACCACTTCACTAATTGTCACCAACAATATACTTGAGGGCATATGCTGAGATTGAAATGTAGTGACGCTCTGAATGAAATTGATTTCTCACGATTGTTGTAGGGGTCTCATTCTTTTGTTATCCCACTCTTATTGATTACTATCTTATAGCTAGAGTGCATTTAGATGCTTATAATTCCTAGGAAAATATTCCAACTTAGCATGTCTTCTACATTTAGATGCTTATAATTCCTAGGAAAATATTAACACACAATCAACCTTCCTGCTACATGTTCCAACACATCAAATTTGGTAGAAGAAGGGGGGCATTGGAAATGATTTCGTTGTGCATAATCTCGACATTATTGAAGGGAATGAATCCCCATTAAAGTTTAATGGACCTCCACACCTTCATTATAAACTCACATTTCACTCGGCTTCGACACCTCTGATGACAAATGTTGCTATCGTACCAAACATGTCATGCCAAATTGAACCTTCAAAAAGGGCCTTTTAATTAGAACAAAATCTCTATAGAGATAAACAATGTGTGTCAAAAAGCTCCAATATCCACATTTTCACGCATATAACGTCGATAATATGTATAACAAAAACTCATTTATAACAAAAAAAAGAAAAATACTTGCAAAAAGGAAAATAGAATTCAACACTTGCAATGCCTCCACAATGCTTGCATTTCTATTCACACTTCTAATATGACCACTGGTTGCATTTTCTAGTTTAAATGCCTCTACGTAAATAGAAGTTTTACTAATGGAGTGGGCTATGCCTCTTCATACCATCTAGCTAAAAAATTGAAATTAAAATAATATTGCATATTGTACAGATTTGCATTTTTACAAGCCCTTCTAAAAATCATCATCCAATCATGAGATACTAAAAGCATTTTCTCATAAACAATTGCCTTTACAAAAAAAATTGAAATTAAAATAATATTAGAGTCATATTGTACACATTTGGTAATTTATACAATAAAAGCGACATACTTTTGGTAAACAAAGAACATTAGTTTAAATTTTAATTGAATGTAGTTTTTGTTTTTTAATTAAAAGTAGGTTTTGTTTTCTAAGCGCTAGCATTTTAGTTAAATAAACTGCGACAAAATTAGCGGCCTCATACAGACATGGGGGTTTATATCTAGAAGATTCATGGTGAAGCGGATGAGGATTGGTGGCGCAAAAAGCAGGGAGCCGTTGCAAAAAGCAGAGATTCGTTGTTGGGAATTCTTCTATAAAAGACTGCATTATCATGGTTTTCTTCTGTATTCTTTTTTGTTTTGTTTTGTTTTTGTCGCTCTGCATTTTTATTTTGTTTCATGATTTTTTGCATGGCTCCCATTTTTGGGTCTGAATCAGTTTAGATATTTCCTGTAATGGGTATTTTTTCGGAGGTCTATAATCATGTGTTTGAGTGGTTTTCTGTATTTTTATGATTATTTTTTGTTCTGGTTCGAACGAGCAGAGCAGAGCGGAGCAGAGAAACAATGCATTTTCCTGGTAAGGGTTTACACACATTTTCTTAGCGAAATAGGCTATTTACAATGCTAGGCATCAGACCTGTTTATTTAAGGGATTAAATTCCATTTTTATATGGTAATGATTTAGTTCTTTACCCTGTTGTTTCTGCAATTAATTTCAGTTATGTGTTCCAGGTAGGAGCAGAAGAAAAAGAAGAAGATGAAGCCCTGGATTGAAACCCTAAAGAAGCGCTACAGAATCTCGCATTTTGAGATCGTCCCTAATAGAGAGGCTTTAGTATTCTCAACAAGTATTCAGATACGTTGGCTGATTGTTTGTTGGCTACTGCTGTTGCAGAATTATACAGGCACAATTTTGTTGTATGCTTCTTAACTCCGTTTTCTTTTGATTTTTTCACCACTGTTTGGACTTAATAGGTTGAAGTAAAATCTTCATAAATTTTGTTTAAGATATTTGATAGTCTACAGGTAATGTTAAATGGTCATATGGAGCGGTAGAACCTACGCATACACGTATGCATACTATGCACCAAGACCATAGTGCCTTGTATTACATATGATTTTAATGCTGAAGGTGCATTGTATTAAAACTGATAAACCCATGCACATCAGATAAACTGCATTTAAACTGCCCTGTATACCAAAAAAAGCTTTACAGCTTGCTTGAGTGGATTTGACTTCTCTGATTATCTACAGTACTGTGCACCAAGCCTATAGTGCCTCGTATTACATATGATTTTAATGTGCATTGTATGCAAAAACTATCAAATGATGCTAGGGACTAGAACCAATGATGATCTCTGCCTCTAGCCTGTCTGACTCTGCTTAACTATGCACCAAAACCAGAGTCTGTGATAAGCTTTACGAATGTTTTCTGCTCTCCAGGGGACTGGAACAAATGGTAACCTGTGCATCTGTTCTGTCTAATTATGTTATGATTTCAATTCTCCAAGGGCATTGTATGCACAAATATTTTACTGACCAATTGTTCTAATGGCCACCCTGGGTGAAGCTTGTCCTCCAACCCCTGATTTCAATATTTTTTAACAACACAAACCCAGTCCTAATGGCTACTGGAAGATGAAACTAACTAGTAACTGTTAACTAACCAGTCCATGTGTTGCCCGGTAGTATTCAGCTCCACCCACAAGGATCACTTCTGCAATTACAGCAACCACTAAATTGATGATATTCGTACCAAAGTAACTCAGAGTTCCTCCATCCAGAAGAAGAGTCCCAGTCTGCAACAGGACACATTTCTATGCTTTAGGAAAACTAGGAATCCATTTTAGTTATGTATATGGACGACATATACCCCTCCACTTCCTGTGGAACCCATTATTGTTATAAGCATATGCTGGAAGCAGGAAAGTGCAGAAGGATTCTATATATCCACCACTGGTATCCAGGAAATAAAGTGAGATTTCGTGATTGTCATGATATGGACTACATATACCCCTCCACTACCTCAAGAGCCCAGTATTGTTACAAGCACATGCTGGAAGTAGGAAAGCACAGGAGGTTTTCTATATCCCCAAGTGGAAATAAAGTGACTTAGTCCATACAGTTGGAAAAATAACAAACATAAGTGAACCCTGGATATGTCCCTTACAATTTTGCTGCTACTGAGTAAAATGGTCTTCATTTAATAAAGAAAATGCACTTTATTTTAAATATATTTATATTTTTAATGCTTGACGCTATTTTCTTGGTTATGGTTTAATTTGCTACAGAATCACTTTATGCCAAATTGTATTTCTGTTTTTAACAGGTGACCCTGCTTTATCTGAAATATTTTAAGCCTTTTATCAAGTTGATGAATACCAGCTTTGCATAATATTTTTATAGGGAACCTCCAACCTTGTTAATCCTCTGTATGTAGTTTTAAACTAGCCCAGCCCAGTTACTGTAGGATGTGGTTTAGTAGAACTCCGGCTAATGTAGTAGAACCTTGGGTGTTTAAAGGACGTAAACTACTTTAACGCTACAATTTTTTTGCTTTAGTAGGGAGTCTATGCATGTTGTGTTAGAAAGGATTTGATTTAGAATTGTTTATATTGAGCAATTAAATAATTACAAGGTTGTCTACTTTTATTCACTGTTATGATATCCAAGCCAAGTGCTTAAGTTCATTAGGTCACTGTTTATATCGAGCAGTTGTCTACTTTTATTCACTGTTATGATATCCAAGCCAAGTGCTTAAGTTCATTTGGTAGGTCACTGTTTATATCGAGCAGTTAAATAATTACTAGGTTGTCTACCTTTATTCATAGCACAATATCTAACTTCAAATGCTTAAGCTCATTTGGTGGATCAGTTTGTCACAGGTTTATAAATTTAAAATTGGGAACTTATTTTGGTTTGTCACAATTATTAAATACAAATTTGGATACTTATTTATAAGGCAATTTTAGCAAGCTAAAACATGTAGATTCACAGAAGATTTGCATAGGGAGCCTCCAACTTTGTTGAACTACCAAATAATGATTTTTATTTATTTATCTTCAAAACTTCCAAAGAATGATTTTTCTCATGCACATCAAATAAACTGCTTGTAAACTGCCCTGTATACCAAAAAACGTTTTACAGCTTTGCTTGAGTGGATTTGACTTCTCTAAATATCTACAATATTGTGCATCAAGCCTATAGTGCTTCGTATTACATATGATTTTAATGTGCATTGTATGCAAAACCTATCAAATGACGCTAGGGACTAAACCCAATAATGACCTCTCTGCCTCTAGCTTGTCTGCTTATGCTATTATTTCTATGCTCTAAGGGCATTGTATACCAATCTGCTATACTATGCACAAAAACCAGAGTCCCTGTTATGTTTTACATATGATTTCTTTGCTCCAGGGGACTAGAAAGAATGGTAACCTCTGTGTCTAGCCTGTCTGATTATGTTAAGTTTTCAATGCTCCCAAGGTCATTGTATGCAAAAACATTTGAATGACCAATTGTTCTACACCATTCTGCTTGACTCTTGGGATGGAATTTTCATTGTTCATGCTTTTATTTTTATCATCATTTCATCTTCCTCAATCATTTGTTTCTCGTCACCCTTTCGTCTGCCTTTCTTGTAAATATGTAAAACCCATATACTCTTCTTTCCATTTGTAATATTTTATAGTATAGAGAATCCAACTTTCATAGCCCACCAGATGTAGACAGACATCATGGAGGCTCCATCTGCTGGAAGCAGGAAAGTGCAAAACGGATTATCCCCCACTCGTATCCCCAGGAGTTCCCAACAAGACTCCACAAAAGAAAAAGATCCAATGCCGAGCCCATTCATCCCAGGTCAATCTGTTGGGATTCACTTTTATCTGTTGGAACATTGGACAGTGTTCCAAATAAATAATTTGGATGTTAAATCTAGCCCGAAAAATTGCAGTCTGTCAACCCACCCTTTTATTCTATCCTTCTCATGCAGTTCCCTGCATGTAATAAGCAAATTAAAAATGAGAAACAACACTAACAACATATTTTACAATTTTGGAACTTTGATTTTTAAAGATATTCAGAATGATAATCTGAATGTATGGCATCTTGCCTAAAAATGGAGACTTCAACAATGTTTGTAAGCAATTCTGAAAAGGGCAGCCTATCCAAAGCCAAGCATAGTCAGGATTTTGTTCATAGAGTTGAATAATTCTAAATGAAAAGCAATACAAAAAATCGTAAGATCTCTGCTAGCAGACAGCCTGCTACCGGATGCATGTCCAGTTTTTGTATGATAGTTACAATATGGATTGGGTAGGAGGCCAGTATTGTTATAATTTTAAAAGCACATGCTGGAAGCAGGAAACTGCACAGAAGGGATTCTCTGTATCTCCCAATTGCAATGAAATGACATTATCATTGCTAGCAACCAGCCTGCTACAGGATGCATTTATATGTTTAAGGAAAACTAGGATTTCCTGTGGAGCCCATTATTGTTATATGCTGGAAGCAGATATCCCTCACTCATATTGCACTAGTATGTAGGCAATAAAGTGACTTAGTCGCTGCTAGCAGTCGGACGCATTTCTATGACTATTTTCTAGAAAAACTAGGATTTCATGATTATTTTCTATGAAAAACTAGGATTTCATGGTAATCACGATATGGACTTAGAAACCAGAAAAAACTTATAATCATTTCTAAGCGGAAGACAAAAGAATCATAACCTGATAGATTAAGCTCCCAGACAGCTGAGAAGTGAGCAACAGGCAAAGTTTGGTTGCAACTTGATAGTAGCTGCATTTATTTGAGTAGATTTAAGGATTTAGAAACAAAATTACCTATCAATAATTTTAAAGGCCCAGAGAAGTAAGCGCCAATATTTGAAACCAAACCCATGATAGTTGTATTTCATCAAGAAGACATTGAAGCAGTTAGAAACAAAAACTGTGAATCACTATATGCTGAAAAATACTGAAACAATATAACCTGATAAATTAAGCCCCAGAGAAGCAAGCGCGCGCCAGAGTTTTAAATTAAACTGATGGTAACTGTATTTAAAGTTTGGATAGGTAATTACTCCTAATGCTCGGATTACAGAAGTATGTGCTCTTTATTACAAGAATAACGAAGAAGGATGATGATAATAACAAATGTAAGGGTTTACAAATGTAAGTGTTTATGGAACCACGAATTCCTGAGGCCCATGAAACCCTTCAGATGGCTGCTCCTTAATGCATTACTGTGTGTAGTTAATTTTTGCTTTGGGACATTAAAAATAAATAAAATAAAAAAGCATGAATTGTTCTGGGGTTTGATTTAGCTAGCTAGTTATAAATGATGCTAGGGAAATATTTTCACCAACTTGGCAAACAGTGCTTATTGTTTTTCTTCCCTAGCATAAAATATCATAGAATATAAGAATTCTATGATGGAGACTGCTTGAGGCCTGCACCCTCCAACAGAGCCTGCCAAATTTGGTTAAGTGATCAAATTTTCTAAACAAAATGTCACTTAAGACTCCCAAGGTTGCACTTGCAGATAGTTCAATAGCAGATAAGAGAAAAGATGAAACCCTCTTAACAGATTTAAATTCAATTCAAACAGGGTAGTCTATATTAAGAAAGGAGGGTAAGATGTGGTAAATTAATTTATATTTCACAACACTCTGAATGAGATTTGAATTTCAGTCTTTTTTATTATAAATTTCACTTACTGTTCAGTCAGTGTTTTCTTTTCTGTTCTTTCCCACACAATTTATTATAAAATGTCTAGTTATATTACAACCAACTAAAATAATTATTATCTCCTATAGTGTGCATCAAAACCACTGTGCTTGATCAGATATTACATTAAGACCACTGTGGTGTTTGTCGTAGGGGAAAACACTAGAATGACATTAAGGGGACTAAGGACCAATAATAACCTCTGCCTCTAGCTTATTTTATTGCTAATTGATTTTCAATTTGGCCAGATTCAGATAGTCATTTATTTCATTGATTTTCTACCAACACAACCGTGCCTAATTAAATATTACATTTGATTACTATGTTTAGGATGCCTTTAGCTTGTTTGATTATGTTTGCCCTAAAAAATCATCAGACTGGCCCTAAAAAATCATCAAAATCTTCCCCTTAACAAAGCACACTAAATTTCAAATATTTGTGGCCATGTCAATGTTAAGCCTGGAGGTCTG
>CM031237.1:347753692-347757615 GCA_018340775.1 Taxus wallichiana var. yunnanensis
GAGAGGAGGAGAGCTGAGAGGGGAGGGAGGGAGGGGGAGGGAGGGGAGAGGAGAGAGAGAGAGGAGGGAGAGAGAGAGGAGAGGGAGAGGAGAGGGAGAGGGAGAGAGGAGAGAGAGGGAGAGAGAGGGAGAGGGAGAGAGGAGGGAGAGGAGAGGGAGGGAGGGGAGGGAGAGGGAGAGAGGGAGAGGGAGAGGGAGAGGAGGAGGAGAGGGAGGGAGGGAGAGGGAGAGGAGAGGAGAGGAGGGAGGAGGGAGAGGGAGAGGGAGACTGGGAGGGGAGTGAGAGGGAGGGAGAGAGGGAGGGAGAGGGGGAGGGAGAGAGAGAGGCGAGAGGGGAAGGAGGGAGAGGGAGGGGAGAGAGAGGAGATTAGAGAGGGAGAGGAGAGGGAGAGAGGGAGAGGAGAGGGAGGAGAGTGGATGGGAGGGAGGGACCATGAGGGAGAGGGGAGGAGAGGAGAGGAGGGAGGAGAGAGAGGGAAAGGGAGAGGGAGAGGAGAGAGAGGGAGAGAGGAGAGAGGAGGGAGAGGAGAGGGAGAGAGAGAGGATGAGGGAGAGGAGGAGGAGAGAGGAGAGGGAGAGGGAGAGGAGAGGAGGGAGGGAGATGGAGAGAGGAGAGTGAGGGAGATTTGAGGAGAGAGAGGAGAGGAGAGGAGAGAGAAGGAGAGAGGAGAGGGAGAGGGAGAGGGAAGGAGGGAGGGAGGAGGGGAGGGAGGAGGAGAGAGGAGAGGGAGGGAGAGGAGAGGAGGAGGAGGGGAGAGGGAGAGAGGTGAGAGGAGAGGGAGATAGGGACAAGGAGGTGAGGAGGGAGAGAGGAGAGAGGGAGAGGAGGGAGTGGGAGAGGGAGAGGGAGAGGAGGGAGAGGAGATGGGAGAGAGAGAGGGAGGGTGAGGAGAGGGGGAGGGATGGAGAGAGGAGGAGAGGAGAGGAGAGAGGAGAGGGAGAGGAGAGGGAGAGAGAGGAGAGGGAGAGGGAGAGGAGGATAGAGAGAGAGGGAGAGAGCAAGAGAGGAGGGAGAGAGAGAGGGAGGGAGGAGGAGGAAGGAGAGGGAGTTGAGAGAGGGGGAGGGAGGGGGGAGGGAAGGAGAGGAGGAGAGGGAGAGAGGAGGAGAGAGGGAGGGAGAGAGGGATGGGAGAGGGAGAGGGAGAGGGAGGGAGGAGGGGAGAGGAGGGAGGAGGAGGGAGGAGGAGAGGGAGAGAGGGAGAGGGAGAGAGGAGAGAGGAAGAGAGGAGGAGGGGAGGAGGGAGAGAGAGTGAGAGGGAGAGGAGAGGAGAGGGAGTGAGAGAGATGAGAGGGAGTGGAGAGGAGAGAGGAGGGAGAGAGAGAGATGGAGATGGAGAGGGAGAGAGGAGAGGGAGGAGATGAGAGAGCCGAGAGGAGGGAGAGAGCAGAGAGGAGAGGAGAGGAGATGAGGGGAGAGGGAGTGGAGAGGATCAGGGGAGGAGGGAGACTTGGAGAGAGAGGGAGAGGGGAGAGGGGAGAGAGAGAGAGGGAGAGGGGAGGGAGAGGAGAGAGATGAGGAAAAGAGAGGAGAGGGAGCCAGAAGGAGAGGGAGAGGGAGAGAGGAGAGGAGGGGGAAGCTTTACCAGAGGGAGGGAGGGAGGAGGAGAGGATGGAGGAGAGGGAGAGGGAGGAGAGAGGGGAGGAGGGAGAGGGAGAGGAGAGAGAGAGAGGGAGAGGAGAGGAGGAAGGAGAGGGAGAGGGAGAGGGAGAGGAGAGGAGGATGAGATGGGAGAGGGAGAGGGGAGATGAGGGGAGGGGGAGGGGAGAGGGAGAGAGAGAGAGGGCAGAGGGAGAGAGAGGAGAGAGAGGAGAGGGAGAGGGAGAGGGAGAGGGAGGGAGAGGAGAGAGAGAGGGAGGGAGAGGAGAGGGAGAGAGAGAGGGAGAGGAGAGAGAGAGGAGAGAGGAGAGAGAGGAGAGAGGGAGGGGGAGAGGGAGAGAGAGTGAGAAGAGAGGAGGGAGAGGGAGAGAGGAGAGAGAGAGGAGAGAGAGAGAGAGAGGAGAGAGAGGGAGAGGGGGGGAGAGAGGAGGAGGTGGAGGGGGAGAGAGAGAGGGAGAGGGGAGGGAGTGGAGAGGGAGAGAGGGAGAGGGAGAGGAGGGGAAGGAGAGAGGTGAGAGGGAGAGAGGAGGGTGAAGGGGGAGTGGGAGGAGAGGGAGAGGGGAGAGGGAGGGAGAAGGAGTGAGAGGGGAGAGAGGGGGAGAGAGGGGGAGGAGAGGGAGGGAAAGTTAGAGGGAGAGAGGAGGGAGAGGGAGAGGAGCAGGAGAGAGGAGAGGGGGAGAGGAGGGAGGGGAGTGGAGAGGGAGGGAGGATTAGGGTGAGGGGGAGCGAGGAGTGAGGGGAGAGGGGGAGAGAGAGAGAGAGAGAGAGGGAGAGAGGGAGAGGGAGAGGAGAGGGAGGGGAGAGAGAGAGGAGGGGAGAGGGAGGGGGAGGAGATGGGGGAGGGAGGAGGGAGAGGGAGGAGAGAGAGGAGGGAGGGAGGGAGAGGGAGAGAGAGGAAGGAGAGGGGAGGGTGAGGGAAGAGAGAGGGAGAGGGAGAGGGAGAGAAGGAGAGGGAGGGAGAGAGAGAGAGAGGGAGAGAGGAGAGAGGGAGAGGGAGAGCATGGATGGAGAGAGAGGGATGAGATGAGAGGGAGGTGAGGGAGGGAGAGCAGGAGAGGGGAGGGGGGAGAGGGAGGGAGAGGAGTGGGAAGGAGAGGAGATGGAGAGAGAGAGGGAGAGGAGAGGGGAGAGGGAGAGAGAGAGGGAGAGAGGAGAGGAGGAGAGGGGAGGAGAGGGGAGAGAGGGAGAGGGAGAGGGAGGGGAGGAGGGAGGGAGAGGCAAGCAGGAGTGGAGAGAGAGAGAGGGTTAAAGAGAGGTATAGGGAGTGGAGGGAGAGGGAGGGAGTGGGAGAGGAGGAGAGGATGGAGGGGAGTGAGAGGAAAGGAGAGGGAGAGACAGGGAGAGGGATGAGAAAGGGAGAGGGAGAGGGCGAGGGAGGGGAGGGAGAGGGAGAGGGAGAGGGAGGAAGTGACAAGAGGGAGAGTGGAGAGGAGAGAGGATGAGGAGAAGGAGAGGGAGATAGAGAGTGATGAGACGGAGAGAGGGAGGAGAGGGAGGGTGAGAGGAGGAGGGAGGGGGAGATTACAAGAAGGGAGAGAGAGGAGGGAGAGGAGAGGGAGCGAATGCGTTGAGGGGAGGGATGGAGAGGGGAAGGAGAGGATAGAGGAGAGAAGGGAGAGAGACGAGGGTGATGTAGAGGGATGAGGAGAAAGGTGAGAGCATGAGCGTGAGAGGAGAGGGAGAGGGAGAGATGAGATGCAGAGCGGGAGTGGAAGGGGAGGGAGAGGGGGAGTGGATGGGCGGGAGAGGGAGCGAGACAGGGAATCGAGAGGGGGAGGGGAGACCAAAGGAGAGAGAGAGAGAGTGAGAGGGCAGAGAGAGAGGGAGAGGGAGAGAGGGAGAGTGATACATGAGGGTGACAGGAGATGGGAGGAGAGGAGAGTGGAGAGTGGGGAGTGGGTGAGACAGCATGAGTTAAGTTAGGAGACGGAGAGATTTGAGAGGGTCAATGGGAGCAAAGAGTGGAGTGGGGCGATGGGGAGGTGAGAGGGAGGTGAGAGAGGGGAGAGGGGATGGAGATGGGGAGAGGAGAGAGAGGAGAGGGAGAGAGAGAGAGAGATGAGATGAGGGAAGGGGAGATGGGGAGAGAGAGGGAGAGATGGAGAGGAGAGGGAGCGGAAGGAGAGAGAGAGTGGGAAGGAGAGGGGGAAGGAGAGGGTGAGAGAGAGAGAGAGGGAGATAGGAGAGACGGAGAGGGAGAGGAAGGGGAGAGGGAGAGGGAGAGAGGAGTGGAGTGGAGGATGATGGCGAGGGAAAGAGAGAGAGAGGGAAAGAGGGAGAGGGGTGAGAGAGAGGGATAGTGAGGGGAGAGGGAAGGAGAGGGGAA
>CM031237.1:347757715-347905727 GCA_018340775.1 Taxus wallichiana var. yunnanensis
AGTTATGTATTGTTTTCCTATCTCTTTCTCGCTTTCTTCTGCTTCTTTCCTTTTGACTTTCTCTTACTTTATGTCCTCTTCTGCTTACTTTGATTACTTTCCTTTTGCTTGTTTCCTTTATATTTTTTCTCTTTCTCTCTGCTTTCCCTTTATTCTGGCTCACTTTCCTTTTACTTGCTTCCTTTCCTTTCTCTTCTCTCTTTCTGAGCCTCTTTCCTTTCCTTCTCTTCTTTCTTTACTTCCTCTCCTCTCTTTACGCTACCTCAACTCTTTATTCTCCCTTTCCTCTATCTGCTTGCTTCACTTCTACTTTATTTTGTTTTTCTTCTTTTCTCTTCGCCTTACGCTTTTTGCCTACTTTCCTTCCTTTCCCTTATACTTCACTTATCTTCTTCCATGGTATTTTCCGATTTCCTTCTCTATCTCTTTATCTCTCTTCTCTCTTTCTTCTTTCTCTTTTATTCTCCTCTTTTTCTTTCTTCTCAAGCCTTTCCTACTTCCTTTCCTTTCCACTATGTCTCCTTCCCTTTCCTTCTCTCTTCCTTCTCCTCCTGCTTTACTTCTTCTCTCTTTTTCACTTTCCTTTCTTTTTTCTCCTTTCTTTCTTCCTTTCTCACTCCTCCGACTTCCTCTACTCCTGTCTTGCAATCTTCATCCTTCTCACCCCCTTTCCTTCTTTTCGCTCTTCAACCTCTTTTCCTCTTCTAATTCTCCTAATTTCTCACCTTCTTCTCTCACTTCCCTATCACTTTCTACTCCTTCTTTCTTCCTTTCTAACTTTCTTCCTTCTATTCACTCCTTCTCTAATTCTCACCTTCTCTCTCTCTCTTCGCCTCTTCTTTCTCTATTCTATCTCGCTTTGTTTTCCTTCAGCTTTCTTTACTTTGCTCTTTACCTCTTTTCCTCTCTTCCCACTCCTTCCTTTACTTTCACTCTCTCCTTCTCTCTTTCTCTCTTCTCCTCACCTTCCTCTCTACTTTCCTACTCTGGGCCACTTCCTCACTTCCTTCCATTTCTACTCACACCGCTTTTACCGCTCCTCCTCTTCCCTTTATAATTTTTGTTTCTTTATCTCTTTTATTATTCTTTCTTCTTCTTCTTTTCAACCTATCCTCTTCCTTTCTTTCTCTCATGACTTTCCTTCTCTTTCTCTCCTGCTCCACTTCCTTTACTTCCTTTCCTTCTCTGTGATTCCTTCCTTTTCTTCTATCTTCTCTTCTCTCTTCTATTTTCTCTGCTCTGCTTCTCTCCCACTTCCTACTCATATCAGACTGTTTCCTTTCCTTTCCTACTTACCTACTTCCTACTTCCATTTCTTTACTCTGCTTTCTTCTCTCTTCGCTTTTCTTCCCTTCTCCTTTCCTTTGCCTCTTCCTAACTTCCTTTATCTCTTTTCTCTTTATCTCTTCTACCCTTCTCTCTTTCTTTTGTCTCTTCCCTTTCCCTCTCTCTCTTCTCTCGCTTTCCGACTTTCCCCTCTATTCTTTATCTCACTTCTTTCTTCTTCACTTTCTTTCTCTCTTCGCTTTCTTTCTCTCCATATCTCTTTACCTCTTTCTCTCTCCTTTCCACTCTCTTTCTCTCTTATCTTCTTCTCTATCTCTCTCCTCGCTTCACTTTCCTCTTCCCTTCTCTTTCCTTTCTTGCTCTCTCTCTCTCTTTTCTCTCCCTTCTCTTCCTCATTTCCTCCCACTCCCTTCCTTCTACCTTTCCTCTTCACCTCTCCTACTTCCACTCTCTCTCTTCTCGACTCCACTTTCTCGTTTTGCCTTCTGTTTCTATTTTCTTCTTCCTTTACCTTTATATACCCTTATTTATCACTATCTTTCCCTTCTCTCTATTCTCTCCCACTTCTCCTCTACTTACCTTCTCTATCCTCCCACTCCATTCCCATCTCTTTACCCTTCCTCCTTCACTTTCTACTTTCTTCTTCACTTTACTTCGGCTTCCTCACTCTTTTCGGGCTTCTCTTACGCTCTCACTCTCACCACTACCTCTTAACTCTTCTTCCTGCCTTCCTCATCCCTTTCTACTTCCTCTCTCCTTCTCTCTTTTCCTTCTATCTCTGCTTCTTCCTACTCTTTCTTCCTTTCCTGCTTTCTTCTTTCACCTCTTCTTTCATTCTTTCTCACTTTACCTTTCTTCTCTTTCTTCCACTTTATCTCCTCTTTCTCTTTGCCTCTTCTCTCTCTGCCTTTCTCTTCCCACTTCCTTTATCTCTTTCTCTCTTCTACTTTACTCTTCCTCTCTCTCTTTTCCTCGCTTTTCTCGATTTTCTTCTCTTCTTGACCTTCCTTTTTCCTTTCGCTCTTTTCTACTTTCCACTTTCTTCCTATCTCTCCCTTTCTCCCTTTTTCCCTTCTCCCTGTTTCCCACTCCTTTCCCTTCTCCTTCGCTTTCTTCTTTCTTTTCCTCCCTTTTTTGCCACTCTCTACCATCCCATTTTCGTTTCTCGCTCCCACTTTCTCTTTTCTTTCTTTTCTTTTCTGCTCTATCTACTTTATGCTTCTACTACTTTCGACTTCCTTTTCTTCTGTTTTTGTGATTTCATTCTTCTCCTTTCCTTTCCTCACTTTACCTCTACTATCTTTCTCTTTCTCTTTTCCATTTCCTATCATGATTCTCTTTCTCTTTCTTCCTATTCTCTTTCTCTCTCTTCCTTCCTTCTTCCTCCTCTCTTCCGCTTCCTCTCCTTTATCCGTCTCTAAGCTTCTAGATCCTCTTCCTCTCTTTTTTCCTCGTGACTCCGACCTCTTCTTTTTTCTTCTCACCTTCCCTCCTCCTTCCTCTCTCTCTTCCCTTAGCTCCTTTTCTCCTTTCTCCTTTTCTTTAAGCTTCCTCCTCTCTTTCTCTCTCTCCTCCTTTTCTCTCTTTTCTCTTTCTCACTTCCCTCTCCTCTTCTAGCTTCCTTATCCCTCTCCTCCTCTCCCCCCGCTCTTTCCTCTCTCTCCTTTCTACTACCTTGCTTTCTTTCTCGCTTCTCACCTCAACTTTACTCCTCTCTCTCTCTTCAATCTCCCAATTCTCTCTCTTCTTCATCTCCATTCTATCTCCCATCACCATTCCTCATTCTCCTTCTCCTAGCTCCTTCCTACTCGCCTACTCCGCTTCTCGCCGCTTCTCCCCTTCTCTTACTCCCTTCCTTTCCTCACTATTTCTCATCTCTTACTTCTACTTTACTTTCCTCCTCGCCTCCTCCTCGCTTCCTCTCCTTCTCTCTTTCCTAACTCTAACTACTTCCTTCTATTCTCTCTCCTCACTCTCTATCTCACTTCTTTCTCGCTTCTTTCCTCGCCTTCAAACTTATTCTCTCTATCTCACTCCCTCACCCTCATTTTATGTCTCTCTCACTCGACCTCCTCCACCTCCCACTCAACCACCCCACCCACTCCCCATCCCCCTCCTATCCTTTCCTTTATCTCTCACCCCCTCTCCTCTCACCTCGCCCTCTCCCCTCACCCTCTCCATTTCCCTTTCCCTCTCCCTCTTCCTCTCCCCTCACCCTCTCTCTCTCTCTCTCCCTGAACCTCACCTCCCACCCCCTCTCCCTTAACCACCCTAATCCCACCCCTTCGCTCACACTCCTCTCTCCTCTCCTCTTCCACTCCCACTTGCACTCTTCCGCCCCTCGCCTCCCCCTTTGCCACCCTCCCACTCCTTGCACCCCCTCCTCTCTCCTCACCTTCCTCTCCCTCTCCTCTCCTCTCACCCTATCCCTCTCCTTCCTCCCCTCACCCTCTCTCTCTCCCCCTGTCCCTCACCTCCTCTCCATCCCACTCCATCTCCTCTCTATATATCTGTCATGCTACCTCTCCTCTCCTCCTCTCCCCTCTCTCTCCCTCCCTCCCCTTCCCTCTCTCCCCTCCCTCCCCCTCCCCCCCTCTCTCTCTCTCTCCCTCTCCCTCTCTTTCTCTCTCATTATCACTATATCCCACCTCGCTCTCTCACTTCCCATACTCACCCTCTTTCCCCACCTCCTCTCTCACCTACCCCCTCCATTTCTTGATTCCTGCCTCCCACTCATCCTCCCTCAACCTCCTCTTTCCCATCTCTAGCATCCCTCTCTCACTCCTTTCCTTTTCCTATTTCTTCCCGCTAGTCATATCAATCGTCATCCCTCTCTATCCTTCCCTCCCCCTAACCCTCTCTCCATCTTTCTCCCCTTTACAAAAACTAATTAAAAAAACAAATTCATTCATGTAAATAACATAAATATAAATTAAGACTTTTTACATAAATTTTATAAGATTCTTTTTAAAAAGTAAGTCAATATCCCTATCTCTCCTCCCCATTATTTATCCCCCTCCTCTCAACTTACCCTTCTCTCGTTTCCCCCCCCATCCCTCCCCTTTGTATGCATTCTAAACTATCCATGACTACCACAATTTTGATGGAATTTGGTGCATAACACATGATCACGCCCCAAAATATCCAAAAGTAACAAAAACAAATCCATTTATATAAATAACAACATACATTAATTAAATTATTCAAGATTTTTTAGAACAAAAATTTATTTTTATACTTTTGTCTCTATTAGTCTAAAATTCAATAATTTAAATAGCTCAAAAATAATATAAATCAAAATAAAATTTATTTCTTCTAAAATTAATTAGATGGAAAAGTAACATTTGTGTCTTCCACACATTTATATGTATAATTTGTACATAAAAATTTGATTTTTAGATGGAAAAGTAACATTTGTTTTTCAATTTTTCTTCTTATATAATCAATTTAATAAAAAAACATGGAATCAAACATAAAAAAAATTTTTTTTTACTACTACTCCCATAAAAGTATTTTTAAATTAATTTTTTCACATAAAAAAATAAAACTACTACCATAAAAATATTTTTAACTATAAACCTTAATAATGTTCATTAATGAAATATGAAAAATAAAAACCACTCACCAAATAAAAAACATCATAAATCAATTTATTAAATCATTAATTAAGCATTAATCAACAACATTTACAAGATGGATGAAAAAGATGCCAATTATATACAAATCAAAAACATAAATTTAATTATACTCCTATAAACACTTACAATATAATTATTATTTTTAAAAATACTAAAAATTAATATTTTAACACACCCTTCAAGAACATCAATAGTCATAACCAAGAAAAGAGAATCTGAAAATATTTTCAAAAGGTTAATATTTAAAATAAAAAATAAAATTAATTTTCCATTAAATCTGGTTATAAATCTTCAAACTCAATATAACCTTCAAAACTCCTACAAATCCTTTAATTTTGGATAATTTTATGCTAAGCTACGAAAATGCAACAACAGTTAACTATTAACCACCAATGCAAAATGCTTAACATTGACATAAAAATAGGAGACCTCCGGACTCTCTGAGACCTCCGCACTTCTAGGCAATAACATTGACATGGCCACAAATATTTGAAATTTTGTGTGCTTTGTTAAGGGGAAGATTTTGATGATTTTTTACGGCCAGTCTGATGATTTTTTTAGGCAAACATAATCAAACAAGCTAAAGGCATCCTGAACATAGTAATCAAATGTAATATTTAATTAGGCACGGTTGTGTTGGTAGAAAATCAATGAAATAAAGGACTATCTGAATCTGGCCAAATAGAAAATCAATTAGCAATAAAATAAGCTAGAGGCAGAGGTTATTATTGGTCCTTAGTCCCCTTAATGTCATTCTACTATTTTCCCTACGACACCATAGTGGTTTTGATATAATATCCGATCAAGCACAGTGGTTTTGATGCACACTATATCGGATAATAATTATTTTAGTTGGTTACGAGATATAACTAGACATTTTATTTTAGTTGGTTTCTAAAATTATTGATAGGTAATTTTGTTTCTAAATCCTTAAATCTACTCAAATAAATGCAGCTACTATCTTTAGTTGCAACCAAACTTTGCCTGTTGCTCACTTCTCAGCTGTCTGGGAGCTTAATCTATCAGGTTATGATTCTTTTGTCTTCCGCTTAGAAATGATTATAAGTTTTTTCTGGTTTCTAAGTCCATATCGTGATTACCATGAAATCCTAGTTTTTCATAGAAAATAATCATGAAATCCTAGTTTTTCTAGAAAATAGTCATAGAAATGCGTCCGACTGCTAGCAGCGACTAAGTCACTTTATTGCCTACATACTAGTGCAATATGAGTGAGGGATATCTGCTTCCAGCATATAACAATAATGGGCTCCACAGGAAATCCTAGTTTTCCTTAAACATATAAATGCATCCTGTAGCAGGTTGGTTGCTAGCAATGATAATGTCATTTCATTGCAATTGGGAGATACAGAGAATCCCTTCTGTGCAGTTTCCTGCTTCCAGCATGTGCTTTTAAAATTATAACAATATTGGCCTCCTACCCAATCCATATTGTAACTATCATACAAAAACTGGACATGCATCCGGTAGCAGGCTGTCTGCTAGCAGAGATCTTACGATTTTTTGTATTGCTTTTCATTTAGAATTATTCTTCTAAATATAAACCCCCATTTCGTATGAGGCCGCTAATTTTGTCGCAGTTTATTTAACTAAAATGCTAGCGCTTAGAAAACAAAACCTACTTTTAATTAAAAAGCAAAAACTACATTCAATTAAAATTTAAACTAATGTTCTTTGTTTACCAAAAGTATGTCGCTTTTATTGTATAAATTACCAAATGTGTACAATATGACTCTAATATTATTTTAATTTCAATTTTTTTAGTTTAAGGCTTTTATCTCATGATTGGATGATGATTTTGTAAGGGTTGTAAAGGCATTTGCTAGATGGTATGAAGAGGCATAGCCCACTCCATTCTTAAAACTTCTATTTACTTAGAGGTATTTAAACTAGAAAATGCAACCAGTGGTCATATTAGAAGTGTGAATAGAAATGCAAGTATTGTGGAGGCATTGCAAGTGTTGAATACTATTTTCCTTTTTGCAAGTATTTTTCTTTTTTCGTTATAAATGAGTTTTTGTTATACATATTATCGACGTTATATGCGTGAAAATGTGGATATTGTGGAGCTTTTTTGACACACATTGTTTATCTCTATATAGATTTTGTTCTAATTAAAAGGCCCTTTTTGAAGGTTCAATTTGGCATGACATGTTTGGTACGATAGCAACATTTGTCATCAGAGGTGTCGAAGCCGAGTGAAATGTGAGTTTATAATGGAGGTGTGGAGGTCCATTAAACTTTAATGGGGATTCATTCGCTTCAATAATGTCGAGATTATGCACAACGAAATCATTTCCAATGCCCCCCTTCTTCTACCAAATTTGATGTGCTGGAACATGTAGCAGGAAGGTTGATTGTGTGTTAATATTTTCCTAGGAATTATAAGCATCTAAATGCACTCTAGCTATAAGATAGTAATCAATAAGAGTGGGATAACAAAAGAATGAGACCCCTACAACAATCGTGAGAAACTGGCAATTTCATTCAGAGCGTCACTACATTTCAATCTCAGCATATGCCCTCAAGTATATTGTTGGTGACAATTAGTGAAGTGGTGTACAAAAACAAGATGGCATGATCACACAATCCATGGTGTTGGGCTTCTAGTTAATCTTAGTTCAATATTACAGACATATATCATACTAATTTTAAGATATCACCATATGAAATATCTTGGAATTAATATGTATGGATTTATATTTATAATCAGTGCAACATATATAACATTTTTAAATATAACCCCCAAAAAGTTAAATGGATGAGAAAATGGCCATTTGCGACATGTTTGGTGTTGCAAGTTGTTAAAGTGCAAAACAATGCCTATCATCATGTTTCTTACTACAAGTAGAAAGTTGACATATATTTTTTAAAATGATCTTCATCGGTGACATTTCACTATGATGATTGATCAACTCTGTTCTCATTAAATGTTATACTTCAAATCAACAATTTCTTTACTTGAAAATTTACAATCAACCAGATCTAACATGCATCTACAACTTGGAGCATCACTAGCGTGCGATAAATAAACTTGCATTATGTTTTTAATCAAAATTTTATCTATCTAGATTTTACATACCTAGGATTTGTATTGGTAATTATCTCCTTTCCTTCCCAAGTATGGAACAACATCCTAATTTACAAACCTTGCACACAACATTAATGTTGTAACCTACCCTCACCATTTGTCCCTTGTATGATTTCTCCAAGGAGTTGCACCCTACAAGGTGTGTGAGCACTTTGACAAAATCCCTTGAATATATATGGTCTTGTGGAATGCAATGGTTATAAAAAGGGACACATCATGGGGATCGAAAATTCCTTGAAGAAAATTTATTTCATTTTTTTCCATTTAATGTTGGATGCAACTTTTTATAGCAAGTCCTAGCGTGTACAAAACATAAATTTTCTCGGGTCTAAAGTTATTTCTTATCTTGCTTCTTATCACCATCATTTATCTCATATTGCATTGTAATCAATCTCAAAACCCAAGGAAATAATGTAAGAAACATTAACCAATTAATAGGACATTTAGAAAAAATGCAACAAGTGAGAAACATTAGCTTGTTGTGCAATGAGCAACAATCAACCTTACAAATTCCCACACTCATATAATAAGGGACAACTCATTATGTACATCAAATAGAGCTATGATTATTCACATACTCAAAATAATCATGATATGTTCCAAACTCCAATTTCAAAATTGAAAAGATTTACTCTAAAAGATAATAATAGCATATTTCCCTTAGTAGAGAAACATTGAACCTTATAAATTTTTGCATTCATATCATAAGGGCTAACTCATTATGTTTACATACACATAAAATGATCCAAAATCCTATTACAATATTTAAATGCAAATGATGGATATCACCCTATAAACCTGTGTGATATTTGTGTTAATCTATTTTAATTTAGACTTACAAAGAATTTGCTTTGGTTTAATATAATACATTGTTTATCACATCTTACCACTTTAGAATTCACATCTACCTTCTACATTTGATGAAAAAGTGGGATGGCCAATGAAAATAAGTTAATTTAGAGTTTTTGGGTGGCTTACATGATTCGATGCATTTTGTAAAACACTTGGTTATCATCCTCCATTCACCCACATTTTTCATACATGTGGACAATGCTACTCCCCCTAAATGCATCAAACCCAATCACCAGTATATGTTCATGGATGTATTACCCTTACATTACATATAGTGTATGTTAACACACCTTAAGGAAGACATGGAAAATAAACTTGTTTAGGTGAAAGAGTCAAAGAACACAGAGATATATCTGTAACCCTAATATCTCCTTGTTTTAGTATACACAAATTGATCGATATGGGTCTCAGATTAATTTTGCTTCTTCAAAACACGTGTCCTACGTGCCTTTGTAATCTTTGAGGCAACATTCTTGTGGAAGTGTGTCAAAATTCCTATGATTTGGAGGATAACGCTCGGATGATGTCGTCAAAGTATGGATTTCATCCTCATAACACCTGTCATGTCTAAATCGGGGTTCAAATATGGTTAGTATGAATGCTTTAATAGGTGAGCTTTCTCTAACACGGATAAGATCTTTTTTTTTCTTTTGCTTAGTGACTCTATATGCTCATGCTTTCCCTTATATGTAGGATAGGGTTTATTAGGCATTTTACAGTTTATAATTATTTAATGCTATGTAGTGTTTACAGTTGCAATTTAGAGTTTGTAAAATTACAATTTTTATTTTCCTTCACGTTCGTTTTCTCTCATAGATGAATTTCTCTGCAACCTATGGTTTACTCATTTATTTAGAAAGAAATATATTGTCTGTTATGTTTTAGATATTTGATAGTCTATCTTCTATAGGTAATGTAGACACCAAATTCGTGTCTTATGACCCTTGTGACCCGCATCCCATTTCGCAACCTAACCTCATTACCTAAACCTTACACAATTATTTATTAATTACCTTGTAATTGATAAATCCACATCACCCTACCTACCACCTCACTTTGCCACTTCATCATGACCTAGCCCTAACCCTAAAACTAACCTAATTAAGACCCATAACTTGGTCCACACCTACACCCATAACTAATGACCCCTTTCTCGCACTCCAAAACCGACCTTCTAGTCACTTGACCAAGCCCGCAATCGATCTCTCTCTCGGGAGAAAAGCGGGAAGGTGGTCTATTTTACTAAAAATAGCCTACTTTTTCCTTACCGATGCCGGTTCTGCTCGACCGCCGTCGGTTGCTATGCAACCGCCATTGGTTCCTGTAAATGGGCTCCCAAACCAAAACAACGGATCAGAATTTCATTTTGGGATCACCAAAGGATTTCTGGATCAACAGAGAGCATTGGGAGAGAGAAACAGAGTCTAGATCTTCACTTGACAGAGCAGAGAGACGAGTGGAAATACCAAGTGTTTACAGTGAGGAGATCAGCTTGCATCTTGGTCAAAACCAAGTAAGTCACATCTTGCATGTCCTCTCGTTATAACATTTCTTATGCTTCTTGAATCTCGGTCCTCCTAAATCTGCTTTCAATCCACTACCCAATGTGCCATTGCATCTAATCACATTCCTTTACCCCTCATCATCTCATTTCCTAATATCATCCATAAACCAGCCTTACAAACACCATAGCTACCAAGAAGAGCCTAGAACCCACCGGTATTTAAGTTATCGATAACGCATCGGTTGTCGATCGCAGAATCGCATCGGTTCCTCACGATCAAAACCAGAAACCACCTTTCCCTACCTACTCAACGAAACAACTTAATTGATATCTTACGCTTTTGTGTTAATTCATATTAGCAGGGGAACTGACCACCTTCGAAAGGAAGTTTTATATTTCCTAGGCCCAAGGCAGTTCCCTCATTTATTGTCTAATTAAAATCTTGTGGTCTTGTGTTCTTATTTGCAGTAGTCCTTCCAAGACAAAATGGAGTTCTTCACAATCATCCGATCTTTCTCTATGGTATGCGCACACCATCTCGACATTCTACAGGTATTCCTCCTAGCCCCTAACCTTATCTGTTTCTAAAAGGAACGAAACATTTCCGAGTGAAACATTTTGGCACGCCCGGTGGGACCCATTTCCGGGTTTCTTTTCTTGCTTATTTTCATTTTAGGAAGCATACTTGCTTTGTTGCTTTGCTTTTGTTATATATTTCATAAAGAATTTGTCTTGCTTTCCTAGTTTCGCATTAGTGAAAGTCATCTCTCTTGCTTCATCAAACATAATTTTTGATTTGGGTTTAAAACACGTATTGCATTCCCCTTGTTGTTTTTCAATTCTAATGAACATAGATTAAGTAATGTGTCGTACACGTGGGGGTGATATCCACGGTATTGACAAGAAATTAATCTTACATTCACTGCACAACACATACTTGAATCACTTCACAATTAACACAACAGCTCAAACATCCCCCTTTTCCGCGGTATTCCTCCGCCCGATTGAGGTAACCTTATAAGCCAAAACAACTTGACATTTCCCCTAAGTCTTTTGTTTAGGATTCCGACATCATTCTACATCTAAAGGCATAAGCCCACGATAATTAAAATTAACCCTAGGGTTAGTCTCTGGATTTGCGTGTGCATCTTGCTTGTTTGTAGTTCTGTTTTCTTTCTCATACCTTGTCTTCTGTGATCAATAATTGGACAAGTATACTAAACGTTGTTAAAAATAAAATTAGCAGCCTTTTTATATCTTGTTAGCCTAGACTTCTTACACCGACATCGGTTACCTGATCGACGTCGGCTATAGTATAACCGACATCGGTTATTAGACCGATATCGCCATCGTCTTTTCCAATTCCCGACAAACCAAAGAACCTACCAATTTTACTGGCCTGAGTTTGTTTCTATTCTGATGATTGAAACCCTACTGTGAACTTTTTCCATGGTTGTTATCACTTGAAAGCAAGCCGCCGCCATGGTTTCACATGCTTGCTCGCTTTTTCTTTGCTGAATCACCCCCTTCACATTCTCAGGGAATCCTACGGATACCGGCCGAGGTTCCTAAAATTCCCTGTGGGAGATAAGGACTTTGCTAAGTTTCGGATGCTAATTCTAGCGCTACACATGATAATACTATTTGTCTCATACCCCGACCGTACGCTTTGATGGTCAGCTCCTTGTAGGTATGCCTATCAGTATAGCTGCTCATTTAGCTCCCACTCCGCCTGATAATACCACCTTGCTTCCTGCATCTCTAGCCCCGTCTCCCAATCCGACGGCTTCAGAGGTTCATACGACCCCGATTAGCTTTCCTTTTGTTAATCTTGGACCCCACATATCATTACCACCGACCGCCCCTACCTCATCTCTCTTTCAGACTGCTCCATTCATGACTTGCTCTCTGCCACCTATCCACACGAGCTTTCCTTCTCAAGCTCCGCCTACCTTTTCATTCCCATACATGTATCCAGGTGACCTCAACATCCTATATGGGACATCCCTATTCGTCGCCTCAACATATTCATCCTCCACACCTTATCAACACTTAACCCCACCAAAGGTGTCAGCGGTGGTCCTCGGTCCAATTTGCCTCCATTTACCACAACCACACCATCATCTCATCCAACTACCGATCTAATTAAACAAATGATGGACAAAATGCAAAACCGGAGGCTTGTTTGAAGTCGTAGCGCCTTGACATACGAGCAAGTTTTTCGAGCCCCATTCACCCTTCGTCCCCCTTCATTCATATCCTCCTCAATGGGAGTTGCCAAAATTTACTTGTTTTAATAGTAAAGAGGATCCTCAACAACACTTGCGATCATTTAGACATGCTTGTTATTTGATTGCCCATGATGATGCCTTGTTACTCAAGACTTTCCCATGTCCTTATCAGGGACTCGCCTTGAGTGGTACAAAGTGCTTTAACCCAAGACTCAATCTTCTCTTTTAACCAACTAGCCCAATCTTTCTTGGATCATTTCTCCATTAACATTGCCAAGAAAGTATCTATTACCGACCTCTCATGCCATCCGACAATTTGAAGACGAATCTATCGCAGATTTCGTTGGACGATGGCGGGCCTTATCAACCAACTTACGTATGCCTTACCTCAAACCGAACTTATCGAACTATTTACGTGGGCTGCTGCGCTAAGCACATCTCCCCCTACCCTCCAAATTCAAACTTTCGTACATTCGACGAGGCCTTTTACTATGGCTCGAAAATTAGAAATTCGAGCCTTAGAGGAAGAGAAATTGCGGTTGGCATGCAACAAAACTCCACTTTCCGAACTACAGATTCCACCAATAAACCAAATACCACCACTCCTCACGCGTCCACTTCTTCTAAATCAAAAGGAGCTGTCCACGCGGTGACGGTCAAATCCCAACCACCGTCCAATACCCCGCCAAAAACCACTTATAAGTATAAAGCGGAACCCATCAACTACACTCCCTTGGGGGAGACATATGGTGTGATATTGGAAAAACTGCTCAAAGCAGGAGCCATTACCTTACCTCCTGTTAAACCTCATTCCGGATTTGATTCCACTCGCGCCATACCTTCCTGGTACAAAGAAAATGACTTCTGTAACTTCCACCGTGTGAAGGGACACAGTCATGAAAACTGCAAGATGTTGAAAAACATAGTGCAGGAAATGGTTGATGCAGGGGATATAGCCCTTGATAATCCTAATGCCCTCGCCAACCGAAATTTGAAAATATTCAACAAGCCATTCCCGAATCACTCTCCCAACAGTAACACAAACCGAGATATCTTAGCCGAGGAGAGTGTTCATGAGATCCATGCAGTCTTCGATACCCAGCCAAAAGCCTCTATCGAGAAAATTTTGAATCAAGCCTCTTCACTAACACGGAGCCCGAACCTCCTTTACCACCATCAAGCCAAAGCGAAATCATTCCTTTACCTATAAAGGAGTTAATCGCGCTGATTTCTCTTCCCATCAACGAGTCTTCTTATACCACATCCCTACAAGATCATGAACGAATGTTATCTAATTTATCTATATCCCAAACATCTCCCTCTACCACTTCTTGCTGCACAAGAGGAGGGTACGCCACTCCTTTTGACATCCTTAGACGAGAAATCTCTTGCACCGACATCACCAAATTCTTTAACCATGACAGACCCTCTCAAACATGCCCTCCTGCCTATTAGTCCTTCATCGCCTAAATCTTTTCAACAACCGGTCGACCTTTTAATATCTATTGATACAGTACCTCATCTACCCCCTGTATCACGCCCACAGTGGACTGGAATCACAACCTACCTCTCTTCCGTACCAAATTTACAATTCAAACCTGAAGACTGTCATTCTCCAGAAGATAGACGAATCCTATGGGAACGTTTGAGTACGCCATATTCTACTCAAATGCAAATGACCGATTCTGAGGCCTCCACCATATACCCGAAGTGTTTACAGAAGCTTAAAATGCCCATGTTCTCACCTTCACCCCCCTCACCTCTACCAAATGCCCCGTCCACTTCTATTAACTTAGCCAAATCTTCCCCTACGCTTGGGACCTTGCCCATACCCAGTCTAACACACCCACCTAAGCGGCTTGATTTATCCAAAAATAAATCCACCCCGCCACCTAGGAGACAAACTCAATCCGTGCCTCTCTCACAATCAAAACCCTCATCGTCACACCCACCTTCCATATTGGGACCTCATCCCTCCACCTTACATCAATATATCATACCTCCCGCGTTTTCTTCAAAACGACTTACACCTTCGCACCTATACGAGAGATCCTGGGTATAAAGCAACACCGCTCACTCTGCGTATCTTGTCCACCTATCAACCCTAAACAAATTCCATCATCAAAAGATTTGTTTTCGATCACTCCTATTTCCCGTGGTTGTTTTCGATACCACATCATCTCGCGCCTCATCATCCAACATAGCTTGCGCCCAAAGAAACCACGTTTAGTGAAAACCACGTGTCAACACCCTTGGCTAAACCACCACCCGTACAAACCAACCACGCCCAAACATTACCAAAACCTATACGAACCAACCACGCCCAAACATTACCAAAACCCGCACAACCAATACCCTCATCCTCCTCCGATTTTGACCCACTCAAAGGATCTTACACCAAAATTCTTGCTATGTTGGTGGAGAATGTGACCATTTCCTACCCCCACTTAGACCTTATGACCCGTCTAAACTTGACCGATAAGTTATGATGAGTCTAAAATTTGCGCTATCACCGCACACCAGACATGATGTGGAGGGATGCAAAGCTTTAAAAACCATCCTTCGTCAGTCACCTCTCCCAGATAGAAAGGTTAAGAAAGACAACTTACGAAGGGAGAGACCTTTAGCTTCAACCCCCTCTACTATATCATCTGTCCCCGCCTCACCAAGATCTATCATTATTACAACCCCACCTCTTGAAGACCATGAGTTATCCCAACCATCTTCCTCATTTCAGGTCTACGAGATTAATATGATTAGTGTCGCTACTCGAGGGCAGAAAAACAATGGGAAAGCAAAAGAAAACACACCTGCAGCATCTCTTTCTCCGTCAAACATCCCGATTGCACCACCACCTAAAGTAGTTATTCGTGGACCCGCTTACCCCGTCTCTAATGGAGCTGCCCATCGAGCCATGATCAAACAGCTTCACCAATCACCCGTAAAAATGACACCGTATGATCTCATTCGGACTTTCAATCTCATCGCCAAGCTCTCGTTGAGATCCTTCAAGGGATAAAGGTTTTACCTAATGAAACCCTACATGTTGCCTCCATTCTAACACCCAATCACGTTGCTTCTCTCACCAAACAACCCACTACCCCAACCACTTTGGGTTACGTCATAAGCAAGCTGGCTTGCATCAGGTTTCTCAAGATGAAATTATCGACTTTGGTACCAAGATCCCGACCGCCCTTTTCATCTCGAAACTTTTACGCCTGCGGATATCTCGGGTGCGTTGTGTTATGATTGACGGGGCCCGGCTAAACATCATCTCTTCAAAAGCTTTTCAACAAATGAATATCCCTTCTAGCTACATGTGTGCCAACCCCATCATGTTGCGGTCATTCAATGACGCTATTACCTCTACCTTAGGCACCGTGATCCTCAACATTCGGGTAGGACCACGTACTTTACCCGAACTCTTCTATGTCCTTGAGGGAGAGTTCCAATATAATATATTCTTGGGTCGCCTCGATCCGGGCCATGGGATGCGTTCCCTCAACATTACATAGATGCATAAAATTTGAGTACGAGGGAAGTCCTACACTGTAAAAGCTGATCCTCCTCCCTTTAAAACTGTAATATGTTATACCGCCCTAACGATGTGCTTATACCAATCAAGGCACCCATACATTCAACCCAACCATCCTCTTCAAATGTACCTCAACCATCCACCTCAACTACATCTATGCCTTCAACTGATGAAACCACCGTCGCAAAAACCACTTCCCTTCCCGCAGCTAACATCCCAACCTCTGACCCCTTAGTAGATGTTTTTCAATGCCTTACGCTGGGGGAGTACCGCCTATATAACGTTAGTTCTTTCCCTACCCCGCAGGAGTACGGACAATTACATGCACATCCCACCTACGACCGTCGCGTGGGGGAAGTAATCTCTTACGGACCACCCCATTGCCGCACCAACCTAACATATGGGGGTGTTGACGCATCTTCCATTACCCCTGAACCTCCTCTTGGTGTGGTTCCCTTCCAATCTGATTTCCAATACCTGACAAATCGTCACTTCGCCCTCACTTTCTTGACTCGCTGTGCTTGGAAAGGCTTTGGTTTTGGTCTTTATGAACAAGGCCGACATACGCTCATCCCCATCACCACACACAAACATAATGATCGCAGTGGTCTCGGTTTTCCTGAAACACTTACACAGGAGACACCTCGTGTCGGTCCACCGTGATTCGGAAGAAGACGATGTCACCCCTACCAAACCATCATCTCCCACTTTGCCATCATCACCCACGTAATCTATAGACCCCGAATCTATCCCTCCTAACATTTTTTTTTCATAAATGCCATCTTCATAGGTCCTCTCACTTATCAATGCGATAATGAGGACCCATCTTCTCTTCCCCTTCTGTATCCAGACATGATCGAAGAGGATTCGCCTTCGATTAATGTTGTTGAGTGCCAGGATGACGACTCCATCCTCACTTACCTTGGGGCGGATGACTCCTATCTTCAACGCGCCTTACCATCTGAAACTCAAACCATGTTGAACGATTCTACTATTGAAATCAACATCCACACGGAGAAGGATCCTCACATTGTGAAGATCAGACAATCCCTTAATACATCAGAACAAGCTGCCTTTACTACCTTCCTCCGTACTCGCAACCAAGCTTTCACTTGGTCCTACGCGACATGCCAGGAATTTGTCCTACCATTGCCATCCATAACATTACCCTAAACCTCGATTCCAAACCAGTCAAACAAAAGCGAGAAAATGCATCCACGCATTGCCCTCTTGGTCAAAGAAGAGCTTCAACGACTTCTCTCTGTTTCCTTCATCTTGCCTATTGACTATCCTCAATGGATTTCTAACATCGTACACTGCTACTAAAGCGATGGGGGACTTTGGATATGCACGGATTTTCGGGATCTTAACCTCGCTTGCCCTAAGTATGACTTTCCCCTCCCAAGTATTGATCAACTTGTTGATCTCACTGCGGGACATGAAATGCTTTCTCTCATGGATGGCTTTTCAGGATACAATCAAATTTTGGTCGCACCCGCCGATCAACATAAGACCGCTTCATAACTCCTTGGGAACCTTCTTCACCGTATCGTAATGCCATTTGGCCTTAAAAATGCTTTGGTGTAACCTATCGGGCCGGGCTATGACCTACATTTTTCATGACATTATGCACACTATCCTCAAGATTACGCTGACGATCTTCTTGGCAAGTCTAAACATCGCAGTGAACATCTCGATGTTTTAACCATTATTTTCGATCACTGTTATGAATATATCCATTCGTCTTCAACCAAAGAAATGTGTCTTTGTGTCCTTTTCGGAAAACCTCTTGGTTTTATCGCCTCTTTACGTGGCATTGAGGTCGATCCATCTAAAGTAAAAGCTATCCTAGAAATGCCTCCACCCAAAACCTCAAACAATTGCGTAGTTTGCAGGGTAAACTTCAATCCATCCGGATTTCATCTCCCAACTCTCGGATCGATGTCACCCTTTTCATCACCTTCTTAAAAAGGACGTTGCCTTTCAATGGAGTGAGGAGTGTCACCAAGCCTTCGAAGCTCTCAAAACTTATCTCTTGCAGCCACCCATGCTTATCCCACCCCAGGACGACCGCCCTTTCTACCTTTATCTTTCCGCCACTGACCATGCTATAGGAGCTATGCTCGCACATCGGACTCGCACGCGAGAACAGCCGTTTATTATATAAGTCGTACTCGTGGATTACGAGACTAGGTATACACATGTAGAAAAATTGTGCCTAGCCCTATCATTCGTAGCTACCAAACTCCGACATTACCTCCTGAATCACAAAACTTTTGTCATCACCAACATGGACCCCATTCATTATATGTACGCCAAACCACATCTAAACCAACGCATCGCTCGATGGCTCATGCTCCTCGCTGACCTCGACCTTGAGTTTATACAACAAAAGTCAATCAAAGGACAAACTCTTGCAGACCAACTTGCAGAGGCCCCTTTACCTGGGGAACAATTTACCAATTTTACATTCCCGACAAACTCATCGCCACTCTCTCACTCGGGAAGAGTTGTATCAAATTACCCTCTTCTTCGATGGATCTAAATGCCGGCCACGGGCGGAGGAGCCGGCGTTGTTCTCATTCCTCTCGATGCTAACCTATGCCTCTTTCATTCCGGCTTGATTTCCCTGCACTAATAATACAAATGGAATACGAGGCCCTTGCTTCTGGTCTCCAAGTTGCGTTACACTTAGGCATCAAATCTATCAATATTTTTGCGACTCTCAATTGGTAGTCAATCAAGTTATGGGCGTCTACCAATGCAAAATGAGGAACTTCAAAAGTACAAACACTACGTGGATTCACTTCTAGCCTTCTTTACTCACTATTCTATCCAAACCGTTCCCCGCTCCACTAACAAATTTGCGGATACTATGGCTTGCTTGGCCTCGCAAATTCCCGCCGCACTAACCGACTGAATTATTCGTGTGGTCCAACAACTCTTTGCCCCATCCTATTCAGCCCCGGTTGTTTGTACGATAAATACTGTGTCTGCTAACTCGCCGGATACTTGGTATCACCAATTCCATGACTACCTTACAACCTCTGTTCTCCCACCTGACCTTACTAGTAACGGAAACGTGCTTTTCTTAAAAGCGTTTCTCGTTATGTTGTTATGGGGGGACTCCTTTATAAACGTGGCTTTGATGGCATCCTCCTTCGCTGTCTAACCGGCGTGGAGGTCACCTATACCATCCAACAAGTCCATGATGGGATTTGTGGTGGACATTTTAGTGGCCTTGCCATGGCTAAACGAATCCTTCACCTAGGTTATTATTGGCCTACTCTCAATAACGACTGCTACGAATATGTTAAGCGTTGTGTTATGTGTCAACAACATGCCAACCTTCAACATACTCCTAGCCATCCGCTGCAGGTCGCACGAGATCTTTGGCCTTTCTCACAATGGGGTTTAGACCTTATTGGTGAGATTCACCCGACCTCTTTGCAACGTCACCATTGGATAATCACAAAGAACCGAATATTACATAAAATGGGTGGAGGCCATTCCACTCATTTCAATCAAAAAGAAAAATCGTCGAATTCATTAACCATCACATTATCTGCGTTTTGGTATTCCTCATCGCCTAATAACAGGATAATGGTAAATCTTTAAAAACAAGTTGCTACAAGACCTTTGTGACAACTTTGGTATCAAACTTAGTTTCTCATCGCCTTACTATCCGTAGGCCAATGGTCAGCCAATCTTCTAATGAAACCCTAACCAAAATCCTCATGAAAGTTGTCAATGAATCCGGAAGAAATTGGCACGATCACATTCCCTATGCCCTTTGGGCTTATCGTACTAGCATTCGTACCTCTACTAACGCTACACCTTTTTCTTTGGTATATGGTACCGAGGCCGTCTTGCCTCTCGAAATACAAATACCCTCCTCGTAATATCCCTTCGTGGATATTCTCACCAACGATGATTTCCGCCAAGAACGGTTAGCCCAATTGGAGCTTCTTGACGCATCATCTTACAGCTCTTGATCACCTCCAAATCTATCAAAAACGCATCAAGCGTGCTTATGATAAGCGACTTCATGAGCGTACCTTTAAGGTTGGTGATCTTGTCCTCAAGAGAATCAACATGTCACCAAACTAGAAAAGAGCAAACGTGGAAAATTTGCTCCCAATTGGATTGGGCCTTATATAATCACTCACACCTATGGATCAAGCACTTATCGCTTAGCTTCGCTTAACGGTAAACCTGAGCCTAAACCCCTTAATGCCTTGCATCTTCGACCATTCTACTGTTGAATCTAGTGTTATATCACTTCTTATATACCTCTACCGCTCGTCCCTTGAGCTCATTTACCGCTACATACACTTTGTTTTCTATATCTCAAAATAAAATCAAAATCACTTCTCACCTCCCCTTGATGATGCCTTCCCCTTTTTAGTCTAGTCCATGACTTCAAAGTATTAAAATAAGCCGTATTCTTATGGGATTTTCTTGAGTCAAACTTCCTACTAAACTAGATGCTTCACGCCAAAAGAACATCTAGTCATCTAAATTAAATATAGATCGCTCCTGAAGGACATATATGCCGAGAACTATTGCTGCTACTATAAATAGACTTCTCCCCAGAAGGACAATTTATGCACTAAAATCATATTCGCTACTATAAATAGATCGCTCCCCAGAAGGACAAATTTATACACACCTTTTTCTCGAAGCTTCTCGCATGGATCAGCTTTGCGAAGACCTCAAGAATAGTACAATCAATATCCTTGTAGACTTCCCGCATCGATCGGTCTACATTCGGTCAAATAAAGACTCATTCAAAAGAACTTTTTGGGTCATGGACTTGTCTATTTAGGGTAGGTTCTCTTTCGTCGAACACTCACTTTGTAAACAAGTTCTCTGTACCTCAGCTATATCATCCACCTCACCTCACCATTTGTTTCAACTCAAGGGACGTAACGTACACCGATATATTGTGATCATACAACTCTTTTCACCTATTGACTTCTTGTTTATGCACGGTACCTAGGGCTTCAAGCTCGTTCTACATTGTGTGGTTTGTTTAGCTCTTTTCACCTACAGAGCACTTTTTCCGCTTTGCCTCGCATCTAGGATTGTGTGTTGATCTTAATAAGGACACGCTTCCTACTACTTGGGTATGCTCACTTTTGCTTCACCTATACCTACACCAACAACATTATCCTACCAACACCAACAACATTACCCTACCAACATCAAATTTTTATCAAACGAAAAATTGCCTAACCACAACCAAATTGCCTAAATTCACCTCTCCTCGGTCCTGAGGGAGAACTACATCGGCTCGAGGCCCCTCCTTGATTTGTGCAATGGGCTATGTAGGCAAAGCACTTCGAGACATGGGGTCTCCCAAGGTTAGCTCGACCATCCCCTACTGAACTTATCATGTGTGGTAAATATAAATATTTTTGTGTATTTCTATTTAATCACATTCCTCTTTATCCTTTTTCAAAACACCAAAAATCACAACGCAAACATTCTTATTATTATAACTCAAATCAACATACATATCTTGTTTTATTTAGATGTTAAACCAATACATCTTCTCTATCATCGACACGCAGGTCGGTACTCTTATTTATTCTTATACCTTGCTAGCATTTATTTAGACGCTCACGCCTCATTCCGACCCAGGTGATGATCGTGATCGTCGACGCCTCTCGCCGGGCCTCTCTGTCCTCAAAGGTACCACGGCTATTGGTACCACCCAGCGATCTCCAATCTCTCCTATAATATGAATACGCCTCTCGCATGGAGGACTCCCCTTCTAGTCTCGCTGCTCGTGACTCCGCAACCGCTAACAATCCTCTTGTCTCATTCACCTGCGTTTGGAGCTGCTGAACCAAACGCTGCAGCCGATCCCTCTCTGCTGTAATCACAACTATGTCAGGGTGATCGCGTACACCTCGCAGCTCTGCTACCCACCATAACCTATAGGCCTCTCGTCATCATTCCGCATATCCATTACACTGCGATCGGCTGCTATCTCCTTGGGCCCTTCTGGAGGTGTTGGCCGGGGAGGTGAGAATGCTGCCTCGGCATCGATCCTCATATATGGTCTATACGCCTGGGGTATATCCTGCACAAATCCAAATTGTCACTGCACGCGATCTAGAGGAATCCTCTCATACTCACCTGGCCTGTGCCCTGCGATCCACCTCAATCGCTCTACACCCCTCAACTCCTCAGCTATATTCTCTGTTACCATATAGTTCCCGTAAGGCCTCCAATAGATATCCGTAACCGTCACCCTCTCCCATACCTACCTGTAATACTCGATGTCACCCGTCACGGCCTGAGATCTTGCCTCTTGTTACCATGCTCTGACCCAAAGGCTCGAATCCCAACCTCGTACTCCGGTCTCTCTCGCCTAGATGGATCGGCCTATTGGTCGCACACAAACAATGTGCTCATAGGCCCAACAGTGTAATAAGTATGAACAATCCAATGTCATTATGTGATTTCGCCTACAAGCCCATAAACCCCTGTATAGCTCCGCCAAATATGCAGGTGCCCATGCAAAAGTCACGTTCCTTTCTATCATCTCCCAGATAACACACATCAATGCCTTTGGAAATCTTCCTTTCGCCTCGGTAATGCATAATACCCTACCACTATCATTAATATCACTGCTAACCTTGTCTCCTCAGGGTGTGCTACATACATTACCCCATACGTAAACGATAAACCTCGCTGTGTCAAATCTCATGCGTATGGACCAAATACTGCTATTATCGCTCCCCCGTGCCGCGCTAGGTAGTGCCTGATATACTGGTTCTCTGTAATAGGGAGTCTCAAAATACGGAACACATCTTCCAATGTTACTATCATCTCCCCTGTTGGTAGATAGAAGGTATTTTTCTCAGGATTCCATCTCTCAATCAACGCCTGTAACATAGCATGGTTACGTGTGATTCGTGAATAATAGCGGATTCCACTTAACCCCAAATGATTTATCAATGTCCATTCAATTTGGCGTTACATCCGCTGGATTCGTGATAATAAGCTGACGACGCTATCATTCATCCCCCTCAACCTGCTCGAGCTGCATACATCAAAACAACAAACAACCATTCAATCCATCAGGGTTTTTCTCACATTCGAAATTCCTACAACAACCGTATCGTTTACTGAGATAACTGGTACCGACACGTTATCCCTAACCGATATCGGTCCTGTTACTTTCATACACCTTGCCTAAACAACCACCTACAACAATAATTTGAGCGTCTATTCCTTTCTATACCTACAAACATACCAAAACCCCTGATTACCTACCCCGTAACACTTATAACCCTTGCTATCATGTTTTCTTTTTCATATCTACCCACTTAATCTCTTATTCATAACACATGCAAAAGTCAAATCATAACCAAAACGTTTACCTCTTGGGTTGCAGTAGCTTGAGGTGGCCCTTGTCTTCCCTCTTGTCCCTGCCTGCTGGATGTTTCTCCTCGTCCTGCCATTATCACCACCTTTTTCAAACCTGCCTTTCTGTCTTCTGAATCTCAGATCACAATCACTTTCCCTGTCTCTTTACTCCTAATCACTCAAATTTCTCATGCAATTACCTGTCTCAGTCAAAAAGCGTCACGTTCGCGTATTTAACTTCTTGCATGGCTCTCAAAATTAGAACTTAAGTTGCCACCCTAGCTTTTTTATTTTTAGAAAAGCTCATACCTAAATAACCGGTATCGGTTATGTAACCGATATCGGTCTACTACCTACCGCCGTCGGTTACCTAACCGATATCGGTTACACACCTGGCCTTTTGAAACATGGTCTTTTCTTCATTTTTTTACCAAATTTTTGTCACGCCCGCCTCTTTTCCTGCATCACAACACCATTATCCATATTTGTCTATCCACCACACATATCATTACAATTTCGTTAACATCATCTATTTTACAAAAACAAACAAGTCATCAACTAAGGATACCACAACAAAACAAAAAACTATCTATCTATACAACATTTGGATCCAACTCATCAGATACATATATCACAATGTCACAAAACCAGCCCACAACATGCAACATTTCATCATATAACATGTCATCCTTATATACGTGCAAAAACAAAAACATCAACATCATCCATATATCAACATGTCAACTAAACTCATCCTACATTCTATATCACAAACCATCGACAAAATACTTAAACACATTTTTTTAACACTTTGCGCATGTGGATCAAAACATCATCTCTATATATATATATACAAATTTTCAAATATACAATGTGCCTCGCATCGGGCCTCTGTGATCTCATCATACAACTAAGCCGGCACGCAGGCCGCAATAACTATCCAAAATCTCGACTCGGCTCGCAGGCCGGTCCCTCATATCAAAAAAATACTCAGCTCGCAGACCGGTATCAAATATACAACCCATACTCGACTCGCAGGCCGGTATATAATGAATAAATGAATCCATACATGAATAAATGTAGGCACGCAGGCCTCTATCAACACAACCGGTTCGCAGACCGGTGCCCATGCCTATATACAAAAACAATACAGGGATCCCTCAGCTCTCCCCACCGCCCTCGGCACCTCTCCCTGCTGGTCCCTGTGGCGCCTCTCGCCTCCTGCCTGTAACGGACACGCCGGCTGTGGCTGCACCTCCCTGAGATCTCTGGCTGTGAGAGGTCTCTGCTCTATGAGCTGCATAAGGCTGATACTCAACTCCGGTACTATCAAGAATATCCTAATAGTATCGGGCCTCCACTCTAACCTCCATATAGCGCCCTCGAGCCACTGAAGGAGCTGGGGCTGTTCCCCTGGCACCTAATACTAGTACCCCACTTGCTCTGTGGCTGGTGGTGCTGTGTGTTGTCTTATTCTTTGCGGTATATCGTACACACGCTGCTCGGGCCGCGGGTATCTTGCTTTCTCTTGGTGATGGTGCCGCACTGCACCTTTAGCTTCTTTGATCTTCTTTGCTGTTACTGTCTGCATGCACTGTGGCTATGCTGCGCCGCTGTGGTGGTGGTGCTCGTGCCGTGCTGCACTGCACTCTGCACTACTGCGCTCAAGGCTAGCTGCCCCTGTAGGACACCTATCGTATTCAGGTCGTGCAAGAGCCAATCGTCCCTATAATAGCTGCACCTGACCCCGAGCTGATCTCTCTCTGCGTCTACCATCGCTTTGCCAAGTCTCATGGCCGTGGGGCTGTGTCTACCTCGCCGCTCTCTCGACCAGCCCACCAAACCACCAGTATGCTCCCGTGCACCCAAGATCATCTACGCCATCATCTGCTGGCCTCTCTCTCTCGCAACTCAAGCTGGATCCATGGGCTATGATGCGGCGGTGGGGCCTCTACATCATCCCTCTGTCTTGACCGAGGGAAGGGAGGTGGCTCCTCTGTCGTAGCCCCATCTACTGCGTGCCCTCTCTCTGGGGAATCCTCTCTTACTCTCCCGACCTCCGTCCTGCTATCCAGAACATGTACTGGATCCAGCGTAACTGTACTCGGCCTCCTCTGCGTGGGTGATGGCCTCTGTAAGGTCTCCACATGATATCTCTTTGCTGTCAAAGCCCTCTAACAAATGCTCAGTAGTAGTAACGTCTCTCCTCGCAAACTTGCTCAAGTGGCTGCCCCACGACTCCCAACCATCTCTCAAAGCCATATCTCGTATATAACTCAGTGGCCCTAGCTGCTTTGGGTAACCCTACTAGCTCGATGCATATGATGTGCTCATATGCCCAACAATGCACAAAAATGTCGAGCAGATATACGAATCGCCTCATCTCGCGATAACTCTGCTTTTCAGAGTAGCCGCACTGGATACATGCTGGTGCCCAAGCATAACAGTGTGCTCTCCACCATCTCATGAAGCACCCCCATCAATGCCCATGGAAAGCGGCCTCCTCTCGAGTCCGGAGGGCGAAGCGGGTGATCCTAATCATCATTTGCACAGCCACCGTGTCTCGTGTCGATGCGCACGGTACATGTCACCATACTACCAATGCTTGTTGTGATAGGTAAGTAGCAGCGCTGCATCTCCAAAAACTCGTAATATCTGTCCACTGGCAGTCTTAGAATCTACCTGGAAGACTGCCTCTCCCTCGATAGGTAGTCGAAGGATGCGATACACATCCTCCAACGTAATAGTCATCTCCCCAGTCGGGAGATGGAACACATTGGTCGCCAGATCCCATCTCTCGATGAGGGCAACCATCAGGCTGTGATCTCTCTCTATCGCTCTATACCTCTGGACTCCACCGAGTCCCACCTCGCGCATGATCGCCCAATGAGCCGCAGATATGTGTGGCCGCATCCGCACCAACAGCGGGGGCATCCTATCCCGCATCGTCAACTGCTGACGTGCCTGCAAAACCAACCCACATCCTTAGACCTAATTTTTATCACAACATCTACTTTACCCTCTAAACCCCCTTTTATCCCCCCGACCACACCCCGACTCTCTACCACCCAACCCCAAAACAAAACAAACCCACCCACACTCACCCAAAACCCAACCCAACCCACACTCAACCAAAACCCAACCCAACCCACACTCACCCAAAACCCAACCCAACCCACACTCAACCAAAACCCAACCCAACCCACACTCACCCATAACCGACCCCGGTCCCCCTCCCACCGACGCCGGTCAACGATCAACCGGCATCGGTAACCCACAGACCCACCCTGCCCTAAAAATTCGTGACCGATGCCGGTCGCTTAGTGACCGGCATCGGTCACTGGAAATTTGCCGCGCCGAACCCGACGCGGCTACCCCTTTCTTCTTTTTCCCTATTTCTACCTCTCTACCCACCCAAACACCCTAAAAACCTACCCACCCTGCCGCCTTGGCCTATTTCACCTATCTACCCTCTCCCTTTTTCAAATCATTTCCATTTATTCATTATTTTCTACAAAACATTATATTCCTACCCAAATCCCAAAACCAACATAATGCAATAAAATGCACAAAATGAGGAGTTTCAAACTTACCCGTACGACGACACGTCGTCGTGGTGGGATAGGTGGTGGTGGTCCAGCTGGTCCAGCCCCTCCTGCTCCTCCTGCCTGTGCCATAGCTCCAATTCTGATCTGCTGGGTCCTCGGCCAATCAACTGCTGCCTCCTCCTCACTCGGGCCCGCAAACAACTCACTCCTCCACCAAAATAGCTCCACCTCACTCAATAAACCTCGAATCTCAACTCTCCACGTCAGACAAGTCAATTTGGTTTTCAAAATAACAAAGTGACAATGACAAGCCGTATTTTTTTTTTTTATAGGTTTTTCACCCATAACCGATATCGGTTTCATTTTGCCCTAATGAACCGGTATCGGTCCCTAACCGATATCGGTCATGTAGAATCGACATCGGTTTTTCAATGACTTTCCCCAATATTTTTGCCCCTATTTACCATTTGCCCCTTTTTAACCACATATCGCCTATATCCACCTTTCTTGAACACACATTTGTTTACCCATTTGGCCCGACCCAAGGCCTCAACCTACCTGTTTGCCCGACCCAAGGCCTCGGCCTACCCATTTGGCCCGACCCAAGGCCTCAACCTACCTGTTTGGCTGACCAAGGCCTCAACCTACCTATTTGGCCCGACCCAAGGTCTCAACCTACCTATTCGGCCCGACCCAAGGCCTCAACCTACCCATTTGGTCCGACCCTGAGGCCTCGACCTACCTGTTGGCTTTGACCCAAGGCCTCGGCCTACCTATTCGGCCCGACCCAGGGCCTCGGCCTACTGTTTTGGCCCGACCCAAGGCCTCAACCTACCTATTCGGCTCGACCCAAGGCCTCAACCTACCTATCCGGCCCGACCCATTTGGCCCGACCAAGGCCTCAACCTACCCATTTGGCCCGACCAAGGCCTCAACCTACTATCGGCCCGACCCATTTGGCCCGACCCAAGGCCTCAACCTACCCATTTGGCCCGACCCAAGGCCTCGACCTACCTATCGGCCCGACCCATTTGGTTCCAGGCCAGGGCCTCAACCTACCTATTTGGCCCGACCCAAGGCCTCACCCTAACCATTTGGCCCGACCCCAAGGCCTCAACCTACCTATTTGGCCCGACCAGGCCTCCTCCTAACCATTTGGCCCGACCCAAGGCCTCAACCTACGCATTTGGCCTCGACCCAGGCCTCAACCTACCCATTTGGCCCGACCCAAGGCCTCAACCTACCCATTTGGCCCGACCCAAGGCCTCGGCCTACTATCCGGCCCGACCCATTTGGCCGACCCAGGGCCTCGAACCTACCTATTGGCCCGACCCAAGGACTCACCCCTAACCATTTGGCCCGACCCAAGGCCTCAACCTACCTATTTGGCCCAACCCAAGGCCTCACCCTAACCATTTGGCCCGACCCAAGGCCTCAACCTACCTATCCGGCCCCACCCAAGGCCTCGCCCTAACAATTTGGCCCGACCCAAGGCCTCACTCTACCCTTATGGCCTGACCCAAGGCCACAACCCAACAACTTGGCCCGACCCAAGGCCGTATCACTTCAATACCATACCCACAATCAACGTTTTATTTTATCCATCCATCATGTACCTTTTGTTCAATCGAGCTCACCTGTTCATGTTTTAGCATGATTAGGGTCCTTGACTTGATCTGTCGACCAACTTTGCCTAGACCTAGACCGTGACGTTTATCTCAACCAAACCAACCATTTGGTACTTCCGAACATGCCTAAATGTTCCTGTACCTTACCTGTTATATACCCTGGAGCTACTTCCTATGCCTTGGATACCAGGATTATATCACCCTTGTTTGGATAAACTATCGACCTTTGCCTATACATTCTTTGGTTTACTCGTCAAATCATGTACCCTAGTCGTACTATTGCATTTCAACATGCGTCTGCTTCCTTGGACCTACCCCACCACCTTACCATCCTCTCTACAACATTCACCCTTTATCAACCCTATCCCTGATTTCCCGTTCACTCAATCTGTGATAGATTTGAGGGGGATTACCTATATCCTTAACATGAGAAACCACTTCATATTATTGTCCGCGCAGCTTTACAGAACAAGCTACACGACAATAAGGGGCTAATGTAGACACCAAATTCATGTCTTACGACCCCTTGTGACCCGCATCCCATTTCGCAACCTAACCTCATTACCTAAACCTTACACAATTATTTATTAATTACCTTGTAATTGATAAATCCACATCACCCTACCTACCACCTCACTTTGCCACTTCATCATGACCTAGCCCTAACCCTAAAACTAACCTAATTAAGACCCATAACTTGGTCCACACCTACACCCATAACTAATGACCCCTTTCTCGCACCCAAAACCGACCTTCTAGTCACTTGACCAAGCCCGCAACTGATCTCTCGGGAGAAAAGCAGGGAAGGTGGGCTATTTTACTAAAAATAGCCTACTTTTTCCTTACCGATGCCGGTTCCTACTCGACCGCCGTCGGTTATGCAACCGCCATCGGTTCCCTGTAAATGGGCTCCCCAAACCAAAACAACGGATCGGAATTTCATTTTGGGATCAGTCGAAGGATTTCTGGATCAACAGAGAGCATTGGGAGCGAGAAACAGAGTCCAGATCTTCACTTGACCGAGCAGAGACGAGTGGAAATACCAGAAGTGTTTACAACAAAGGAGATCAGCTTGCATCTTGGTCAAAACCAGTAAGTCACATCTTGCATGTCCTCTGTTATAACATTTCTTATGCTTCTTGAATCTCAGTCCTCCTAAATCCGTTTCTGAATCCACTACCCAACGTGCCATTGCATCTAACTGTCATTCCTTTACCCCTCATCATCTCATTTCCTAATATCATCCATAAACTAGCCTTACAAACACCATAGCTACGAGAAGAGCCTAGAACCCACCGGTATCGGTTATCGATGAACGGCATCGGTTGTCGATGAATCGCATCGGTTCCTCTGATCAAAACTAGAAAACCAGCCTTTCCCCTACCCAGTTCAACGAAACAACTTAATTGATATCTTACAGTCTTTTGTGTTAATTCATATTAGCAGGGGAACTGACCACCTTCGAAAGGAAGTTTTATATTTCCTGGGCCCAAGGCAGTTCCCTCATTTATTGTCTAATTAAAATCTTGTGGTCTTGTGTTCTTATTTGCAGGTAGTCCTTCCAAGACAAAAAGGAGTTCTTCGCAGTCAGCCTGATCTTTCTCTACGGTACGCGCACACCATCTCGACATTCTACAGGTATTCCTCCTAGCCCCTAACCTTATCTGTTTCTAAAAGGAACGAAACATTTCCGAGTGAAACAGGTAATGTTAAATAGTCATGTTAGCATAGAATATGGAGTGGTAGAACCTATGATACTATGCACCAAGACCATAGTGCCTCGTATTACCTATGATTTTAATGACGATGATGCATTGTTTGCAAACCAGAACCAATGAATATATGATATTTGCCTTAACTATGCACCAGAACTAGAGTTTGTGATAGAGTTTGTAAAAGCTCTATTGGTTAGTTGTAATTTTTATTTTCCTGAAGTTGGTTTTATCTCATAGATGGAGGTGCATTGTATTAAAACTGATAAACCCATGCACATCAGATAAACTACCCTGTACACCAAAAAAGGTTATACATCTTGCTTGAGTGGATTTGACTTCTCTGATTATCTATAGTATTGTGCACCAAGCAATAGAAATAATATCATAATCAAGCAGGCTAGAGGCAGAGGCCATGATTAGTTATACATAAAAATCAAATGCAATGAGAAAATTACATTTCCAGTATAAGCTATAATGAGAAAGTGGTGATGCTTCAAACACAGATGTTGTGAGAATATGTGGTAATGAATTCAATGGCTACTTACCCAAAATTTTACTTCACAAATGGTTGAGGCTCACATTAAAATTTGTAACCTTCTCCAGCTACAACACTCCTTTATGGCTCACTCGGTCAATTGTTAACATAAACCAGTTGGAGAGCTACATAGATATTTGCCACTATGTACTTGACATGAGTTAGATATTTACGCAGAAGGCATTTTCACAGGGAGAACCATGGTGGGCTTCTGACACGCCATACCGTTGAACGTCGATCTAGATCATCCGCATCATTTTCCAAGTAATGTTAATGTTATACAATTAACACTCCATAATCTATTATCATAGGTTCTACCCCTCCATAGTCTATGCTAACATGACCAATTAACATTACCTATAGAAGATAGACTATCAAATATCTAAAACGTAACACTCAATATGTTTATTTCTAAATAAATGAAACACTTGCTGTCTCTCTCTTTACGTGTAGAATATGAATTCCCTTGCTTATTGAATAATGGGTGCAAATGAAGAAATAAAGCTCCATATCTCCATCAAATTACTTCATTTTTTCTCTTGTGCTCATGGTGGCCATTAAGAGGAAAAAAACCAAAAAAAAAACAAACAAAATGATGAAACCTTACATGGACGTCCAACAAGAACAAAACATAAAATATTCACATCTAAAAATGACCACAAAAAAGCCAATAACAGCTACCCAAACCTCAAAAAATGTAGAAAAAATAAAGACTGAATGTAGATTGTAGACCACTAGAAATGTAGAGGAGATGAAGTAAACCCAAAGGAAACATAGGCCTCAAAAAGGTTTTTAAAGGCTCCTTTCCAACTATCTTCTAGTTGTCTAGTGCTTATCCCTCCACATGTATTTAAAAATGTTTTTAATAAGCAACGGACCGTTGGATAAAACACTTTAAAGCTGATTTATTAGGTCTTATCCCAATGTAACTACCTCATGGTAAATAAGTTTCTTAAATAATAAAACTTATTAGATTTATTAGGTCTTATCCCAATGTAACCTCACCTCATGACCTCTGCTTCATATTACATATGATTTTAATGTGCACTTTGTATGCAAAACCTATCAAATGATGCTAGGGACTAGCTCCAATGATGATCTCTGTCTTTACCTTGTCTGATTATGCCATGATTTCTATGCTTTAAGGGCATTGTATACCAATCTGCTTAACTATGCACCCAAAACAGAGTCTGTGATAAGTTTTACATATGATTTATGTGCTCCAGGGGACTATAACGAATTGTAACCTCTGCATCTATCCTGTCTAATTATGTTATGATTTCAATTCTCCAAGGGCATTGTACGCACAAATATTTTAATGAAAAATTGTTCAAATGGCCCCCCTGGTGAAGCTTGTCCTCCAATCCCTGATTTCAATATTTTTTAACAACACAAAACCAGTCCTAATGGCTACTGGAAGTTGAAACTAACTAGTAACAGTTAACTAACCTGTCCATTTGTTTCCCGGTAGTATTCAGCTCCACCCACAAGGATCACTTATGCAATTACAATAACAACTAAATTGATGGGAATATTCACACCAAAGTAACTCAGAGTTCCTCCATCCAGAAGAAGAGCCCCATTCTGCAAAACAAGTCAGTAGTCAGTAGTCCATACAATGACAGTGAGAGAAGGAGACAACTTCAGGGCCACAGTAAGCACCCAACTTGTTGAAGGCCTCAAGGATGATGAAGCCTGCAGCTACCAAGATTTCCCATCTCGTATGAATAAAATCATATGCACCCCCATACATTTTTATACATTCACCACAATACACATTAACACCTTGCTACTTAAAACCTTGCAACTTACTTGTTAAAGATTGTTGGTTTCTTGCCCAATCTGAAGGGATCATATCCATAACTGAAAACATAGTCGAACAAAATATATGTAAGTTTCCAAATCCATAAGTAGCTCCAAAAAAATGAGATGGGGGAAGGAGAAGGAGAAGGGGAAGGGGCTTACTCGCCAGGGACCTCCCCATTGTGATACTTCTATCTGGTCCTGTCAATGCAAGTTGAGAAGATGAGAGTAAAAGGTAATGTAAGTAAATGGGGAGAGGAGGGGAGGGGGAGGAGGAGGAGGTGTTGCTTTGTTGCTCAAGATCCCATTGGAATTACATCTCTAAATTTTCCTACTGATCCAAAAGTTAATAAATTTTTGAATTTTTCTACGTATATTTTATATTATAAGATGAGAAGAAAACAAGGTTTAATGCGAGTTGAGGGGTATATGCAATCCATATTTTGATATGCAACCCATATTGTGACTATCATGAAATCCCATTTTAAGTGTCTTTTATACCAGTTCAAGAATCTTAATAGATAATACCTCTCATTTTAGGGCTTTAGTTTAGTGGGTACATTGCCGTGTGTATTGTCTCGTCACAAAATACACTCATTTGAGTTTATTTCATGAGAACGTGTACTCAGGTGGTGTGGCCCAGTTTGTAATATTCCATATGATTCCTTTTTTAAGATAGACATTTTAGGATATATCTATAGTTCATTATATCGTGTGTTGAACTAATTTGGGGATGAAAATTTGAAAGGAGTTTGTGTTTTTGTCTTATTGAGTAATCACTGTACTTCTTTAGTTGATGCACTTTCTACTCACTATCGCTTCTGAACTATGGGTAGCCACTTTTTCTATTTAGGACTAGATAAAGCATATGGTCTCTATATTTTCTCACTTACTTGAAAACTCCCATCTATTTTTAAAAATCTTCCATCTCTTTTAAACTAATTTACATTTCAATACAAAGTTGAACCCAATTTTGTAAATATCGTAAGGCTCACTAGATTTGTAGTTTGAAGACTATAGATTACCTTGGTCTTCATCATGAATATCACTTCACTATACAAGTATCTACTTTTTTTTCCTTTCTTGAAAAATTTACTTCTAAAATCAAAGAAGTATTCTTAGTTATATTTAGTTATATTTACGTCAATAGGCATTCCATCATGAGCAACATTAACTTTATTTGTGAATCAATGGTCTAGAGCTCTGCATGAACCGAAGAGAATGTCAAATCTGGCTCGGTCACTATTGTTGACTTGGATGACTAAGGAACTGGTATGATGGTCCTAAACGAGGCCATCTCCAAACGATACCAAGCATAACATCCAGCTATCATCGCCAAATGTGGCCAAGCATTACAAGACTGGTACATTTGGAAAGTGTGCCAGTCCCTCCCTTTCAAAAATCATGCCCTTCATCGAGCTGAGTAATTTACATCTCTCTGACATCCCTCACTATATAAATATAGACAACCATGTCCCCATGTACCTCTACACCTGCTAAGGAAGGTAGTTGCATGTTTGGATGTTGTAGCCACATTGTTTTTTTAGATTTGTGTGATTGGAAATCTGTGTTGGGTAGGGTTTTAATGAGGGGTGGTCATTGAATAGTTTAAAGGAAAACTTACAATTTTTGGTTAAATGTGGAAGTCAACAATTGTAAAAGAAAATGGAATTTTGCATTGCGAGTTCATTAGGTTGTTGTTTTCATGTTAATGTACGATTATGGTTTCTATTTAGATTTCAAGAATGCGATTAAGGTTCCCACTCATAAAATTTTGTATTGAGTCACGGAACAGTTATGGGACATGATGAAAGAAGTAATGAGTAACATGAGACATCAAAATAGAAACCAATTTTTGCTACAACTACGCAAACCATTATCAGGATAAATTATATTGTATATTTTAACGAAGTTTAAGTAACTTTCCCTGAGGTATTTGTTTTGTGTTTTGTTCAAATGCATTTTTTAAAACCTCTGTGGAAATTTTCATGTACATATACTAAATTTCAATGATGATGGTAACATGGTCCCATTTCATGTTTGTGGAATTTCTATCCTTACAAGGGTTTCGAATCGCCATTTCATCCCGCCAAGTTTGTGTGAAAATGTTTAGCGCAATAATGAGATACTAAATACAGTGACAAAATATTTCCATTCTAGTAGTGATAATGAGAGTCTTGTCCGCTTAATTTTAATGTTTTTAAAATCCTATTTTTCCCAACTCTTTTCTTTAAATGAAAATAATAATCCCCGATCCAGAGTACCTTGCGCTTTGCTCCTATGGGAATTTGAATCATCGACAACTTTTAATGCAACTAGGCATATCCTTAAAGGAAAAATTCCATGCGAGATAGTTATAGTGAAGCATTGTTGCAAGAATCCCTGTTAGTTGACAAAAACCTTTCACTGATGCCCGATCCTCCTATTCCTATTCATCCTTTCTGAAAGCATCTACAACTACAAGAATTGCTGGAAAAAAATAATGATGACATGGAAGAGAAGTACTTGGATACTTGTGGGGTTCATACATGGCAAATGCACAAAATGTGTTTCATGAAGGTCACGTCAGTGGAGTGGGGGTAGTGAAATGGAAGGCCAAGATTATTTTGTTCAACGTCCATGTACACGATAACAACAACAAAATATATCTTCTCCCTTGAATGTATGACACCTATTAGTCGCTAACCAGGTCTTTCCCTTAGTGAAAATGTCTTTGGCGTAATAAGATGCCAACATATACTCGAATGTTTTTTTGTTGCGTTAGCTCTTCCATTTCATGTAACAAAAAAAAACACTATCTTCATTTTGTCTACGCACTTAAAAACCTAACAATTTTTTGTCGAAGGAAAAACACATACATCATGTGGAACTGGAGTGGGATTTGGAAATTTGGACACAACTATAAAATTTGTGACTTTTTAACATTCAAGATTACCAAAAGTAACTTCTCTCAACAATTTTTTTTCTCTTTCCACAGGAAAGTTTTATTTATTGACTTCAACATGGGCCTGCGAAGGACATAAATGTTTAAACTAGAATAAATGAAAATATTCTACACTTATGAAAGGATTGAATGGGTGTTGCCAATTTCAAGAAACTGAGGATACAACACATGCATGTCGACGTACTTTGAATTGTGGGCCACTGAGTCCCCTATTATACCACCCCCCGCCCAAACCCACCTCTGACATGCTTTCGGCGTAAATATATATGTTTTAAACCTTTACATTTATGATCAAACAATTATAATTTCATCATTGACACCAGAATGTCTTGCACCTATTAGCCACTAAATAGGTCTTTCCCTTAGTGAAAATGTTTGTGGCGTAATAAGACACCAATATCTACTTGAATGTTTTTTGTTGCGTTAGCTCTTCCATTTCATGCAACCACAAAAAAAAACTCTATCTTTGTTTTGTTTATGAACTTAAAAACCCAACAATTTTTTGTCAAAGGAAAAACACATACATCATGTGGAAAAGGAACAGGATTTGGAAATTTGGACACAACTATAAAATTGATAACCTTTTAACATTCAAGATTACTAGAAGTAACTTCTCTCAACAATTTTTTGCTCTTGCCATAGGAAAGTTTAATTTCTTGACCTCAACATGGGCCCATGAAGGACATCAATGCTTAAAGTAGAGTAAACAAAAATCATTAAATCCAATAAGTCGTAGTCTTCTACGCTTATGAAAGGATTGAATGAACATTGCCGATTTCAAGAAACCGAGGATACAACACATGCATGTCGACATTCTCAAGTGGTTCCATGGAGGATGTCGACATACTTTGAACTGTGGCCTGTCAAGTCACCTGTCAGACCACCCTCGCACAAACCAACCTCTGACATGCTTTTGGCATAAATATTTATGTTTTTAACCTTTACATTTATGATCAAATAATAATAATTTCATCATTGGCACCAGATGAAAAAAATATTTAAACATCGAGTGGGAATCTGAAATAGTTATCACATGTGATTGCCATCCAAAATGACCGCGCCTTGGGAATGGATTTACGTCTAGTGACTAGAAAATTAAATGGTATTAATTCATGCTATATAGATTAAAATTCAATAAAACAACATTGGCATATATGAAAGACCTCAATATGGCATGGAAAAGTGCCAATAAAAGCTTACATTATAAGGAAATGGTGAAGATGTGTGTTCAATAGATCACAAGAAATATGCTAACATTCACTTTGTCTCTTTGATTAGATGAAAGAGATTGTAAACACATAATTTAGAATGGAGATATTGGCAACCAACATAACAACTTCCTACCAATGTTTTGTTCCAAAAAGAGGGGCGGCCTATTACAACAATGCATGTCATGCATTTGAAGTGAGACACGTAAATGGTGGGTGTGTGTTTATTTGTGTCTTGGAACCCCAATCAATAAAAAAACCCTAACGTTCTAAATTTAGTTGGATAGTTGCAGTGAGCATAACATTATGGTGAACTGTGCTAACTGGAGATGTTGCTAATAGCCGTCCTAAAATCAGCACCATCATGGGTTAAATTAAACTTGCACACGAGATATATTTGTAACCATAATATCTCTTTGTTTTACTATATACAAATTGATCGATGTGGATATATATCTTTCTGTATTTGAAGCGGGTTCAATTGTCTCAGAAACTACTGCCCTACCGCTAATTTGTTTGTTGTATGATGTGTTGATTTTGCTTCTTCAAAACATGTAAAGTAATTACTTGTATAAATCTGATTATCAACAGCAATATAACACCAATGAACACAATATTTCAGATAAATGATCTCAATGTGCAAGAAGAATAGCTTAGCCACTTTGAGGGGGCAACCTCCAAACCAGACAATAAGACTCAAATTTTGAATATGATGATGAACTACTACCTACTAACCCCTATATATACTATTCCTATGCTATGGCCAACACCAAGGTCAACCCACTAATGAAAATATAACATATATGAAAGAGATACATAATGATAAGAAGTTATGATAGCCACAAGTCGGATATATACATCCAATATAAGATATATGATTAAGGGCGTAGCATGCCCCTCCCTTTGAAGCAACATTGTCCCCAATGTTGAGAAGATTTGGATCTTTTTCTGAGAAAATTTGCATCCTCCCAAGTTGCGTCTTCATTGTCTAGATTTTTCCACTTGATCAAATACTCAATGATGACCCTTTTCCTCAATCACTTAGTGCATGTCTCAAGGATGCATTTTGGTTTCAAGATGATTCTTCCTCTTTCATCAAGCTCGGGTAACATAGTCTGGGTTGATACTATCTGTCCAATTACCTTCTTTAGGCAAGATACATGGAAGACTAGATGAATTTGAGTAGCCGGAGGAAGTTCTAGTTTGTATGCTACATTTCCAATATTTTGTAACACTTCTTTAGGACCATAATACTTAGGTGAAATCTTGTTATCCTTTTACTCGTTACTCAATGATGACCCTTTTCCTCAATCACTTAGTGTATGTCTCAAGGATGCATCTTGGTTCCAAGATGATTTTGCCCTCTTCATCAAGCTCCGGTAACATAGTTTGGGTTGATACTATCTATCCAATTACCGTCTTTAGGCAAGATACATGGAAGACTGGATGAATTTGAGTAGGCGGAGGAAGTTCCAGGTTTGTATGCTACATTTCCAATCTTCAGTGACACTTGATAAGGACCATAATACTTAGGTGAAATCTTGTTATCCTTTTTCATTGTTTTAAGGACATTTTCTTATATGGTTGTAAACACACAAAACCCAATCACTAACTAAAAATGTCTTTCACTACGATGTTGGTCCTTTGCTTGCTGCTTCATTCAGTTTTGTGACATGGCCAAATTCTCCCTGAGACTAGAAAGCACCTCTTGTTGGTGTTGAATATGTTCTTCAATTGCTCGAACCTTTGGTTGGACTCTCAAAGATGAAGTGATAGATGGTGGATGGTACCCATATAATGCCAAGAAAGGAGACATTTTAGATGAAGTATGAAAGGAGGTGTTATACCACCATTCTACCAATGGTAACCATTGGACCCATCTCGCTTTCTTATCTGATGTAAAACAATGAAGATATCCCTCCAAGAAATTTTTACCACCTCTGTTTTCCCATCGATTGGGGATGATAAGAGGAACTACGAGCTAGTTGTGTGCCCAAGCATGAGAACAAGTCAGTCTAAAAATTACTAGTAAAGATAGGGTCTCGATCACTTACTATAATCTTTGGTGTCCCATGTAGCTTCTGAATTGTATCTCACTGAAGGCCGTTGCTTTCATTGTACTTGCAACAAATGGATGTGATAATGCAAAAAAATGGGAATATTTGGTTAGTCTATCCACCACCACCATGATTACATTTTTACCTTCTGATTTAGGCATTCTGTGATGAAGTCCATGGACACCTCTTCCCACCTCCTGTTAGGAATAGATAGAGGTTATAAAATACCTAGGGACTTAATTGTTTCACCCTTATTTTCCTAACAAACCATGCATTCTGCCACAAAATTTTGGACATCTCCTTTTATCCCTTCCTAGAAAAAATCATACTTGATTCAATGATAAGTCTTTAAGAAGCCAAAATGACCCCCTACTGGAGAAGCATGGAGCTCAGATAGAACCCTATTTTTAAGGATTGAATTCTTACATAGATATAATCTATCTTTATACAATAAAACATCTCCTTTCCATACAAATTTTTCTGACAAGCTTGGATCTTGTTGGAGATTCTGAATGAGATTTTGTGTACCCAGGTCATTTTTCCATTTAGAACTTGCATCCTTTATCTAATCCTCCTGTAATATAGATATGGCACACAACAATGCCTTGGTAGATTCATCCTTCCGAGATAAAGCATCATCAACTACATTCTCTTTCCCTTTCTTGTATATTATCTCAAAATCATACCCCAACATTTTTGAGACCCATTTTTGTTGTTCTTCTAATGATAAATGTTGCTCTAAGAAGTATTTCAGACTATCATGATCTATCTTTACTTTGAAATGTCATCCCATTAGATATGGTCTTCATTGCTTCACTGCATGAAGTATTGCTAACATTTCTTTCTCATAAATTGGTTTAGAGATATTCTTACCTTTGAATTGGTGGCTCTTGAAGGAAATGGGTCTCCCTTCTTACATGAGTACTACCCCCATACCATACCTTGAAGCATCACATTCAACAATGAATGTTTTTGAAAAATCTGGGGTGGCTAGAATCGAGTGGTGCACATGATGCGGTGTTCTTCCCATGTTTTTATATAGATTACTATATCATCAAAGAACACTAAATTTTTTTTTCAAAGAAATGGCTTAAAGATGGAATTCATCAAGCTTTGAAATGTAGAGGGTGCATTTGTTAGTCCAAAAGGCATTACCAAGAACTCATAATGTCCTTCATGTGTCCTGAAGGCTATTTTATGAATATCTTCATCCCTGATTCTAATCTGATGATATCCGAAAAAGATCAAGTTTTGTAAAGTAAACAACACTATGTAACTCATCTAGAAAATAATCAATTATAGGAATAGGGAACCTATCTTTAACTATGTACTTATTGAGTTCCCTGTAATCTGGACACATGCGCCAATTGTCATCTTTTTTCCATGCCATCAATACAGGAGAAGAGTAAGCACTTTGACTATGATGAATAAGTCTTGCTTCTAACATCTCTTGAACTATGTTCTCAATCTCACTCTTTTACATATAGGGGTACCTATAGGGTCTGATGTTGGGTGGTTGACTCCCTGGTACTAGCTAGATGGCATGTTCATGGTCTCTTTTCGAGGCGGGCCCTTGGGCATTTCTCCAAACACCACTTTGAGTGCTCATTTATAATCGCTTGCATATCTACGGGCATAAATGTATTGGAATGATGTGCTTCCAATGAAAATAGCTATGCCACAAACCCTTCTCGCACCCTTTAAGAATTTTTGCATCTTATGAGAACTTACCATCTGTGGGGACTTTGCTCTCGTCCTTTTAGTTTAAAATTCCTCCTTCGACTAAAATTGCATGAACAACTCCTGAAATTCATTTCAATGGTTCCCAAGGTGGTAAGCCACTTTGAACTCGTAACACAATGTCTTCTCCTCCCATGGAAATGGTATACATATTGCTAGTTAGTAAGTAATCTCCCATGACGAGATTAATGTTATGGAATTTTCTGAGCAACTAATAGTTTTCCATCGTGATCATGACTTGAAATTCTAGAGCCGGATAAACAAAGCGCTCAAGCGTCCGCCAACTTATGATTGATGAAATTGTGAGTACTTCTCGAATCAATCAACACTGTTACCCTCTATTTTTTTAAGAAGCCAACTACTTTGAGAGTTTGGGGAGTGCTAATACTGGAAATTGCATGGCATGATATTGTTGGCTGGGGATCTCCTACTTCCTCCTCTGGATCTACCTCTTCATCTTCTTCATTTTCTTCTTCTTAAGTAGGTCCCTCAATGTAGAACAACTTCTTTTTAGCACACTTATGTCCTAGTCCAAATTTTTTGTCACAATTAAAACATAACCCTTTGGCTCTCTTTTCTTTAATTTTTTAAGGTGTCAGTCTTACTAGCCAAGGGAATGATGGTGGAAGGGTGCTACGATCTCTGATATTACTAACAGTTTGTTTCCTACTGGAAATAAATTTTTCCTCTACCCTACGTGCCATGATCATAGAGTTTGAAACCTTATGAGGATTAAACATACGCACCTTAGTCTCAATTTGTTCTTTAAGACCTTGTTATCAGCCAACTTTGACTTCACAAAATTGTTTAAAAATAAAATAAAAATGAAAAATTTGAAAATTTTCAAAAGTGTTACTTTGCATGGTTCATTGCCTTCATCACGATCGTCTAATTTTTGTGATCATTTCGGTCTTCATTTCATCCTTTTCAGGAAGAAATCTTCCCGCTAGGCTTTAAATCACGTTAAAATACATTTAAATTAATTAATTAATATTTAATTAATTAATCACTCCTTGTTTGATAAAATTAACTTTTAAATAACTTGAGATTATTTAATTAAATAAATATTAATTAAAAGTTCATTCGACAAATTTTTATTGCCGGGGAAGTAAGCTTACGCTTCCAACTGCCAGGAATGCCAATTTGGCTTCCCGAACCCGGATTTCCCCTTCCCTAGCAATTTTCTTTTAATTTCTCACACGTGGGATTTTCTCCACCAATTTCCAAATCATGGATTGGTTAACAGGAAGAAATTTCCCAATTTCCCACATGGGGAAATTGAATGGGGATTGCCAACCCACTTTGCCATTCCCGTTGGTAATTGGCCATTGCTTTCCCCATTTCCCCCTGGCACTTAAGTCCACTACCCGGGAAGAGAGGAAGTTGGATTAATCCCCATAGCTTCCTCTGTCAAACTCATTGGAAAAATTCATGCGAGCTTTCCATTCACTTCTTATTTCTTTTGAAGGACATAATATTTTTTCAACATCCCATAATACAAGAGAAACTCATGCCATTGATATATCAGTCGTGCATGCAAGGAGGTTTAATCAAAATCTAAACAAATACCAGCTAAGGAAGAACAAAGCCACATTTTTGCAGCTTCCCACGCATGCTAAGGAATAGTTAAAATTTCCCATGTAGGGAAAAAGAAAAAGAGGCACTTGTTTTGAGCCCGCACATTGGGCAGAGGAGGCGCCAAGTATAAAGCAAAAAATTCCCACGCACCTGTCCACACAGGCCATGCATTGGGCACAACAAGGAGACCAAAATCCATGCATCTAAGGAAGAATTCACGCACCCAGGAAGGAGAGGTGGAGCTGCACAATTTTCATGCACCCGTGCCAAGTGAGAAGAAGAAAATCTCCACGCTAGGTAAGAAGGAGAACAGTTTTCCATGCGTGGGGACAAAAAGGAATAGTTTTTGAAACAAGAAAATTAAAACAAGCCACGCCCAGCCAAGGAGATGCCTTGGGAGAGAGAAAAAGTGCAGCAGAGGCCAAAACAATCTCCACGTGCCCAGGAAAGGACAATTTTCTTTTTCACGCATGCAAAGGAATAGCTTCTCACATATGCTGAAGGAAAGAACACAAATATTTTTAAAAAAGAAGAAGATAACAAACACCAAAAAGGAAGGAGCCTACGCATTGGGTAGAGAAAAGGAAATTTCCACACACCTAGGCCAAGTGGGACAAAGGAGAACTCCACGCAGAGGAACAAAAGATTTTCCCACACTTTGGGAAGAAAGAAGAATAATTTTTAAAAAATTAAGAGAAGTCCACGTGCCAGGGATAGAGAGAGTAACATTAAGGGACAACAAGAAGACAAAGAACTCAAATCCCACGTGCCATCCAATAATCTTTCATGCCCAACCACACATTCAAAGAAAGACTAGTCCAAACATAGACCCAAGTGTAATCCAACGTCAGCACAGGAATAACAAAACCAGTTTGTGGTTATTTCCCACGCATTTGCAGAACAAAAGATCTTCCATGCATTCACAAAATCAGGAGTCTTCCAATGCAAAAAATCAGTAGTTCATGCAACCAAGGTGAATTTAAAAAAAAGAGATTAAATCGATCCACGTGAAATATTAAAATCGGGAGATTTTAATTAAAATAAATAAATAGATATCATTGTTGTCGCTAGATTTAAAACTCGTGCCTAGTCTCGATATGTTTGTATTGACATTTTAAAAAAATTGTAATTCGGATAATTATTATTATTATTTTTAAAATAATAATAATAATAATAATATAACAAGAAATATTTTTCTTGCATCGACAGGGTTTCGGAGACTGAGACCCGGCCCCATTTGCATTGTCTTGCGTGCCTAAGTCGTTCTTTTGTAAAATTCATAATGGCTGAAAAATCCAAATCTGCGGGGAGATCGAGGAAGCCAGTGGAGAAATCTAACAAATCCACCCTGAAATATGAATTCCAAGGAATTATCCCTCCTAGTTCCATTAAGTCAGCATATGACAACATCACCGATACAAATCTAGGTCACATCAATGTGCAACAGTTTTGCGAGCGGGTGAAAACTGAAGGTAAAACCATTTTCTTAGATAGACTTTACCATAGTGGTCTACCCCAAGCAACAACATTTCCTGTCTCGGTGCAGTGTCCAAAATTGGTTATTGCTTGCGTAGAGCATTATGACCCTGAGAGATGAGGAATTTTTAAAGATAATCGCGAGCCTTTCCTCTTAATCACACTAGAACACATTGAGGAATTGCTCAACATACCCAACTTTCTTGAGAATGTGGATATCACTCACCAATCAGCACAAGAATTATGGGATGAAGAACCCCTGAGATGGAGCAAGATGGTTAACAACAACTGGTTAGTAACCAAGAGACCTTGAATTGATAGGCTTCCCAAAGAACTGTACCGCATTGAGTTCGTGGAAGAAATTAGAGACATGATCACTCTCCTAAGTCGAGTTTTTGGTCTACCTTCTACTAGGATTTTCCACCCATGGATGTACCAGTTTATCTGTATCATCCTAGCTAAGAAATAGTTTGTGGATTAGGCCACCATCATCAATAACACCCTTCACAAACAATTGATAGAAGTTAAGATGACTGGATGCTTCTACATGACTTCATATCTGACCTATGCAAGAAAGACGAAGAAATCTATTTTCGGGACTCGAAATGAGAGGAGTCATGGGGCCTTTGAATAGTGTTTTTCATTATTACCCTTAACCCAGATTTAAAAAATAGTTCTCATCATTTTAGAAGAGTCAATGATGCATTCACCTTCCGCGTGATCGGAACTCCGAATTAGAATACGAGGAAAGGTTTTCCAAAGAAGCCATGAGTGTCATTTCTCAATGGGGAACCTAGTTTATTCAATTTTCATATTTTTCCTACATTCACGTGAGTGGTTTTGTTGGGACCCCATGGAAACTTCCCAAGTACGTCAGTGACAGATGGGTGTTAATGGAGCTGGCACGACAATTATTCCAAGTTCACTACCTTCTTAGTGACAAGCACCGTTCAGGAATTCATTTCCTGATCCAAATCAGGGAATACCAATGTCTAAATATTTTCAGTGCACATCTCATGGAAAAAGAGTTCTCTCTCATAACCATCCATCCATATGTGAAGAGAGCCCAATTTGATATCAATGGATATATGCAAAATATTCTAGGAGTGAAGTACCAACATAATCCTACCATGGAAGATTTCTGGGCTACTTGCTCGGATGAACATGAGGTAAGAAGATGGGAGTACTCTCACCTAACACTTGCTCATATCAAGGACTTCCGCATCAAGAGTCATCCTGATTCATTCATAAATGATGATGACAATGTTGTCAAACCCTCATATGATGTCATTACCTTTACCCCATTGCCTCGAATTGACTGGACCAGAAGAGATGAATTTTCTCTTAATGGCAAGAACCAACAATTATTGAAAGAAGAATATCTTATTATGATAGAGAACTTACCAAATTACAATCCATTCCAAATCGTGTTTCAGGATCACAAAAATTTCCAATAGAAGGGGGTCTCTATACGTACCTAAAATTGTAGGGTACTGCACCACCGGAACAATGTTACACATGCCCCAATGATAATACATGTCTCCTTACAAGGTGTTCGAATCCAGAAAGGCTCGCCATGTATATGCTTGTATCCCACATGCCCTGCTCAACCTCCACATGCTTTGTTTTCCCCTTTTCCCCCCTTCTTCTTGCATTTTTGTCTTCAAGATGTGGAACGCCACCCTCTTGGGTGGTGGTCCGTGATCGCCACCCAAGACAGGTGGCAATCCTGCAACCGTTGCCTTGAATAGGGCGGTGGTTTTGTTCACGTTTTGTAGATTCCTCCGACGATCATGTCAAACGTAAATCTTGGATTTTACATGCTTTCTTCAACCACTTTGGCTTGAATTAATGTTTTTTTGCTCCCATGAATAGTGTTTTTCCTTTGTTTATGGTAAAAGAGATCAAATGGGAGTTACCCTATGGTAAATGTATTGGTTATAAATAGCCACTTGTTTTCAAGCAAATGGCCCCTCATATTAATTGCCTTCTAATTGATAAATCCACATCACCCTACCTACCACCTCACTTTGCCACTTCATCATGACCTAGCCCTAACCTAAAACTAACCTAATTAAGACCCATAACTTGGTCCACACCTACACCCATAACTAATGACCCCTTTCTCGCACCCAAAAATGACCTTCTAGTCACTTGGCCAAGCCCATGGCCCGATCTCTCGGGAGAAAACGGGGAAGGTGGGCTATTTTACTAAAAATAGCCTACTTTTTCCTTCTGCCGATGCGGTTCTACTCGGCCGCCGTCGGTTACGCAACCACCATCGGTTCCTGTAAATGGGCTCCCCAAACCAAAACAACGGATCGAATTTCATTTTGGGATCGGTCGAAGGATTTACGGATCAACGAGAGCATTGGGAGTGAGAAAGCGAGTCCGAGATCTTCACTTGACCAAGCGAGAGAGTGTGGAAATACCGAGTGTTTACAACAAGGAGATCAGCTTGCATCTTGGTCAAAACCAGTAAGTCACATCTTGCATGTCCTCTGTTATAACATTTCTTATGCTTCTTGAATCTCAGTCCTCCTAAATCCGTTTCTGAATCCACTACCCAACGTGCCATTGCATCTAACTGTCATTCCTTTACCCCTCATCATCTCATTTCCTAATATCATCCATAAACCAGCCTTACAAACACCATAGCTACCAAGAAGATCCTAGAACCCACCGGTATCGGTTATCAGTAACCGGCATCGGTTATCAGTAACCGGCATCGGTTCCTCTGATCAAAACTAGAAAACCAGCCTTTCCCCTACCCAGTTCAATGAAACAACTTAATTGATATCTTACAGTCTTTTGTGTTAATTCATATTAGCGAGAGGCCCGACCACCTTCGAAAGGAAGTTTTATATTTCCTGGGCCCAAGGCAGTTCCCTCATTTATTGTCTAATTAAAATCTTGTGGTCTTGTGTTCTTATTTGCAGGTAGTCCTTCCAAGACAAAAAGGAGTTCTTCGCAGTCAGCCTGATCTTTCTCTACGGTACGCGCACACCATCTCGACATTCTACAGGTATTCCTCCTAGCCCCTAACCTTATCTGTTTCTAAAAGGAGCAGAAACATTTCCAGTGAAACATTTTGGCACACCTTAGTGGGACCCATCTTGGGTTTGTATCTCTTGCTTATTTTCATTTTAGGAAGCATACTTGTTGTTCTTTGCTTTTGTTATATATTTCGTAAAGAATTTGTCTTGCTTTCCTAGTTTCGCATTAGTGAAAGTCATCTCTCTTGCTTCATCAAACATAATTTTCGATTTGGGTTTAAAACACGTGCATTGCATTCACCTTGTTGTTTTTTCAATTCTAGTGAACGTAGATTAAGTAGCGAGTTAAATACACGTGGGGTGATATCCACGGTATTGACAAGAAATTAATCTTACTTTCAACTGCACACACATACCAAATCACTTCACAATTAACACAACAGCTCAAACATCCCCCTTTTCCGCGGTATTCCTCCACTTGGATTGAGGTAACCTTATAAGCCAAAACAACTTGACATTTCCCCTAAGTCTTTTGTTTAGGATTCTGACATCATTCTACGTCTAAAGGCATAAGCCCACGATAATTAAAATTAACCCTAGGGTTAGTCTCTGGATTTGCGTGTGCATCTTGCTTGTTTGTAGTTCTGTTTTCTTTCTCATACCACATCTTACATGATCAATAATTGGAGTATACTAAACGTTGTTAAAAATCAAATTAGCAGCCTTTTTATATCTTGTTAGCCCAGACTTCTTACACGACATCGGTTACGACCGACGTCGTCGGCTATAGTATAACCGACACATCGGTTCTTAGGCCGATATCGATTCTTGTCTTTTCGATTCTGACAAACCAGCAACCTACCAATTTTACGATCGAGTTTGTTTCTATTCTGACAGTTGAAACCCTACGGTGAACTTGTCCATGGTTGTTATCACTCGAAAGCAAGCCCCGCCATGGTTTCACATGCTTGCTCTGTTTCTTTGCTGAATCACCCCCTTCACATTATGGGAAATCCTACGGATACCGGCGAGGTTCCTAAAATTCTGTGGGAGATAAGGACTTTGCCAAGTTTACGGATGCTAATTCTAGCATTTGTCTGATACTATTTATCTCATACCCCGACCGTGCGCTTTGATGGTCAGCTCCTTGTCGGTATGCCTATCGGTATAGCTGCTCATTTAGCTCCCACTCCGCTTTGATAATACCGCCTTGCTTCTGCATCTCTAGCCCGTCTCCCATCCGATGCGGCTTGAGAGGTTCATACGACCCCGATTAGCTTTCCTTTTGTTAATCTTGGACCCCACATATCATTACCACCGACCGCCCCTACCTCATCTCTCTTGCAGACTGCTCCATTCATGACTTGCTCTCTGCCACCTATCCACACGAGCTTTCCTTCTCAAGCTCCGCCTACCTTTTCATTCCCATACACGTATCCAGTGACCTCAACATCCTATATGGGACATCCCTATTCGGTCGCCTCAACATATTCATCCTCCACACCTTATCAACACTTAACCCCACCAGTGTCTAGCGGTGGTCCTTGAGTCCCGATTTGCCTCCGTTTACCACAACCACACCATCATCTCATCCAACTACTGATCTAATTAAACAAATGATGGACAAAATGCAAAACCTGGAGGCTTCTGTTTCAGGAAGTCGTAGCGCCTTGACATACGAGCAAGTTTGTCGGGAGCCCATTCACCCTTCTGTCCCCCTTCATTCATATCCTCCTCAATGGGAGTTGCCAAAATTTACTCGTTTTAATAGTAAAGAGGATCCTCAACAACACTTGCGATCATTTAGACATGCTTGTTATTTGATTGCCCATGATGATGCCTTGTTACTCCACACCTTTCCCATGTCCTTATCAGGACCTGCCTTGGAGTGGTACAGTGCTTTAACCCAGCACTCAATCTTCTCTTTTAACCAACTAGCCCAATCTTTCTTGGATCATTTCTCCATTAACATTGCCAAGAAAGTATCTATTACCGACCTCTATGCCATCCGACAATTTGAAGACGAATCTATCGCAGATTTCGTTGGACGATGGCGGGGCCTTATCAACCAACTTACGTATGCCTTGCCTCAAACCGAACTTATCGAACTATTTACGCGGGCCTGCGCTAAGCACATCTCCCCTACCCTCCAAATTCAAACTTTCCGTACATTCGACGAGGCCTTTACTATGGCTCGAAAATTAGAAATTCGAGCCTTAGAGGAAGAGAAATTGCGGTTGCGCAACAAAAACTCCACTTTCCGAACTCCAGATTCCACCAATAAACCAAATACCACCACTCCTCACGCGTCCACTTCTTCTAAATCAAAAGGAGCTGTCCACGCGGTGACGGTCAAATCCCACCACCGTCGATACCCGCCAAAACCACTTATAAGTATAAAGCGGAACCCATCAACTACACTCCCTTGGGAGACATATGGTGTGATATTGGAAAAATTGCTCAAAGCGAGGAGCCATTACCTTACCTCTGTTAAACCTCATTCGGATTTGATTCCTCTCGCCATACCTTCTGACAAAGAAAATGACTTTTGTAACTTCCACCGCGTGAAGGGACACAGTCATGAAAACTGCAAGATGTTGAAAAACATAGTGCAGGAAATGGTTGATGCAGGGGATATAGCCCTCGATAATCCTAACGCCCCTGCCAACCGAAATTTGAAAATCTTCAACAAGCCATTCCCGAATCACTCTCCCAACAGTAACACAAACCAGGATATCTTAGCCGAGGAGAGTGTTCATGAGATCCATGCAGTCTTCGATACCCAGCCAAAAGCCTCTATCGAGAAAATTTTGAATCAAGCCTCTTCACTAACACAGGGGCCGAACCTCCTTTACCACCATCAAGCCAAAGCGAAATCATTCCTTTACCTATAAAGGAGTTAAGCGCCCAGAGACTTCTCTTCCCATCATGAGTCTTCTTATACCACATCCCTCTGAGACTGCGAGCGAATGTTATCTAATTTATCTATTTCCCAGACGTCTCCCTCTACCGCTCTTGCTTTGCCTGAGAGGAGGGTACGCCACTCCTTTTGACATCCTTAGATGAGAAATCTCTTGCACCGACATCACTAAATTCTTTAACCATGACAGACCCTCTCAAACATGCCCTCCTGCCTATTAGTCCTTCATCGCCTAAATCTTTTCAACAACCGGTCGACCTCTTAATATCTATTGATACAGTACCTCATCTACCCCCTGTATCACGCCCACAGTGGACTGGAATCACAACCTACCTTTCTTACGTACCAAATTTACAATTCAAACCTGAAGACTGTCATTCTCCAGAAGATAGATGAATCCTATGGGAACGTTTGAGTACCCCTTATTCTACTCAAATGCAAATGACCGATCCTGATGCCTCCACCATATACCCGAAGTGCTTACAGAAGCTTAAAATGCCCATGTTCTCACCTTCACCCCCCTCACCTCTACCAAATGCCCCGTCTACTTCTATCAACTTAACCAAATCTTCCCCTACGCTTGGGACCTCACCAATGCCCAGTCTAACACACCCACCTAAGCGGCTTGATTTATCCAAAAATAAATCCGCCCCGCCACCTAGGAGACAAACTCAATCCGTGCCTCTATCACAATCAAAACCCTCATCGTCACACCCACCTTCCATATTAGGACCTCATCCCTCCACCTTACATCAATATATCATACCTCCTGCGTTTTCTTCAAAACGACCTACACCTTCGCACCTATCTGAGAGATCCCGAAGGGTATAACAACACCGTCACTCCGCGTATCTGTCCACCTATCAACCCTAAACAAATTCCATCATCAAAGATTTGTTTTCGGTCACTCCCCTTTCCCGTGGTTGTTTTACGATACCACATCATCTGTGCCTCATCATCCAACATAGAGCGTAACCTGCGCCAAAGAAACCACGTTTAGTGAAAACCACGTGTCAACACCCCTCGGCTAAACCACCACCGTCCGAACCAACCACACCCAAACATTACCAAAACCTATACGAACCAACCACGCCCAAACATTACCAAAACCCGCACAACCAATATCCTCCTCCGATTTTGACCCACTCAAAGGATCTTACGCCAAAATTCTTGCTATGTTGGTGGAGAATGCGACCATTTCCCTACCCCCACTTAGACCTTATGACCCGTCTAAACCTCGACCGATAAGTTATGATGAGTCTAAAATCTGCGCCTATCACCGCACACCAGGACATGATGTGGAGGGATGCAAAGCTTTAAAAACCATCCTTCGTCAGTCACCTCTCCCAGATAGAAAGGTTAAGAAAGACAACTTACGAAGGGAGAGACCTTTAGCTTCAATTCCCTCTCCTCTACCATCTGTCCCCGCCTCACCAAGATCTATCATTATTCTGACCCCACCTCTTGAAAACCATGATTTATCCCACCATCTTCCTCATTTCGGGTCTACGAGATTAATATGATTAGTGTCATTACTCGAGGGAGAAAAACAATGGGAAAGCAAAAAGAAAACACACTGCGGCATCTCTTTCTCCTTGACCATCCCGATTGCACCACCACCTAAAGTAGTTATTCGTGGACCCGCTTATCCCGTCTCTAATGGAGTTGCCCATCGAGCCATGATCAAACGACTTCATCATCACCCGTAAAAATGACCTTTGTATGATCTCATTCGGACTTACGAATCTCATCGACAAGCTCTCATTGAGATCCTTGAGGATAGAGGTTTTACCTAATGAAACCCTACTGTTGCCTCCATTCTAACACCCGATCACGTTGCTTCTCTCACCCAAACAACCCACTTTGCTCCACCACTTCGGGTCTCTGTACAACAAGCCGCTGCGATCGGTTTCTCGAAGATGAAATTATCGACTTTGGTACGAAGATCCGACCCGCCCTTTTCATCTCGACTTACGTCAGGGATATCCGGGTGCGTCGTGTTATGATTGGGGGGGCGCCCGACTAAACATCATCTCTTGAAAGCTTTTCAACAAATGAATATCCCTTCAGCTACATGTGTGCCAACCCCATCATGTTGCGGTCATTCATGATATTATTACCTCTACCTTAGGCACCGTGATCCTCAACATTCGGGTAGGACCACGTACTTTACCCGAACTCTTCTATGTCCTTGAGGGAGAGTTCGATATAATATATTCTTTGGGTCGTCCTTGGATCAGGGCCATGGGATGCGTTCCCTCAACATTACATAGATGCATAAAATTTGAGTACGAGGGAAGTCCTACACCAAGTAAAAGCTGATCCTCCCCCTTTAAAACCTGCGATATGTTATACCGCCCTAACGATGTGCTTATACCAATCAAGACACCCATACATTCAACCCACCATCCTCTTGAATGTACCTCAACCATCCACCTCAACCGCATCTATGCCTTGGTGATGAAACCACCGTCATGAAAACCACTTCCCTTCCCATGACTAACATCCCAACCTCAGACCCCTTAGTAGATGTTTTTCAATGCCTTACTGTTGGGGGTACCGCTATATAACGTTAGTTCTTTCCCTACCCGCGGAGTACGGACAATTACATGCACATCCCACCTACGGCCGTCGCGTGGGGAAGTAATCTCTTACGGACCACCCCATTGCCGCACCACCTAACATATGGGGGTGTTGACGCATCTTCCATTACCCACTGAACCTCCTCTTGGTGTGGTTCCCTTCCATCCGATTTCCAATACGACAAATCGTCGTCGTTTCGCCCTCACTTTCTTGACTCATTTGTCTTGGAAAGGCTTTGGTTTTGGTCTTTATGAACAAGGCCGACATACGCTCATCCCCATCACCACCCATGAAACATAATGATCGCGGTGGTCTCGGTTTTCTGAAACACCTACACGGGAGACACCTCGTGTCGGTTTGTATTACGGAAGAAGGCGAGCGTCACCCCTACCAAACCATCATCACCCACTTTGCCATCATCACCCACGAGAATCTATAGACCACTGAATCTATCCCTCCTAACTTTTTTTTTCATAAATGCCATCTTCATAGGTCCTCTCACTTATCAGCGCGATAATGAGGACCCATCTTCTTTCCCCTTACGTATCCGGACATGATCGAAGAGGATTCACCTTTGATTAATGTTGTTGAGTGTCGGGATGAGCGAATCCATCCTCACTTACCTTGGCGCGGATGATTCTTATATTGACGAGCCTTACCATCTGAAACCCAAACCATGTTGAGCAGATCTACTATAGAAATCAACATCCACACGGAGGAGGATCCTCACATAGTGAAGATCGGACAATCCCTTAACACATCGAGAACAAGCCGCCTTTACTACCTTTCTCCGTACCCATGACCAAGCTTTCGCTTGGTCCTACTGACATGCCGAGGAATTGATCCTACCATTTGCCGTCCATAACATCACCTAAACCTCGATTCCAAACCAGTCAAACAAAAGCGAGAAAAATGCATCCACGCATTGCCCTCTTGGTCAAAGAAAGCTTGACGACTTCTTTCTTTCCTTCATCTTGCCTATTGACTATCCTCAATGGATTTCTAACATCGTACTGTCACTAAAGCGACGGGGGGACTTCGGATATGCACGCAGTTTACGGGATCTTAACCTCGCTTGCCCTAAGGATGACTTTCCCCTCCCAGTATTGATCAACTTGTTGATCTCACTGCGAGCCATGAAATGCTTTCTCTCATGGATGGCTTTTCGGGATCTGATCAAATTTTGGTCGCACCATGCCGATCAACATAAGACCACTTTCATAACTCCTTGGGAACCTTACATTATCGTGTCAATGCCATTTGGCCTTAAGAATCTTTGGTGCTTTACCTATCGGCGGGCTATGACCTACATTTTCATGACATTATGCACACTATCCTTGAAGATTACGTCGACGATCTTCTTGGCAAGTCTAAACATCGCGGTGAACATCTCGATGTTTTAACCATTATTTTCGATGCTTTGTTGCAATATTACATTCGTCTTGACCAAAAATGTGTCTTTGGTGTCCTTTCGAAACTTCTTGGTTTTATCGTCTCTTTGCGTGGCATTGAGGTCGATCCATCTAAAGTAAAAGCTATCCTAGAAATGCCTCCACCCAAAACCTCAAACAATTGCGTAGTTTGCGGGGTAAACTTGATCCATCCGGCGTTTCATCTCCCGACTCTCGGATCGATGTCACCCTTTTCATCACCTTCTTAAAAAGGCGTTGCCTTTGATGGGTGAGGTGTCACCAAGCCTTGAAGCTCTCAAAACTTATCTCTTGCAGCCACCCGTGCTTATCCCACCCCGGGACGACCGCCCTTTCTACCTTTATCTTTCCTTGCCCGGCCATCTTATAGGAGCTATGCTCGCACATCGGGACTCGGCACGTCGAGAACAGGCCGTTTATTATATAAGTCGTACCCTCGTGGATTACGAGACTAGGTATACACATGTAGAAAAATTGTGCCTAGCCCTATCATTCGTAGCTACCAAACTCCGACATTACCTCCTGAATCACAAAACTTTTGTCATCACCAACACGGACCCCATTCATTATATGTACGCCAAACCACATCTAAACCAACGCATCGCTCGATGGCTCATGCTCCTCGCCGACCTCGACCTTGAGTTTATACAACAAAAGTCAATCAAAGGACAAACTCTTGCAGACCAACTTGCGGAGGCCCCTTTACCTGGGGAACAATTTACCAATTTTACATTCCCAAGCGAACTCATCGCCACTCTTTCACTCGGGAAGAGTCGTATCAAATGACCCTCTTCTTGATGGATCTAAATGCCGGCGTGCGCGGAGGAGCCGGCGTTGTTCTCATCCTCTCTTGACCCTGAACCTATGCCTCTTTCATTCCGGCTTGATTTCCCTGCACTAATAATACGGCGGAATACGAGGCCCTTGTTCAGGTCTCAGAGTTGCGATACACTTAGGCATCAAATCTATCAATATTTTTGGTGACTCTCGATTGGTAGTCAATCAAGTTATGGGCATCTACCAATGTAAAAATGAGGAACTTCAAAGTACAAACACTACGTGGATTCACTTCTAGCCTTATTTACTCACTATTCTATCCAAACCATTCCCGCTCCACTAACAAATTTGCGGATACTATGGCTTGCTTAGCCCTCGCAAATTCCACCGCATCCCAGTGACTCTGAATTATTCGTCATGGTCCAACAACTTTTGCCCCATCTATTCACCCCGGTAGTTTGTATGATAAATCTTGTAATCTACTAATTCGCGGGATACAGGTACCACCAATTCCATGACTACCTTACAATCTCTGTTCTCCCTTCGACCTTACTAGTACTGGTAAACGTACTTTTCTTAAAAGCGTTTCTCGTTATGTTGTCATGGAGGGACTCCTCTATAAACGTGGCTTTGATGGCATCCTCCTTCGCTGTCTAACCGGCGCGGAGGTTACCTATACCATCCAACAAGTCCATGATGGGATTTGTGGTGGACATTTTAGTGGCCTTGCCGTGGCTAAATGCGAATCCTTCGCCTAGGTTATTATTGGCCTACTCTCGATAACATTGCTTTCTGAATATGTTAAGCGTTGTGTTATGTGTCAACAACATGCCAACCTTCAACATACTCCTAGCCATCCGCTGCGAGTCGCCACGAGATCTTTGGCCTTTCTCACATGGGGTTTAGACCTTATTGGTGAGATTCACCCGACCTCTTCACAGCGTCACCGTTGGATAATCACAACAACCGAATATATTACACAAAATGGGTGGAGGCCATTCCACTCATTTCAATCAAAAAAGAAAAAATTGTCGAATTCATTAACCATCACATTATCTGTCGTTTTGGTATTCCTCATCGCTAATAACGAGATAATGGTAAATCTTTAAAAACAAGTTGTTCTGAAGACCTTTGTGACAACTTTGGTATCAAACTTAGTTTCTCATCGCCTTCTTATCCATGAGGCCAATGGTGGTGAATCTTCTAATAAAACCCTAACCAAAATCCTCATGAAAGTTGTCATGAATCCGGAAGAAATTGGCACGATCACATTCCCTTTGCCCTTTGGGCTTATCGTACTAGCATTCGTACCTCTACTAACGCTACACCTTTTTCTTTGGTATATGAGTGCAGAGGCCGTCTTGCCTCTCGAAATACAAATACCCTCCCTCGAGAATATCCCTTGGGATATTCTCACCAACGATGATTTCCGCCAGAGCGGTTAGCCCAATTGGAGCTTCTTGGCGAACGTCGTCTTACGACTCTTGATCACCTCCAAATCTATCAAAAATCAAGCGTGCTTATGATAAGCGACTTCATGAGCGTATCTTTAAGGTTGGTGATCTTGTCCTCAAAGAGAATCAACATGTCACCAAACTAGAAAAGAGCAAACGTGGAAAATTTGCTCCCAATTGGATTGGGCCTTATATAATCACTCACACCTATGGATCGGGCACTTATCGTTTAGCTTCGCTTAACGGTAAACTGAGCTGAACCCCTAATGCCTTGCATCTTCGACCATTCTCTTGTTGAATCTAGTGTTATATCACTTCTTATCTACCTCTTTGCTCGTCCCTTGAGCTCATTTACCGCTACATACACTTTGTTTTCTATATCTCAAAATAAAATCAAAATCACTTCTCACCTCCCCTTGATGATGCCTTCCCCTTTTTAGTCTAGTCCATGACTTCAAAGTATTAAAATAAGCCGTATTCTTATGGGATTTTCTTGAGTCAAACTTCCTACTAAACTAGATGCTTCACGCCAAAAGAACATCTAGTCATCTAAATTAAATATAGACTGCTCCCTTGAAGGACAGCTATATGCCAAACTATTGCTGCTACTATAAATAGACTGCTCCCCCGAAGGACAGCTATGCACTAAAATCATATCTGCTACTATAAATAGACTGCTCCCCCGAAGGACAGCTATACACAGTCAGCCTTTTCTCAGAAGCTTCTCGCATTGATCAGCTTTGTAAAGACCTCAAGAATAGTACAATCAATATCCCTTGTAGACTTCCCGCATCGATCGATCTATATTCGGTCAAATAAAAGCCTCATTCAAAAAGAACTTTTGGGTCATGGACTTGTCTATTTAGGGTAGGTTCTCTTTCGTCAGAACACTCACTTTGTAACAAGTTCTCTGTACCTCAGCTATATCATCCACCTCACCTCACCATTTGTTTTAACTCAAGGGACGTAACGTACACACGATATATTGTGATCATACTGACTCTTTTCACCTATTGACTTCTTGTCATGCACGGTACCTAGGGCTTGAAGCTCGTTCTACGTTGTGTGGTTTGTTTAGCTCTTTTCACCTACGGAGCACTCTTTCCGCTTTGCCTCGCATCTAGGATTGTGTGTTGATCTTAATCAGGACACGATTCCCTACTACTTGGGTATGCTAACTTTTGCTTCACCTACCTACAACATTATCCTACCAACAACATTATCCTACCAACACCAACAACATTACCCTACCAACATCAAATTTTTACCAAGCGACAAATTGCCTAACCACTGACCAAATTGCCTAAATTCACCTCTCCACTGGTCTAAGGAGAACTACATCGATCTGAGGCCCCTCCTTGCTTTGTGCGATGGGCTATGTAGGCGACACTTCGGAGACATGGGGTCTCCCAGGTTAGCTCGACCATCCCCTACCATAACTTATCATGTGTGGTAAATATAAATATTTTTGTGTATTTCTATTTAATCACATTCCTCTTTATCCTTTTTCAAAACACCAAAAATCACAACGCAAAACATTCTTATTATTATAACTCAAATCAACATACATATCTTGTTTTATTTAGATGTTAAACCAATACATCTTCTCTATCATCGACACGCGTCGGTACTCTTATTTATTCTTATACCTTGCTAACATTTATTTAGACCCTCACGCCTCATCCCGAACTAGGTGATGATCGTGATCGTCGACCCTCTCTCGCCAGGGCCTCTCTGTCCTCAAAGGTACCACGGCTATTGGTACCCCAGCGATCTGCCATCTCTCTGTAACATATGAATACGCCCTCTCGCATGGAGGACTCCGACCTCTAGTCTCATTGCTCGTGACTCATGACCACTAACAATCCTCTTGTCTCATTCACTGCGTTTGGAGCTGCTTTGAACCAAATGCTGCGAGCGATCCCTCTCTGCTTTGTAATCACGGCTATGTCGGGCGATCGCGTACACCTCGCAGCTCTGCTTTACCACCATAACCTATAGGCCTCTGTCATTCCGGCATCCATTACCTGCGATCGCTGCTATCTCCTCGGGCCCTTACGGAGGTGTTGGCCGGGGGTGAGAATCTTGCCTCGGCGTCGATCCTCATATATGGTCTATAAGCTGGGTATATCTGCACAAATCCAAATTGTCGCCGCACGCGATCTATAGGAATCCTCTCATATTCACACGGCTTTGTGCCTGCGATCCACCTCAATCGCTCTACACCTCTCAACTCCTCGGCTATGTTCTCGGTTACCATATAGTTCCCGTAAGGCCTCAGCGAGATATCATGCAATCATCACCCTCTCCCATACACTGCTGTAATACTCGATGTCACCCGTCACGGCACGAGATCTTGCCTCTTGTTACATGCTTGGACCCATCGTCGAATCCCACCTCGTACTCCGGTCTCTCTGCTGGATGGATCGGCCTATTGGTCGCACACAAACAATGTGCTCATAGGCCCAGACAGATGTAATAAGTATGAACAATCCGGTGTCGTTACGTGATTTCACCTCTGAGCCCAAACCCTGTATAGCTCCGCCAAATATGCGGTGCCCATGCAAAAGTCACGTTCCTTTCTATCATCTCCCGGATAACACACATCAATGCCTTTGGAAATCTTCCCCCTTACGCCTCGGTAATGCATAATACCCTACCGCTATCATTAATATCACTGCTAACCTTGTCTCCTCAGGGTGTGCTGCATACATTACCCCATACGTAAATGATAAACCTCGCTGTGTCAAATCTCGTGCGTATGGACCAAATACTGCTGTTATCGCTCCCAGTGCCATGCTAGGTAGTGCACGATATCTTGGTTCTCTGTAATAGGGAGTCTCAAATACGGAACACATCTTCGATATTCTTGTCATCTCCCCTGTTGGCGGATAGAAGGTATTTGTCTCGGGATTCCATCTTTCTCGATCAACGCTTGTAACATAGCATGGTTACGTGCGATTCGTGAATAATAGCGGATTCCACTTAACCCCAAATGATTTATCGATGTCCATTCGGTGGCGTTACATCCGCTCGGATTAAGTGACAACAATTTGGCACTACTATCATTCATCCTCAACCACCTCTGCTGCGCATACATCAAAACAACAAACAACCATTCATTCCTCAAATCCCCAGGTTTTTCTCACATGGAAATTCCTACGGCCATTGGTATCGTTTACTGACTAACCGATGCGGTTGAGTAACGATACCGGTTATCCCTAACCGATATCGGTCCTTTGTTACTTTCATACACCTTGCCTAAACAACCACCTACAACAATAATTTGAGCGTCTATTCCTTTCTATACCTCAAACATACACGAAACCCCGATTACCTACCCAGTAACACTTATAACCCTTGTTATCATGTTTTCTTTTCATATCTACCCACTTAATCTCTTATTCATAACACATGCAAAAGTCAAATCATAACCAAAACGTTTACCTCTTGGGTTGCGGTAGCTTGAGGTGGCCCTTGTCTTCCCTCTTGTCCACTGCTGTTTGGATGTTCTCCTCGTCTGCCATTATCACCACCTTTTTCAAACCTTGCCTTTACATCGTCTTACGAATCTCGGATCACAATCACTTTCCTGTCTCTTTACTCCTAATCACTCAAATTTCTCATGCGATTACTGTCTCGGTCGTCAAAAAAAAGCGTCGCGTTCGCGTATTTAACTTCTTGCATGGCTCTCAAAATTAGAACTTAAGTTGCCACCCTAGCTTTTTATTTTTAGAAAAGCTCATACCTAAATAACCGGTATCGGTTATGTAACCGATATCGGTCTACTACTCTACTACCGCGTCGGTTACCTAACCGATATCGGTTACACACTACCTTTTGAAACATGGTCTTTTCTTCATTTTTTACCAAATTTTTGTCACGCCCGCCTCTTTTCTGCATCACAACACCATTATCCATATTTGTCTATCCACCACACATATCATTACAATTTCGTTAACATCATCTATTTTACAAAAACAAACAAGTCATCAACTAAGGATACCACAACAAAAAAAAAAAAAAAACTATCTATCTATACAACATTTGGATCCACTCATCGAGATACATATATCACAATGTCACAAAACCAGCCCACAACATGCAACATTTCATCATATAACATGTCATCCTTATATACGTGCAAAAAAAAACAAAAACATCAACATCATCCATATATCAACATGTCAACTAAACTCATCCTACATTCTATATCACAAACCATCGACAAAATACTTAAACACATTTTTGAACACTTTGCATGTGGATCAAAACATCATCTCTATATATATATACACAAATTTTCAAATATACAATGTGCCTGCATGGGGGGCCTCTGTGATCTCATCATACAACTAAGCCGGCACACGAGGCCATGATAACTATCCAAAATCTCGACTCGGCTCGCGGGCCGGTCCCTCATATCAAAAATATACTCGGCTCGCAGGCCGTATCAAATATACAACCCATACTCGACTCGCAGGCCGGTATATAATGAATAAATGAATCCATACATGAATAAATGTAGTAGGCACGCGAGGCCTCTATCAACACAACCGGTTCGCAGACCGGTGCCCATGCCTATATACAAAAACAATACAGGGATCCCTCAGCTCTCCCCACCACCCTCGGCACCTCTCCCTGCTGGTCCCTGTGGCGCCTCTCGCCTCCTGCCTATGTGCGGACACGCACGCACGTGTGTGTTGCACACCTCCTGAGATCTCTGGGTATTTGTGAGGTCTCTGCTCGGTGTGTGCTGCGTAAGGGTGATACTCAACTCCGGTACTATCAGAATAACCTGATAGTATCGGGCCCTCGCTCTAACCTCCATATAGCCCTCGAGCCACTACGAAGGAGGCTGGGGCTGGTCCCCTGGCACCTAATACTAGTACCCCACATGCTGTCTTTGTCTTGGTGGTGCACAGTGGTGTTGCTTCTTGCTTGTGATGTATATATACGTACACAATGCACAGGGCTGTGGGTGTCTTCTTCTTGGTGATGGTGCTGCGTACTGTCTTTCTTCTTTGTGCTTTTCTTTGTGCACACCTGTGCGTGGGTTTGCTTTTTTGGTGGTGGTGCTTTGTGCTGTGCTGCAATGCTGCTGGGCTAGCTGCCCCTGTAGGACACCTATACGTGCTGTGCGTGAAAGTGTCCACTGTGTAATAACTGCACTTGACCCCTGAGCTGATCTCTCTCTGCCGTCACCAGTTGCCAAGTCAGGCATGTGGGTGTCTTCCCTCGCCTAAGCTCTCGACCAGCCCACCACACCCTGTATGCTCCCGTGCACCCAGCATCATCTACGCCATCATCTGCTGGCCTCTCTGCAACCCAATCTGGATCCATGGGCTGTGGTGCAGGCAGTGGGGCCTCTACATCATCCCTCCTGTACTGAGGGAAGGGAGGTGGCTCGTCCTGTCGCAGCCCCATCTGCCTGCGTACCCTCTCTAGGGGTATCCTCTCGTACTCTCCCGGCCTCCGTCCTGCTATCCAGAATGTGTACTGGATCCAGCGTAACTGTACTCGGCCTCCTCTGTGCGGGTGATGGCCTCTGTAAGGTCTCCATACGATATCTACCGCTGTCAGGCCCTCTAACAAATGCCTGTAGTAGGCAACGTCTCTCCCCGCAAGCACTGCTCGTGGCTGCCCCACGACTCCCAACCATCTCTGAAAGCCATATCTGTATATAACCTGTGGCCCTGGCTGCTGGGGTAACCCTACTGGCCTGATGCATATGATGTGCTCATATGCCCAACAATGCAGCAAAAATGTCGAACAGATACCGAATCGCCTCATCCGGCGATAACCCCAGAGCTCTCTGTATAACTGCACCAGATATACTGGTGCCCAAGCATAACAGGTGTGCTCCTCCACCATCTCATGAAGCACCCCCATCAATGCCCGTGGAAAGCGGCCTCCCTCTGAGAGTCGGGAGGGCGAAGAGCGGGTGATCCCGATCATCATCGGCCACGGCCCGTGCCGTGTCTCGTGTCGATGCGCACACGTACATGTCACCATACCCATGCTCACTGCTTTGTGATAGGTAAGTAGGTGCTGCATCTCCAAAAACACTGTAATATCTTTGTCCATGGCGGTCTCGAATCTACAGGAAGGCGCCTCTCCCTCGATAGGTAGTCGAAGGATGCGATACACATCCTCCAACGTGATAGTCATCTCCCCAGTCGGGAGATGGAACACATTGGTCGCCGGATCCCATCTCTCGATGAGGGCGACCATCAGGCTGTGATCTCTCTCTATCGCTCTATACCTCTGGACTCCACCGAGTCCCACCTCGCGCATGATCACCCAATGAGCCGCAGATATGTGTGGCCGCATCCGCACCAACAGCGGGGGCATCCTATCCCGCATCGTCAACTGCTGACGTGCCTGCAAAACCAACCCACATCCTTAGACCTACTTTTTATCACAACATCTACTTTACCCTCTAAACCCCCTTTTATCCCCCGAGGCCACCCCCGACTCTCTCTACCCCCACCCCAAAACAAAACAAACCCAAACCCAACCCCAAAAAACAAACCCCAACCACCCACTCACCCACTCACCCACCCAAAAAACCCCCCAACCCACCCAAAAACCAAACCCACCCCACCCCACCCACCCCACCCACCCACCCACCTCAAAACCAAACCCACCCACCCCCAAACCCACCCACACCCCAAAACCCCACCCACCCCCAAACCCAAACCCACCCACCCAAAAACCCAAACCCACACCACCCAAACCCAAACCCACCCAACCAACTCACCACCCAAACCCAACCCCCCCCAAAAACCAACCCCTCACCCAAAACCCAACCCACACCACACTCACCCATAAACCGGCCCCCCCCCTCCCACCGGCGCGGTCAACGATCAACCGGCATCGGTAACCCACGAGACCCACCTGCCCCCTAAAAATTCGCGGCCGATGCTGGTCGACTTAGTGACCGACATCGGTCATTGGAAATTTGCCGCGCCCGACCCGCGCGCTACCCCTTTCTTCTTTTTTTTCCCTATTTCTACCTCTCTGCCCACCCAAACACCCTAAAAACCTACCCACCCTACCGCCTTGGCCTATTTCACCTATCTACCCTCTCCCTTTTTCAAATCATTTCCATTTATTCATTATTTTCTACAAAACATTATATTCTACCCAAATCCCAAAACAACATAATGCGATAAAATGCACAAAATGAGGAGTTTCGAACTTACCGTCGACGACACGTCGTCGTGGTGGGATAGGTGGTGGTGGTCAGTGGTCCACCCCTCCTGCTCCTCCTGCACTGTGTGCCATCGCTCCAGTTACGATCTGCTTTGGGTCCCGGCCCCGATCAAGCTGCTTGCCTCCTCCTCACTCGGGCCCATGAAACAACTCACTCCTCCACCAAAATAGCTCCACCTCACTCAATAAACCTCCAATCTCAACTCTCCACGTCGAGACAAGTCAATTTGGTTTTCAAAATAACAAAGTGACAATGATGAAACCGTATTTTTTTCTTTTTATAGGTTTTTCGCCCATAACCGATATCGGTTTCATTTTGCCCTAATGAACCGGTATCGGTCCATTAACTAACCGATATCGGTCATGTAGAATCGACATCGGTTTTTACGCGACTTTCCCCCAATATTTTTGCCCCTATTTACCATTTGCCCCTTTTTAACCACATATCGCCTATATCCACCTTTGCTTTGAACACCATTTGTTTACCCATTTGGCCCGACCCAAGGCCTCGAACCTACCTGTTGGCCTCGGCCTACCCATTTGGCCCGACCCAAGGCCTCGACCTACCTATTTGGCCCGACCCAGGCCTCGACCTACCTACCATTTGGCCCGACCCAGAGGCCTCGGCCTACTGTTTGGCCCGACCCAGAGGCCTCGGCCTACCATTTGGCCCGACCCAAGGCCTCGGCCTACCAGGCCTCACCTACCATTTGGCCCGACCCAGGCCTCGGCCTACCCATTTGGCCCGACCCAGAGGCCTCGGCCTACCCATTTGGCCCGACCCAGGCCTCAGCCTACCCATTTGGCCCGACCCAAGGCCTCGACCTACCTATTGGCCCGACCCAGGCCTCGGCCCATTTGGCCCGACCAGGCCTCGCCTACCCGGCCCGGCCCATTTGGCCCGACCCCAGAGGCCTCGCCCTACCTTTGGCCCACCCCAGGCCTCACCCTAACCATTTGGCCCGACCCAAGGCCTCGACCTACCTATCCGGCCCCACCCAGGCCTCGCCTACTAACATTTGGCCCGACCCAGAGGCCTCACTCTACCCTTATGGCCTCACCCAAGGCCTGACCCAACAACTTGGCCCGACCCAGGCCGTATCACTTGATACCATACCCACATCAACGTTTTATTTTATCCATCCATCATGTACCTTTTGTTCAATCGAGCTCACTGTTCATGTTTTAGCATGATTAGGGTCCTTGACTTGATCGTCGACCAACTTTGCCTGACCTGGACCGTGACGTTTATCTCAACCAAACCAACCATTTGAGTGCTTTGCCGAACATGCCTAAACGTTCTGTACCTTACATTATATACCACGGAGCTACTTCCTATGCCTTGGATACCGAGGATTATATCACCCTTGTTTGGATAAACTATCGACCTTTGCCTATACATTGCTGGTTTGCTCGTCAAATCATGTACCCTAGTCGTCTTATTGCATTTCAACATGCGTCTGCTTCCTTGGACCTACCCCACCACCTTACCATCCTCTCTACTGACATTCACCCTTTATCAACCCTATCCACGATTTCCCGTTCACTCAATCTATGATAGATTTGAGGGGATTACCTATATCCTTAACGGGAGAAACCACTTCATATTATTGTCATGCGACTTTACAAAACAAGCTACGACAATAAAGGGGCTAATGTAGACACCAAATTCGTGTCTTACGACCCCTTGTGACCCGCATCTCATCTCATGATATAACCTCATCACCTAAACCTTACACAATTATTTATTAATTGCCTTCTAATTGATAAATCCACATCACCCTACCTACCACCTCACTTTGCCACTTCATCATGACCTAGCCCTAACCTAAAACTAACCTAATTAAGACCAAACTTGGTCCACACCTACACCCATAACTAATGACCCCTTTCTCGCACCCAAAACCGACCTTCTAGTCACTTGGCCAGGAGCCCATGGCCCGATCTCTCGGGAGAAAGCGGGGAAGGTGGGCTATTTTACTAAAAATAGCCTACTTTTTCCTTCTGGGATGCGGTTCTGCTCGGCCGCCGTCGGTTACGCAACCGCCATCGGTTCCCTGTAAATGGGCTCCCCAAACCAAAACAACGGATCAGAATTTCATTTTGGGATCAGTCGAAGGATTTCTGGATCAACAGAGAGCATTGGGAGCGAGAAACAGAGTCCGAGATCTTCACTTGGCCGAAGCGAGAGACGAGTGGAAATACCGAGAAGTGTTTACAATGAAAGGAGATCAGCTTGCATCTTGGTCAAAACCAGTAAGTCACATCTTGCATGTCCTCTGTTATAACATTTCTTATGCTTCTTGAATCTCAGTCCTCCTAAATCCGTTTCTGAATCCACTACCCAACGTGCCATTATCTAAGCTTCATTCCTTTACCCCTCATCATCTCATTTCCTAATATCATCCATAAACCAGCCTTACAAACACCATAGCTACCAAGAAGATCCTAGAACCCACCGGTATCGGTTATCGATGAACGGCATCGGTTATCGATGCCGCATCGGTTCCTCGATCAAAACCAGAAAAACAGACCTTTCCCTACCCGGTTCAGCGAAACAACTTAATTGATATCTTACGGTCTTTTGTGTTAATTCATATTAGCGAGGGAAGCCACCACCTTCGAAAGGAAGTTTTATATTTCACAGGCCCAAGGCGGTTCCCTCATTTATTGTCTAATTAAAATCTTGTGGTCTTGTGTTCTTATTTGCGAGTAGTCCTTCCAAGACAAAAAGGAGTTCTTCGCGATCGGCTGATCTTTCTCTATGCGCGCACACCATCTCGACATTCTACTGTATTCCTCCTACCCCTAACCATCTCTAAAAGACATTTCTAAACGGGTATTCACTCTCGATATCACCAGGAAGGCAGATCATGGATTCCTATGGACATTATTATGTTTTTGTTAGTATGATGGTAGATGTTAGACTAAGGATTAATATTGATCTGGATTCAGTTATTAGGCTTGATGATCATTGAGACATTATTATTATTATGTGGATGATGATATACTAGTTGACATGGACAAGTTATTGATGTTGATTTTAGACATGTGACATTGATATTATGAATAGCTCTAGTATAGAAATCTATTGGATGATGATATAGTTGCAAATTGAATTTAAATGATAAATGTTAAATTCTTGATATTGTTGTGATTTGGATTTAATAATTGTATGTTGCTTATATCATTTGGATGTTCTGATATGGCCACGAGGCCGAAGGGGTATTTTATTTTGCAGGTTAAAAATCACAACAATGTCGGGGACTGAGACTAACCATATTGGAATTCTGTGTGAGATCAACAAGGTCACCATGGCAACTATGTTTGATTGGTGTGTTGTGTTATGTTAGGACTTCCCATGGGGGATTTCCATTATTGTGACCATGGGACATATGTGCTTTATTTATGTGTTCCCTTTTAATTATTGTTGTGTGTATTTTATTTGTAATGTGCTCTTTATTTTAATTATTCTAATGTGATAGTATAATGTGAGTCATATAGTTAAATTTTAATTAAATTAATTGGGAGGTGGAATGTAAGGAAATAATATTATTGTCTTGATTAATAATTAAATTTGATTTATATTATGTATAACCATATGATAGATAAATAAATAAATCTTTATGTCAAAATTTGTAATAAATAAATGTCATAAATATAAATGCATGTGTAAGAAATTGTAAGAGGATGTAAGAGTTGTGTAAGTGAAATGATAGATTGTGTTAAGAGTTGTAAGGCTTTTTGGAGTGTAGAACACTCCATCCTCTTTGAAACTCGGATTTGGTCTTGGGAGCCTAAATTGAGGCTTGTGGGACAAGTTAAACTTGTCCCACACCTCTCAAAAACCTCCACCAACCATGATTATTGATTTGGAGTCAAAATCAATCTATTTTATTGTATTTTGACATAAATTTGGGTAAGTATTGATTGCACTTGTCTTACAAATTTTAAATGCATTCCTTTTTGAGTATGGGCTAAATTTGTATGTAAGTGGTTTGTCATTCACATTTATGGTGATTTATTTGTTTGATGTTGATTGCATTTTGGGATGAGGAAAAATGATGTGGCATCCCACTTGGAATCCACATCATCCTCTTCCACCCTCTCCTTTAAAAATGTGAATTGCCTCCTCATTTGAGGTTGTTGAAAGTTTGTGATTTCACTCTTGGGTAGAATTTCCTCTTGCATTGGGAGCTTGCTTTGTGGAAGGAGCTTGGATTGTTTTGCATGTTCTTCATTTGCTATTTTGGACTGGTTTTTGGTGAAACAAAGACTGTTGTTTTGGAAACAAGTCTCCATTATGGAGAGGTAGGCTCTCACTCTTTTAAAATTGTTGTTTTTCCCTCTTTTAGCATGAATTTTGAATGTGTTTGTGTTTTCAATTCTTAGAGGGATGGGTAGAATGCTTAGGGCATGGTGTAGAGAGAAGACTATGAGGTTTATCAGAGGAGGGATAAGGGATTTTCCATTGGCACTTGTCTTGTGGAGGGAGTGTTGGTTGGGATCCACCTAGGGAAAAGAATATGCTTGCATTTCTTACTTTGGGGAGGTATAAGGAATGAATTTGGAGGAGGGATAAGGAGGGGTTGAGGAGGGATAAGGTTTATGGGATGGTTATGTTTTGGTGGTTTGTTTTAGGTGGATGCCCAATTTCAACATGGGAGGCATAAGGAGACCTCCATAGTTCTTGCTCTTGCTTGGCTTGCTTGCTTGGAGAAGGAGCCTTTGTTTTGATTGAAATTGTTTGTTGTAGTTGAGAACTACATCTTTTTTTTTGTGCATTTCCTTGTGCATGTGAATGTATGTTATATGTGAAAGAAGCTATGTTGCCATGTGTTGTTTTATCATGTTCCATTCCAATATGGTTGGGGCTCGGGGGCCAATGGGGAAAGATGGCTTCTCTTTCCCATTGGATGTCTTGGTTGGGTGGAGAGTGTTGCCTTTCCCCCTTCCTTGTTGTGATTAGAAGAATGAAGATGAAGAACTCAGCTTGCTGCTATTTGGAGAAGAAAGACAACAGTTTGACAGTCATCCTTTTTTGTAAATTTTAAATGTAATCCTTCCCACTTCAAGTGGATGCATGTAATTGATTTGAGATGGGAAATGTTTACCTTGTAATTTGAAAGTTGTAATTGATTGTGAAATGTAAATGATATCCTATGTTTTGTATTTGAAATGAGAAAGAGTCACTTTCCCTTCCTCTGTTTTTAAAAAAAAAGAATATGATACAGTTTGTGAGTTTCAAATTGAGATGTAAAGAAAGGAGTTCAATTGTAAAATTGTTTAAATTCAATAAAGGAATCGAAGTTCTCTTGATATACCTTGTTGCAATATCGTTGTTGGAGATAGATGAATGAAATACATTACTTTCCCAATTGCATTGTTATCTTGGAAATCACATGACTGTTAAATTTGTAATTCTGTTTTGGAAAGAGAAAACGTATAAAAAAAAAAGACTTGGATCTTTGAAATGAGTTGATAAAAGTTAGAAATCAACATTGCATACTGTATACATGTCCTTTTTGAATCAATTGGATGTCTTAGAAATGAAATGGATATGTTTTCCTTAATTGAAAATTGCATATTAAATTGTAAATTTGTGGAGAAGAGAACTCTGTTTTAAGTTCATAATTCTGGCATCTTCCTTTTTAAATAAAATGAGTAGTTTGACTTTATACTCAACAATAAATTACAAAACTTGAAATTTATACTTAGGAAGACTTGAGGAATCCAAATTCACTAAAACAGTCAAGAATAAATCTCCAAAACTCAAAGAATTTCAATTCGGAGCTTGCATGGTCATTTTTCCCGTCAACTGTCAGAAAATTGCAAACTTGAATAAATTGATCAAATTGACATACTTAAAACATTCTAATTCTTCCTAAGTTGATCCCCCATGTCTGATTGACATGTTGAGTGGAGGAAGAGTTCAATTTTATAAAAATTACAAGTTTGAAAAATTGCCAATTTTGAATTTAAAAACCTGCAGATCATTTCTTAAAATTGACCCTCAAAACTTCACCAAAAACCAAAATTGATGATTTCTATGTGCAAAGAGGACTCAAGAGATTTTCGAAAAGTCCTTGTTTTCCCAAAATGGAGTTCCCAATCAAAAGTTATGGCCATTTGAAGTTTTACTTCAAAATGGCCATCCAAAACCAAAAATGAATTAATATAACTTAGAAAATTTTAAATTTTAGCGCGGGAAAAATTTCCATGAAAATTCCACCCCCCGCCACCCTCTTATCCAATCAGATGATGCCATGTGGCATCTTGGAGGGGTGACTTTTTGAAAACTCTATCTTTTTTGAAAATTTTTCTTTGGGAAAATTTTCCCAATTTTCCCCAGACCCCACGGCCCCCAACCAATCACGTGCTGACACGTGGCAGGGAGGGTGTGTGGGTTCAAATTGAAAAATTAGACTTTTTGAAAATTTTCCTTTGGAAAATTTTCAAAAATTTCCCACTCCGCTTCCCCCCACACCAATCACGTGTGACACGTGGCGGGGAGAGGGCCACGGGTTAAAATTGAAAACTTTAACTTTTTCCCCTTTGGAAAAATTTCTTTTTTTTCTCCCCCACACCCCCGCAACCAATGGGGTGATGACACATGTCCCCATGGGCATGCATGGGTCCATGTAATTATTTTAACCATTTAACCCCTTGGGTGAAAAATCCAAATTCTCTCCGCCACCGGCCCTACGGCCAATCACAAGGTGCCACGTGGCCATTTGAGCAAGCGCGGAGGCACGGAGGAAAATTTTCCTTCGAAAATTGAAACTTGGTTTTGGGAAAAATTTCATGTTTTTCCCCATGACCCACTGGCTTTGCCCAATCCCAATCACGTGATGACACATGGCATTTGGGGGCATTTTCGGCGGGGGGCGCGAAGGCATTTTCTCCCTAACCCATGGACCTCCAAGGAAAATTTTCCCCTAAAACTCCACCCGGCCATAACTTGAGTTTTACAAGGAGTTAGGAGGACTTCTTTATATGGTTGGAAAGGTGAGGAAATTTCCTATCCAATGAGCCTAGTTTAGGAAAGTTTTGATAAATCTAAATGTGTGAAAAATCTAGTTGAACTTCTAGGCCTGTTTGAGAGCAGGCATGAGGGAAATTTTCTCCCTGAACCTAAGTAAAACATGTAACCCTAAAATTGGAACCTTGTAAACTTGTTATAAGATAAAAATGGAAATCTTGTGTTTGGTTAATTAGAATCTATTCCGAACCTATTTAGTTTCAAACTAGTGTCTTGCAACTTAGTTGTAGACTCTTCTTATCAAAAAAAAATTATTCCATAATTTTCCTAGTTTGTTTCTTGGTCTCAAGTGGTAGTTGAAGCTAGCATTACACTTGGTATCAGAGTAGTAGTTCAAAATCTTGGACCATTGGGCACACTAGAAACATTGAGACTTGAAACCTAAAACTAACAAATTGATAATCTAGAAAACAAAACTGTTTGAAAATTGAACATGTTAGTAAACTTAGAAAACTAAGGAAACTCAAGGTAATGAACTAACTCCCACTCTGGTCTATGCAGGGAGCTCAGACGGAGCAGGAGGAACATTCACAGAGACTCAGAGTCACCACCACCACCACCACCACCACCACCACCACCACCACCACTAGATCAGGGTTTAGCAGCTATCCTACCACATATTTTGCAGACCCTCCAGGATGTTAATGCTTCCCTACGTGGAGGATCAGTAGGAGGGCACTCAGGTAGACATGACAGAGATATTTCCATAGAGGGACATGCACCCCCTCCACTCAGTGAGGAGGATGGAGGAGAGAATTTTCATGCAGAGTCAGTCAGAGTAGATTCACCACCTAGGAGGCAGGGTGACAGAGTTCTGGAGCATAGAGAGAGGTCTCGAGCCCTAGGCTTAGGGATGAGCTTATAGAGAGGCCCAGGCCATCAGACCACAGTTGCGGATCATATCAGGGAGATCCTGAAGCTTAGGCCCTCACATTATTCAGGTGACATAGGGGGATTCTAGGTAGAGGCCTGGCTGGTTAGCTTGAGCGGTTGCTTCAAGCTTTGTCCTTGTTCTAGCAACACGAAAGCTCATGTTGCGATCCATCTACTGAAGGATGGAGCTGGAGTATGGTGGAGGACAGAGGAGCAAAAGCTCCATATAGACTCAGAGATAGTCACTTGGGAGCTATTTGAGGAGAGATTCAGGAGTAGATACTTGCCACGGAGATTCATACAGTAGAGGATCGATGAGTTCCATGACCTTCGACAGGCTTCCCTTACAGTGGCCGAGTATGAGAGTAGGTTCCTGGACCTACTTCAGTACGTTGATTACATGCAGGATGAGTAGGTGCAGATCCACAGGTTCATCTGGGGCCTTAATATAGACATTGGAGGTGCAGTTCGGATCCACTACCCATAGACATTAGTAGAGGCCATTGAGAAGGCCTACATTGCAGAGGAGACTCGGGGTAAAACCCAGCAGGCTAGAGACCGGGTCAGGAGCCGTATTCAGCAATTGCAGGATAGATAGATCGAGGGGGTCAGCTCCTCCTCCTCATGGTGGTCAGCATTCTTCACAGTCATCTTTCAGACCACAGCAGTAGTAGCAGTCCCACCCACCATTTAGGCCTCCTCAGAGAGCTGATGCACAGAGAGGTCGGAGCATGGGGCCTCCTAGGGGTCCCACCAGGACACAGGGTGGAGCTAGAGCTCAGTCGGTAGGAGCTCGACCACAGAGGCCACAACAGACTATAGCTAGATCATCAAGATCCATACACCTACCTCTAGGGCACCTTCTAGGAGGTGCTTCTAGTTTGGAGAGGCTTAGGTGGTGGTTTGTTTCGGGTGTGGAGTAGCGGGACACTTTTGGAGAGATTTCCCCCAGAACCCTAATAAGGGTAAGGCACCCATCTCAGAGCCTATAGTCGAGAGACATGGGATGGAGTCACAGGATCTATGCAGTGGTTGAGAACCACCAGGCCGAGCACCAGAGCACGGTCATTGAGACCACAGGTAGTATTGGAGGTGTTCCTACCTCCATATTGTTTGACTCTGGTTCTTCTGATTCATTTATTGCACCATCCTTAGTAGAGCGATGTAGGCTGGTGGCTGTTAGATAGGGTCATAGTTGGGATGTCGAGATGGCTTCGGGAGCCAAGGTCTCTGTAGACTCCTTAGTAAAGGAGTGTGTTGTTAACTTGGGACCTTTCACCACCACTTCAGATCTCTGCATACTTCCTTTGGGCTCGTATGGAGTCATTTTAGGCATGGATTGGTTGTCTACAGCACACAGGGCCAGGATGGATTGCTATCATAAGACTATATCTTGTGTAGATGATCTTGGAGTTGAGTCGGTGATTTCGGGGTCAGGAGACCTGTTTCTATTCACACTATCTCTGCTATGCAGCTCAAGCGGTGTGTGCGATGGGGTTGTCGATGTGTATGCAGTCACAGTCAGTGACCGGATAGAGGATGGGTCTAGTGGGCCATCACTAGATGACCATCCCATTTTGAGAGAGTATGTAGATGTTTTCCCAGGGGAGCTACTGGGATGCCACCCCCACGTGAGATTGATTTCCATATTGATCTGGTTCCAGGAGCAGAGCCTATCTCATGAGCTCCTTATCGGATGACCACCCCAGAGCTCTGTGAGCTCAAGTTCTAACTAGAGGGCCTTCTAGAGAAAGGCCTTATCCATCCTAGTGTATCCCCTTGGGGTGCACCGGTCATTTTTGTAAAGAAGAAGGATGGATCATTGCGGTTGTGTATCGACTACCACCAGTTGAATAAGGTAACGATCAAGAATCGTTATCCCCTACCTCACATTGATGACTTGTTTGATCAAATGAAGGGAGCCATGGTGTTCTCTAAGATTGATCTCAAGTCAGGGTACCATCAGTTGAGGATTACGAGGCAGACATTCATAAGACTACTTTTCATATGAGGTATGGGCACTATGAGTTCACAGTGGTGCCCTTTGGTTTGACGAATGCCCCCAGTAGTATTCATGAGTTTGATGAATGGGGTATTCAGGACCTTTCTAGATCACTTCATGCTCATCTTTCTTGATGACATTCTGATTTACTCACGTACGTGAGGAGCATGAGGGGCACCTTCGATAGGTTCTTCAGTGTCTTCGTGAGCAACAACTTTACGGGAACTTGGAGAAGTGTGCTTTCTTTCAGTCAGAGATATAGTACTTGGGTCATATCATCTCAGGGAAGGTATCATAGTTGATCCTTCCAAGATTAGAGCCATTATGGATTGGCCAGCACCCACTACAGTGATAGAGTGTGCAACTTCATGGGGTTAGCAGGTTACTATAGGAGATTTGTTCAGGATTTCTCTCTGGATAGCACACCCCATCACTTCCCTTCAGGAAAGGGAAGAAGTTTGTTTGGTCAGATAGGTGTGAGTAGGCCTTCGGGACCCTGAAGGAATGCCTCACTACAGCACCTATCCTTGCAGTAGTGTTGGACCCACATGGTGAGTTCTTTGTGTGCACGAGATGCTTCGTTGGTAGGCCTAGGAGGTGTCTTATGCAGGAGGGCAGAGTTGTAGCCTTTGAGTCTCACAAACTCAAAGATCATGAGCTTAACTATCCGACCCATGATCTTGAGCTTGGAAGTTTTGTGCATGCTTTAGTTCATTGGAGACACTTCCTTCTTGGTCGGAGATTCATACTCAGGACAGATCATTTGAGTCTTCGCCACCTCTTCACACAGCCCAATCTAAATGCTCATCGTCGAGGCATTGGATGGAGTTTCTTTGTGAGTATGACATGGAGATAGAGCATGTGAAGGGGAAGGAGAATGTGGTTGTAGATGCTCTCAGCAGATGGAGGCATTTGAGCATGGCTACTTCAGTGAGCATAGATTTGCAGAGCAGGATCCTTCAGCAGCTTCCTCTTGACAGTTTCTACATTGCAGCTCGAGCAGAGATTGAGTCCCAGAGACCCCTTGAGGGGAAGTTTGATGGTTTCTCTCTAGAGGCAGATGGTCTTCTCAGGCACAGAGGTTGATATATGTTCCTAGAGGTGGAGGCTTGAGGTAGGACATCTTGACAGAGGCACATCATGCACCCTATTCAGCCCATCCTGGGGTGAAGAAGATGCACGCCACTTTGAGATAGCTATATCACTGGAGAGGTCTTCACAGGGACGTGGCTCAGTTTGTGTCATGCATTGTTTAGAGTGCCAAAAAGTGAAGGCCGAGCATCATCAACATCCAGCTAGCCTTCTCTTCCTCATGCTATACCGAGTGGAAATGGGACACCATTTCCATGGATTTCATTGTTGGGTTACCGATGTCGAGATATCACCACGACGCCATCATGGTCACGGTTGATAAATTGACAAAAGTAGCTCACTTTTCTCCGGTGAAGACCACCTATAAAGCTAGTGTGGTGGCATGTGTCTACTTGGATGAGATTGTCAGGTTGCACGGGATTCCATGGAAGATCATTTGTGACCGCGATCCTTTGTACACTTCCCATTTCTGGACTACCATGCAGTATGTTCTCGGGATGAAGATTAACTTCAGCACAACTTATCACCCAAGACAGATGGATAGACCAAGAGGGTGAATCAGATTTTGGAGGACATGCTCAGGATGTATGTGATGGATCACCAGGCGAGATGGGAGGAGTATTTGTATCTTGTGGAGTTTTCCTACAATAATAGCTTTCAGTTCTATAGGCATGGCTCCTTTTCAGGCCTTGTATGGTAGGGAGTGCAGGACACCCCTTAGCTGGGATAGGTTGGAGGATAGAGTATCTCTTGGACCAGCTCTTTTGTAGGACATGGAGCAGCAGGTAGTGTTGATCAGGCAGAGATTGCAGGAGGCACAGGATAGGTAGAAGAAGTACGCTGATCAGCATAGGACCGAGCGTAATTTTGATGTGGGCATGAAGGTTTTCCTTCGTGTTAGGCCACATAAGAGCCCGATCCATTATGGAAAAGGTTCTAAGTTAGCTCCTCGGTTCATTGGACCTTTTGAGATCTTGGAGCGTATCGGCCCATTGGCTTACCGTCTAGCATTGCCACCCAGCTTGTCTCACGTACATGATGTGTTTCATGTTTCTGTTCTTAGGAGATACATCACAGATCCTTCTCATGTGCTGGATTGGACATCATTGCAAGTGTAGGATCAGGGGCAGGTGATGGTGGAGCCCATCCATATCATCGATCACAGGACCTGGGCCTTCGAGGCAGAGAGATTGATCAGGTACGGGTGCAGTGGGATAGATATGATGAGACTGCAGCCACTTGGGAGGATGCTACTATTTTACGAGTGTAGTTTCCACATTTGTTCCAGTGACTTCTAGGAGGAAGTCAAGTCTAAGGGGAGGGGGATGTAGTGCCCACTCTCCTTTGACACTATTTAGATACTGATCCTGACACTATTGATCATATTTTGGACATTATTATGTTTTGATGTAGTATGATGTGTATATGCTAGATCATGGATTCCTATGGACATTATTATGTTTTTCTTAGTATGATGGTTAGATGTTAGACTAAGGATTAATATTGATCTAGATTCAGTTATTAGGCTTGATGATCATTGAGACATTATTATTATTATGTGGATGATGATATACTAGTTGACATGGACAAGTTATTGATGTTGATTTTAGACATGTGACATTGATATTATGAATAGCTCTAGTATAGAAATCTATTGGATGATGATATAGTTGCAAATTGAATTTAAATGATAAATGTTAAATTCTTGATATTGTTGTGATTTGGATTTAATAATTGTATGTTGCTTTATATCATTTGGATGTTCTGATATGGCCACGAGGCCGAAGGGGTATTTTGCATTTTGCAGGTTAAAAATCACAACAATGTCGGGGACTGGAGACTAACCATATTGGAATTCTATGTGAGATCAACAAGGTCACCATGGCAACTATGTTTGATTGGTGTGTTGTGTTATGTTAGGACTCCCCATGGGGGGGATTTCCATTATTGTGACCATGGGACATATGTGCTTTATTTATGTGTTCCCTTTTAATATTTTGGTATGTATTTTATTTGTAATGTGTTTCTCCCTTTTATTAATTTAAAAGTGATAGTATAATGTGGGAGTCATATAGTTAAATTTTAATTAAATTAATTGGGAGGTGGAATGTAAGGAAATAATATTATTGTCTTGATTAATAATTAAATTTGATTTATATTATGTATAACCATATGATAGATAAATAAATCTTTATGTCAAAAGATTGTAATAAATAAATGTCATAAATATAAATGCATGTGTAAGAAATTGTAAGAGGATGTAAGAGTTGTGTAAGTGAAATGATAGATTGTTTAAGGTCAGATTTTTTGGAGTGTAGAACACTCCATCCTCTTTGAAACTCGGATTTGGTCTTGGGAGCCTAAATTGGAGGCTTGTGGGACAAGTTAAACTTGTCCCACACCTCTCAAAAACCTCCACCAACCATGATTATTATTTAGGAGTCAAAATCAATCTATTTTATTGTATTTTGACATAATTTTGTGTAAGATATTGATTGCACTTGTCTTACAAATTTTAAATGCATTTTCCTTTTGAGTATGGGCCAAATGTGTATGTAAGTAGTTTTTCATTCACATTTATGGTGATTTAATTGCCTTTGATGTTGATTGCATTTTGGGATGAGGAAAAATGATGTGGCATCCCACTTGGAATCCACATCATCCTCTTCCACCCTCTCCTTTAAAAATGTGAATTGCTTCCTCATTTGAGGTTGTTGAAAGTTTGTGATTTCACTCTTGGGGGTGAATTTCCTCTTGGATTTGGAGCTTGTTTTGTGGAAGGAGTGGATTTTCTTGTTTGCATGCTCATTTACCTTTTGATTTGGGACTGTTTTTGTGAAATAAAGACTCTTGTTTTGAAACAAGTCTCCATTATGGAGAGGTAGGCTCTCACTCTTTTAAAATTATTGTTTTTTCCCTCTTTTAGCATGAATTTTGAATGTGTTTGTGTTTGCAATTCTTAGAGGGATGGGTAGAATGCTTAGGGCATGGTGTGGAGAGAAGACTATGAGGTTTATCAGAGGAGGGATAAGGGATTTTCCATTGGCACTTGTCTTGTGGAGGGAGTGTTGGTTGGGATCCACCTAGGGAAAAGAATATGCTTGCATTTCTTACTTTGGGGAGGTATAAGGAATGAATTTGGAGGAGGGATAAGGAGGGGTTGAGGAGGGATAAGGTTTATGGGATGGTTATGTTTTGGTGGTTTGTTTTAGGTGGATGCCCAATTTCAACATGGGAGGCATAAGGAGACCTCCATAGTTCTTGCTCTTGCTTGGCTTGCTTGCTTGGAGAAGGAGCCTTTGTTTTGATTGAAATTGTTTGTTGTAGTTGAGAACTACATATTTTTTTGTTTTGCATTTCCTTGTGCATGTGAATGTATGTTATATGTGAAAGAAGCTATGTTGCCATGTGTTGTTTTATCATGTTCCATTCCAATATGGTTGGGGCTCGGGGCCAATGGGGAAAGATGGCTTCTCCTTTCCCATTGGATGTCTTGGTTGGGTGGAGAGCATTGCCTTTCCCCCTTCCTTGTTGTGATTAGAAGAATGAAGATGAAGAACTCAGCTTGCTGCTGTTTGGAGAAGAAAGACAACAGTTTGACAGTCATCCTTTTTGTAAATTTTAAATGTAATCCTTCCCACTTCAAGTGGATGCATGTAATTGATTCGAGATGGGAAAATTTACCTTGTAATTTGAAAGTTGTAATTGATTGTGAAATGTAAATGATATCCTATGTTTTGTATTTGAAATGAGAAAGAGTCACTTTCCCTTCCTCTTTTTTTTTTTTTAAAGAAAAAATATGATACAGTTTGTGAGTTTCAAATTGAGATGTAAAGAAAGGAGTTCATTTGTAAAATTGTTTAAATTCAATAAAGGAATCAAGTTCTCTTGATATACCTTGTTGCAATATCATTGTTGGAGATAGATGAATAAATATTACTTTCCCAATTGCATTGTTATCTTGAAATCACATGATCAAGTTAAATTTGCAATTCTGTTTTGGAAAGAAAAAACATATAAAAAAAAGAATTGGATCTTTGAAATGAGTTGATAAAAGTTAGAAATCAACATTGCATACTGTATACATGTCTTTGTTGAATCAATTGGATGTCTTAGAAATGAAATGGATATGTTTTCCTTAATTGAAAATTGCATATTAAATTGTAAATTCGTGGAGAAGAGAACTCTGTTTTAAGTTCATAATTCTGGCATCTTCCTTTTTAAATAAAATGAGCAGTTCAACTTTATACTCAACAATAAATTATGAAACTTTAAATTTACACTTAGGAAGACTTGAGGAATCCAAATTCACTAAAAAAGTCAAGAATAAATCTCCAAAACTCAAAGAATTTCAATTCGAGCTTTCGTATGTCATTTTTCCATCAACTTTGTTGAAAAATTGCAAACTTGAATAAATTGATCAAATTGACATACTTAAAACATTCTAATTCTTCCCTAAGCTGATCCCCCATGTCTGATTGACATGTTGAGTGGAGGAAGAGTTCAATTTTATAAAAATTGCAAGTTTGAAAAATTGCCAATTTTGAATTTGAAAACCCTGCAGATCGATTTCTTAAAATTGACCCTCAAAACTTCACCAAATTCCAAAATTGATGATTTTTGTGCAAAGAGGACTCTAGAGATTTTCCAAAAGTCCTTTTTTTCCCAAAATGGAGTTCCCAATCAAAATTTATGGCCATTTGAAGTTTTACTTCAAAATGGCCATCCAAAACCAAAAATGAATTAATATAACTTAGAAAATTTTAAATTTTAGCGTGGGAAAAATTTCCATGAAAATTCCACCACCCCACCACCCTCTTATCCAATCAGATGATGCCACATGGCATCTTGGAGGGGTGGAATTTTTGAAAACTCTATCTTTTTGAAAATTTTGCTTTGGGAAAATTTTCCCAATTTTCCCCGCAACCCCATGGCCCCCAACCAATCACGTGTTGACACATGGCAGGGAGGGTACACGGGTTCAAATTGAAAATTAGAATTTTTTGAAAAAAATTTCCTTTGGAAAATTTTCAAAATTTCCCCCATGCAACTCCGCTTCCCCACACCAATCACGTGCTGACACGTGGCAGGGAGGGCCCGGGTTAAGAATTGAAAACTTTAACTTTTGCCCCTTTGGAAAAATTTCTTTTTTTCTCCATGCACCCGCCACCCCCGCAGCCAGCAATGGGGTGATGACATGTGTCCCCATGGGCATGCATGGGTCCATGCAATTCTTTTAACCATTTAACCCCTTGGGAAAAAATCCAAATTCTCTCCACCGGCCCACGGCCAATCACAAGGCGCCACGTGGCCATTTGGGCAAGCGCGAGGCACGGAGGAAAATTTTCCTTCGAAAATTGAAACTTTGGTTTTGGAAAAATTTCATGTTTTTCCCCACCCACCTTAGCCCGAACCAATCACGTGATGACACGTGGCATTTGGGGGCATCGGCGGGGGCGCGAAGGCATTTTCTCCCTAACCCCGGACCTCCAAGGGAAAATTTTCCCCTAAAACTCCACCCGGCCATAACTTGAGTTTTACAAGGAGTTAGGAGGACTTATTTATATGGTTGGAAAGGTGAGGAAATTTCCTATCCAATGAGTCTAGTTTAGGAAATTTTTGATAACTCTAAATGTGTGAAAAATCTAGTTGAACTTCTAGGCCTATTTGAGAGCAGGCATGAGGGAGATTTTCTCCCTGAACCTAAGTAAAACATGTAACCCTAAAATTGGAACCTTGTAAACTTGTTATAGGATAAAAATAGAAATTTTGTGTTTGGTTATCGCACAAGCAAATAGCCATACCAGGCTACTTTGTTTGTTTTCATTCTTTTCTAGATTAGTTGTCCATTTTATAAATATACTAGAGTAGCTACTCTTCAATTTCATTGAAAAATACAAAAATAGCAGGATGTTTGCATAGTGTGAACACCTCTTTTTGTAATCAGTTTATTAAATGTTAGTTAAAAGTTGAAACATTTTATATGACAATCATAGGACCTAGAGAGCCTAGAGAATATATATTTGAACCCATAGTACCTCAACCAAATTTACCCACAACATTAGATGATATAGATCAGGACCTTAGGATATATGTCTTTCCAGAAACAATAAACTTACAAGTAATTTGTAAACAACTGAGAGGATTAAACATTGAAGATGACAAAGCTTACAACTTTTGGTCAAATCATCCTAATTACAGATTGCCTTGATAAAACATCTTAATGACTGTACAAGGATTTGAATGAGAACAAACATTTGGTTGTGATCCTTTGGTTCCATATCCTAACGCAGGAGACCTCCTTGTTAACATAGACACTAGCTTACGTATCCAAGTTTTAGAACACCTATTAGGTATTCTGAGAAAATCATACAACTTCTAGTTCTAAATATAGAAGCTGAAAAGGCATACGATTACTGGATAATTGGGAGAAGGGATTGATTCTTCACATGACCATAACAGGTCCACAACAACCATGAACTCACAGTTGTGATCCCCAAGTCCCACAACCCAACGGGCCTACAAATCAGTCAAGTATTGACACCAGCTTGCGAACGCTGGTGTTTAGATCTTCACCACTCCCACCAAATATTATAGCACAGTTTTCTATATTAAACATAAAATCCAATCAATATAATATTTTTTGGGCTAGACTAGATCACCCATAGTTAACTATAAATCCATAGTTAACTATAAATCCACTAAATCACCCATCACCATTTTATGACCTTGTCTAGAGATACATACGAAGCTCCCACAGGTCACTTCCCATATATCCAACAACCAAGAAATAGGATCTCAATAGAGCTTGACATCAATTGGAGCCTCCAAGCAGCCATTATATCCAAATGAGCCATTACACCAATCCAGGTTAAGAGGGCCTTCTTTGCCTTAGATTCGCATATTCCATTATTGCGTATTGAGGATTTAAGATTACCCGATTAGCTTATCCATATCCATTCACCTTCAACATTCACCGGTTGTCTCGACATGACCTCGGGAGGTCGGGTATGAGGAAAAGGTACTTGTAGATTCCCATGCTCGCATGTCACTTTTCCATCATACAAAATTGGTGAACCCGACATGATACAAACAAATCTTCCTCTTTTATTTTTCATTTCTTTCATCCACCTTTGCTCTTTCCCATTATTCTCATGGGTATTCATATACCCCCCGAATATGTCGGGATACGATGCATATGGCAGACCTCCCTCGGGTCTCGAAGCAAGCTATGGTCAAACAAATAGGCGAACATCACCCTCACTTTTGCATGGGCTGATAACTATTCGAGTAATTACTTGTCATCTCAAACTCCCCCTCATAGGACTAGCTCTAGTTCTTTGTTCCGAATCGAGGAATTTGATCAGTTTGCACAAAACACAATAGCTAGATCCATCAAGCTCTAACAATATGATGTTTACTGGAGAATCCACTTCATCTCCTCAGGTCTTGTTTAGACCACAGATCAGTAGACAGTCAGACCCACTCCCCTTTTTGGATGAGGAGTACTTAGCGCACTTCGCTAAAAGCAAACAACGCTTCCAAAATATGTATCCACCTATAGGGAACCTACAAATACAGTCTGATGCCCTATTCTAGGAAAACACCCCCATAACTCCACCTATGGAAATACCCTCGGTGAAGCTTGGTAGGGTAATGATCAATTCATAGGAGGGTATCATACCCCTTTACAACCTCAAGTTATACAACAAACACCCCTAAGACAAAGCACTGTGTCTTCGCCAATGAAGGTCATTTCAGCCTTAGTTGAGAATGTTAAAGGGCTAGAGCTTGCTCAAGCAAACCAAAATTCATATTTAGGGCAAGCAGGAATCCCTAACCCTCTGCCTCACCCTCGTCAAGTTGACCTCCTTACAAGAACATGCACGTTAGGCATGCCTCCTCAAAATCCTTATAGTTACCCACAACAAACACCAACTAGGACCGTGTTTTCAAACACCACTCTAATTGAAAACATGACACCCCCAACTTGGCACCAAACAACCCATACCACAACAATGCTCCTCCTTATTTAAACATTTATTCAAAATCACCATAAGGAGACATGTTCTCTTCTCCCAGGATGTTCGTTCAACCACAAGGATTCCCTTATGTTCCTACAAACACATATGCTATGCCATATCAACAACCAATTCCACCTCAACCCCCTCAACAAGCCCCATTTATGGTTGAGGCCTATGCAGTAGGGACTTATTCAAAATATTGAAAAGAACCCCTAGACTTCACCATACGAAGCGTTATGCTTCAAAGACCTCTTCATGATTTTCCCAAATACAAAGGGGAAGGAGACTCGAATGCACACATTAAGGCTTATGCCACAGCCATATGGGAGTTACTCCCTTGGGATGAGGTTGTCGCTAAAATATTCCCTAAAACCTTAGAAGGTATTGCCGTTGATTGGTATTATAGAATACCTGAAGCCTCGATACACTCCTTTAAATAACTCATGTCAGAATTCATCAAAGCTTTCAACATGAACAAATTGTTAAGAATGGGAATCAGGAGTTCTTGCATATCAAACAAGAACATAATGAGTCCGCTGCTCATTTTATTCAAATATGGCGTACGGTTTTGTACTCATCAGCAAGTGCTCCAAACATGGATCAAATGGAACTGTGTGATTTATTCCTCAATTCTCTCAATAGAGAGATAAAGGAAGAAGTCTAGAAGTTCCCACTAAGAACTTACGATGAAGTACTCGAGAGTTCTCTCCGAATCAACCAAGCAGCAATAGATAGTGGTCGTAAGACATATGGGACAAATGAGAAATTAACCACTCCCAATCAAAACACTGCGGCCTATCCTAATACTGGGAATGCTAATCAAGGACCTAAGATCCTTAACAAGAACCGTGGGGTTACAATAGATGGAGTAACTAACCAAGTTAAAAGGGAAAATGTTGTAAACATTTCACCACCTATTAATAATCAGCAAAATAACAACTTTACTCCAACAATCAACGTGGTGGATTTTATTCATCCACCATAGCAACAACAACAACAAAAACAATGAAAAATTCAAACACAAAGTCCAAATCGAAACCCAACTGGATATCATAATCAAAACCAAAGGCAATAGCCTCAAAATTTTAACTCTAACAACCAGCAACCTTATCAAAATTTTGGGCCACAACAGGTTTTAAATCAACAACCTCAAAATTATAATCCCAATCTATATTGTGGCTTCCACAAGATTCAAGGCCACGATCATCGAGACTGGTCATCATGAATATAATAAATTCATGCAGTGTTTGCCAAAAGATAAAAAAACTCTTTATAGATATGTTTTTAGCAAATTTTGTAGTACCCATGCCAAACACTTATGCGGGGCAGTTTCCCCTCAAAATGCATACCTCAAAATCTTTAACGATCCACTCCCAAACCATTCTAATAACAGGTTAGATCCTAATGGAACAAATAAAGGTGTCATGACAGGAAACAATGATCATGAAGCTTCAACTTCGTTAAATCCACCAGTCGCACCTCAAGTAGGAACTCGACCCCAAACTAAGATAATTGGTTTAGTAGAGTTAGACACCGAACTACCCGTAGAAACCATAACAAGAACACGGGATTATTCATCCCAACCTACTCTAATTTATCCATTGGATCCAGACAATAGTCAACAAACGTTGGTAAAACCCATAGGCACCTATGACTTAATTAATGATTTGACTAAAACCTTCTCTCACATCTCCTTTTTAGATTTGTTAAAGAATTCTCCTGCCCACAGAGCTGCCCTCTTAGAAGCATTAGGCCTTAATCATTTAATTAACATCACTCCTTATAACACCCTAAACTATTGTTACTTCCTCTTGAGCATTCAAGTGTTGATATATGATTTCTTCTGTAAAAGGATGTGTTCCTTTGATTGTGAAGTCATGCTTGATATGGATTGTATCTTCTTTGCTCTTGAAGATCTTTGACTGAGTCAGGATATGCTTGGACTCTTTTATTTCTTTCATTTTTAGCACCTGAGTTTAATCTGATTTCGGGATGAATTCTGGATTTACCCATCTTTATGACTCACCTTGGATCAGATTGCATTGATCCAAGAGATGTTTTAAGTTTATTCTGGATGAACAAAAATTATAGACCTTACGAAGGTTGTAAGGTCTGAATGTGTTGAATGAGCAATTCAGGAGTTAACTCAGGCTTATCTTGTTAAATGAATTGGTTCCCGATATCATAATATCAGGAAGGTCTAGACCTTGAGCCGAGTAATAAATTCGGGTGTATACTGCAAACTTTTTATCAATGTCGGATGGAATCTATTTTGGGAATGTTATACCTGTTGATTCTTATACTTTTGAACGATCCTACTTTAGAGACCTAGACTGGATTTATTAAGGTTAATAACATAAACCTCAACTATAACCTATTGGTTAAATTATTAGTAATCTAACCTAGCCCTAAACTATAAGCTAAATGTTCCTAATGTTAGCCACTTATCACTATGGAAAGTAAGGCTAAAGTATTACCTTATGATCTAACCTATGTTTCTAACCTAACTAATGATAGTGGATGAAGGGGACCTATGAAGGGGTGCAAGCCATGGGCGGTAGTTTCTATGGCATTAAATGAAGTGGATAAGCATGAAGGACAGGGGATTTAGTGGAGATTTCAAACGGCCATCGAGACCGACGTGGCAGAATCACCAAATCTAGAAATGGTCTTTGGTTTGCTTTTTTCCATCGCCAACTATGGCGGTCGGTGGCAATGGAGGTTAGGTAGGAATTTTGGGGTTAATTTCATTGATGAACTTTTGTTCCCGAGCACGGATTGCTTGGGAAGGCATGCAAATGGAAAATTTGTTGGTATTTTGGTTTTCCATTCGCTCCGTTTTTCTCTCTATTTGATCACTGGTTCTTCGAACCAGTCTACTATGTGTTGCATGGAAACTATGAGATTATCTAGCTCTTTTCTCTGTCGGGGAAAGTTTATAAGACATGGTAGTAACAAATTATTGTTGTTGAATCTATCGTGGAAGAGGAGAAGAAGGCTCGAGCACATTCAGAGGTCTTCTTCGGATTTTTAAGCGACATTACCAGGCATGTTAGGCCCTAACTTTTAAAAATCTTGCTTTCCTTCAAATGATTTCATTAGAACAACTCTGTTCAGATGATTTTTGGTTCAGTTGGTTTTAATGGTAGCAATGTATGAATTATCTTGCTGTGTTTTCATGTTGGTTCGATTATTCAGTTGAATCCTTGCTGAGTGTACATTTGGATTCGTTATTGTTGAAATATCTTGTTGTGTTTTGCATTTTGGTTAGATTCCGAAGAAATGCTTGCAAGGATAATGTATGAAATCGACTCTGTTGGAGTCCATGAAATGTTTTCTTGCTTGATATCGACTTCAGTCGAAGCCTTGCTATTTACACTTGTTGAAACTGATACTGTTGGAATTCTTGAAATGTATAGTATGTTTCGACTTCTGTAGAAGTTTAGTCGTGAATACTATATGTTATTGTTGTTGGAATTCTTGAAATGTATAGTATGTTTCGACTTCGAATACTATATGTTATTGTTGCTGTTGGAATCCTTGAAATGATAGTATGTTTTGGCTTCTGTAGAAGTTTAGTCGTGAATACTATATGTTATTGATATTGTTGGAATTCTTGAAATAGATAGTATTTTCGACTTCTGTAGAAGTTTAATTGAGAATACTATATGGGTTCGACTCCTTTTGAGTCCTTGAAACGTAATTAATGTTTCGACTTTGGTAAGAAGTTTTGTTGTGAATTTTGTTGGAATCCTTGTAATGTATAGTATGTTTTTGACTTCTGAAGAAGTTTTGCTGTGAATGCTTAATGGTTTTGACTCTGTGGGAGTCCTTGAATTGTTGTCGTATGAATTCGACTCCAATCGAACCCTGGTTGTGAGTACTGGTTGGATTTGACACTGTTGGAGTCCTTGCGGTATTCCCATTTAAACACGACTCCTGATAAAGTCCTTGATATGTTGCGTGTTGGCTCGATTCCTGATTTAAGTCTTCACTGTGCATGCATATTGAAATTGACTCTTCTTAATATTATTGTGTTTATGTTCAGTTCATTTCTGAGGAATTAAGGGATGGGTTTTCTTTACAAACTCGACTCTGTATGAGTCCCTGCTGTATTCGTATTAGCTCGATTTTGGATGAAATTTTGATGAAATTAATGATACGATGACGTCTTCTATGAAGTCCTTGTAGTGGTTATTCTTTCTTGATTTCGGCTTCTGATTTAAGTCCTGGCTGTATTTTAGTAGGGATTAGATTCACTTTGTATGTTCTTTGAGTGTTTCGACTCGGTGGGAATGTCACTATGTTTACATGTGGTTACCTCTTCAGTTATTGTGTTATCTAGTCTTGTGCTTGACTAGGGTAAAGAGTTACTAGTTGTGCCATGACAGGCGATGGCGTTGGATATTTTTCATGTTTGTTGAATAATATGGAAAGTTTTGTTGAGCCTATTGGAGTTGGATTATTTATTATTGCTTTTCGCATGAACTCTTGTATTGCTCAATAAGCTACAGGTGATTTTTATATTTGGAATTCTGATGATGTTGTAGTTCTTCTTGTAATCTCGACTGTTTAGTCGCATGCGTAAATGTATTAGCATTATTCAAGGAGTCGGTACAGTCCAGAACATTGTTGATTCAGGAATCTAATTGACTCTGTTTCTTTCTTCTAGACTGTAATTTATATGTTGATGTATAATAAGTTGAACAGGAAAATTTTCTCTCTCCTAGTCAGGAAACCTTGTGTGCTTTCTTCTTGCATCCTTTTGCGATCTCTACGGTAAGGGCATAACAAGAATAAACTGAGGTAATATATGGAGAGACTGGTATAAAATGTGAGCTGCTATTTAAATAGGTATACTTGTTAATAAAATTGAAATGTGTTATGATGATAAAAGAATTAAGACAATGAGCTTGTTGAATGTTTTAATCGCCTTGAGAAATTGATAGAAACAATTTTGTAGAGTTTTGTTGTCTTTAGATTGGTTGTATTCATTTGTTCTTAGTCTTTAACATATAAGATGAATAGCCCGATTTATGTTTGGAATTTGAATAAATGATTTCATTTAAACAGTTTGTTTAATGAGAACAATTGGTGGATTGCAATTGTTTTAAGAATTAGTGCTTATCATGCTCGGTTCACCGAACCCGACCCGTGTTGACAATTTTTGCAGATGGTTACCGTAAGTGGTGGTAAAGACACGTAGATCTGATATGATGTTCAGATCGTTTAATTTGGTTTTATGATGAATTCCAATTTGATTCTCTAAATGTACTACTTGAAGAAAGATGTTCTTTTGCTGTTGAGTATTGTATCCAATATGCTGAATGCATAAAATGTATTTGATTAGCTTAGAAATGAATGAAATGAGGTATTTGTTACTTATGTGTTTGCATTTGTATCTTGATGGATTGAACTTCTTCGGTTCGAATGATTTTAAAGAGCATTATTATTATTGTATACCTTGGAGACATTTGGGATTCTCTAAGTAAGCTTTGAAAAGATTATGTGACTGAATACTTGTGAATGTTTAGTAGATTTGTTATGTTCTATCTAAAGCTAAATTGGAAATTAGATCACTATCTTTCGAGAAGCTAAGGTTAAAATAAACCTCAACAGGAAGCTAAACGGGCTGAATAAATTATTACTTCCTAGTCTTGATCTAAGTCAAGACAACGTTTAATTGGATTTTTAACCACTATATCTCAATTCTAATAAGTAAGATATATTTTAGTTATGAGAACTGATATAAACCTAAAAGGGTATGGTTAGCAACCTTATGTGAAGATTTAGGGCTATTGCCCAGTTTCGTTGATTTAGATTACTATTTTTCGATGAACTCCTTGATGAGACCTCGATTCTTAATAACTTCTCTTTGCGTAATGGGTTTTATTGAGAAAGGCAATTCTAAGGTAAGGAACCCAGGGGTTGGGAAAAGACTACCCAAAAAGGAGCGTTTTTAAGTATAACTTTATCTCAACGTAGGTAACACCCTAAAGTTAAGTAGATCTTTTCGAGGTGGTTTTGGAAGGTTGATGACACAAGTCAACTGCAGGGTTGTACCTTCGAGAAGATTAGGATCTTCTCAAAGATACAACAATGCAGGTGACTTATGGCGACACCCTTTGCATTGATCGTTAAGATTTACACCTTAAACTCGAACAAGTTTTACTCTGGGACTGGTTAGGAATGTGGTCATGTTATAAGGCTGCCCCTGGAGACTCGGGGTATCTTGACACACTGGGTTAAACTAGGGTTGACCCAAAGTATGTCGTACGTATCCTAGTCCTCGGGAGCATCCTATAACGTTGTCATATTATTAATCCGTTCTGAGTGAATAACTTGGGGCGGGAGAGACCGATGGAAGTTAGTATAAGACATTCTACATAACATAGGAATGGGGTGAAGGACGTATTCCGAGAATGACGAGTATGCCGTCAGGAATACGAGACATAAGATATGTTTCAAATCTTTGGCCAAAGTATCGCAAGTTTCTTGATTACGTTGTCATATGTCACCTAGTCTAAGGGATGAGATGCCGATGAATAATGGTAACAATTATTCAAATAGGTTCCTTGACGAGCATTCTGAATCCCAGATTAGGGAAGAGAACCGCAAGAGTGATGTGTTAAAATAAAAATGCCAACTCTTGATATTCATGAATAGATCGATAGATTACAGTCATGGAATGAATAGATCGGAGGTACTCCGAGTCATTACAGCTGCATATGGTTATCTATTATAAGAATGGTTGTTTTTATTTGTGAGTTCTAAATTATGTATTTAGAACTAGGAAGCATTTATCAAAAAAAAAATTACTTGTTCTAATGTACTAAAATGGGGACGTTACATCTTGGTATCAGAGCTGAAGGTTGCAGCTCTTGGACCTATTGTGTCCATAATCTGATAAAAACCTGAATTTTCTTGTAACAAAAAATGGTTAGAACAAGGGGGAACGTTGTGAATAATGCTCCACCAGAAGGAGGGGCAGCAACAACCCAAAAGCTTGATGAGATCCTTGCTGCCCTATTGGACACAAGAGATCGTTTGGCTGTACTTGAATGAACAAGTAATGGGAAATGAGGAGGAAGATGAAGCTAGTAATAACAATCAAGCAACCTCCTGAGGACAACCCCAATATGGGTGTTGATAATAATGCTGGAAATGCACCTGTCTAACTAGAAAACAAAAAGGCCAGGTTGGCAGCAGAACTCACTAATGATATAAAAAGGATAAGCCCACCTAAATATGATGGCACCACATTAGGAGATGGAGCTTAGAACTGGCTCAGCGAAATGGAGAAGTACTTTGCAATAAGAAACTTCTCGAGCAAACCAAAGCTATTTGGGAGCCTATCGGCTTTCCCACAAAGCATCTTCGTGGTGGGATAGCCGTAAAGTGAGCTAAATATTGATGAGACCAATATTACTTGGGATCAATTTAAGGGATATTTTAGGCAACGTTGGCTGCCAACTTTTCTATGATCGAAAATGATGACAGAATTCGAACTTAGCTCAAGGGAAGCTAACGTGGCCCGAATCTGGGAGCGGTTTACAAAACTCCTCAAGTATGTACCGTAGTATCAAACTGACGAGAAGTTCAGAATACGGAAATTCATCATGGGATTGAATCCCGTGATAGGGGGAGAGGTCAATGTTCACAGTCCAACCACTATGGAAGGAGTTGTTGAAAAGGCCATACGACAAGAACATAAATTAAAGGCTATTTCTGCTCATAAAGAGGAAGTGTGGAAGAAGATTGCAAACCCTTCTTCAACTTCACTTGCACCCAAAAAGGGACCATGGAAAATTTTTGGAAACGGAGTAAGTTTCTAGGGGATAATAGTAAGAAAATAGTAGCAAATAAGCCTGCTGGAAATGTAAGGGATAATTTTGCCAAAAATTATAACAATGGGCAGAAGCCCTATGGAGGACAACGTGATAATTACAAGGCTGGAGGCAATTTTGAGACTAAAAAGGGACTGTAGGAGGCTCTTACAATTGTGGCAAAGACCACTACAAAATCGGTGCCCTTTGAAGAAGGATGATCGTGTCGGCAGTAGCATAAGATACATGCTTCGCAGAGTGAACAAGCAAGTGAAAAGTAGGTGACACCTATAGAAGTTCCTGGGTAAGTTATTTGGCATACCTGTCACTATTCTTTTTTTGATACGAGCTACTTGAATGTTTTATTTCTAGTAAACTTCCTTCTAAACTTAAGAGAAAAGCTGGAAAAATGGATAAATCTTGGGTATATAGTATGGTAATAATTTGTTCATACAAAGTGAGTATGTGTCTTTTTGGGGCGAGTCCTTGACTTACCTAACTTTTCCACGGAAGTTGACCTCTATGTTACACCTTTGGGATCGTATGACATTGTCATCGGTGTCAATTGGTTAGCTGACCATAAAGCAAAAGTAGACTGCTATGAAAAGAATATAAAATGTTTAGATGATCGGTGAAATAGCGAGAGATTCAAGGGTGAAATAGGGAAATTTTAGTTAGAAAACTGTCAGCTATGCAGCTTAAAAAGGCTAAAAACAAAGGATGCACCCTTTATGCAGTAAAGATATCTGAATTTTCAGAAGAAGATGGTGATTCCATGAAACGATTTCCTCTGCTACAAATTTTCAAAGATGTTCTTTCGGAGGAATTACTAGGGTTACCACCCAAGAGGGAATTTGACTTCACCATCGAAATCAAACCAGGAACGGAACCTATTTCCAAAGCACCTTATCGGATGACTACTACAGAGTTAGTCGAGCTTAAGGCTCAATTGCAAGAACTTTTGTCTAAAGGTTTGATTAGACCAAGTGTTTCACCTTGGGGAGCACCAATAATATTTGTGAAAAAGAAGGATGGAACACTTAGGCTATGTATTGATTATCGGATGTTGAACAAAGCAACAATCAAGAACAGATACCCACTTCCAAGGATCGACGATCTATTTGATCGATGCGTGGGGAAGTGGTTTATTCTAAGATAGATCTTCGATCTGGTTATCATCAATTAAGGATTAGAGAAGAAGATATTCATAAAATAGATTTCGAAAAAGGTATGGACATTATGAATTCACGGTTCTACCCTTTGGATTAACTAATGCACCCGCAGCTTTTATGAACTTAATGAATAATATCTTTCAAGAATATTTGGACAAGTTTGTACTTGTATTCTTGGACGATATTCTCATTTATTCTAAAAGTGTTGAAGAGCACAATGAGCATTTGAAGATAGTTTTGGGAATTTTGAGAAAAATAAAGTTGTATGGTAAGTTATCCAAATGTTCTTTCTTTGATACAGAAGTTCACTATTTGGGTCATGTCATTAGTAAAGAAGGAATTGTAGTAGATCCTTCAAAAATAGTGGCAATAACTGAGTGGCCTGCACCAAAGAATGTGCACGAAGTAAGAAGCTTCATGGGTCTTCTGGTTATTATAGAAAATTTGTTAAGGATTTTTCTAAAGTGGTTTTGCACCGATAACTTCATTGCGAAGAAGGATAAGAAATTTAATTGGAATGATAAGTGTAAAATACTTTCAAAAGTTTGAAAAACCATTGACTTCGCACCTATATTAGCTATCTCGGACCTAATGGGAGCTTTACTGTTGTAACGGATGCTTCTGGGGAAGGCCTTGGAGGTGTTTTGTTACAAAATGATCAAGTCATAGCATATGAAAGTAGAAAACTTAAGTTACATGAGCTGAATTATGCCCCTCATGATTTGGAGCTTGCTGCCATTGTTCATGCGCTTCAAGTCTGGAGACACTATTTACTTGGGAAACCTTTTGAGTTGAAAACTGATCACTTAGGACTGAAATATATTTTCACTCAGCCTAATCTAAATGCCAGATAGAGAAGGTGGTTAGAGTTTTTATCTCAATATGATTTTGATATTAGCTACATCAAAGGGAAAGAGAATAGGGTAGCAGATGCTCTAAGTCGTAGGAAGCACATTTCTGCTCTTATAACATTAAGAACTTAGTTTAAGGATGAGGTAAAAAGTGCCTCGAATCGATATATACTTTCAAAGAAGTAAAAGAAGCGCTTGCTTGCTGCAGAACCTAATGATGAAAGGTATAAAGGTTTTCATTTTGATAATGAAGGAATCTTACGTTATGAAAACAGGGTATACGTACCTATGCTGAATGATTTGAGAAAGAAGTTGTTAGTTGAATTTCATAATTCACCTTTCTCTGGACACCCGGGTATCACAAAAATGCTTGCTGATCTGAAACAGCAATACTTTTGGAAAGGTATGAAAAAGGATGTTATTGATTTTGTGACTCATTATGCGGAATGTCAGCGGGTTAAGGCGAAACACATGCACCCTGCTGGACTATTATATCCCCATAGCATACCGCAGTACAAATGGCAAGTAATAAGCATGGACTTTGTACAAGGGTTACCTATGTCCAGGAATAAACATGATGTTATCCTGGTAGTTGTAGATAAACTAACTAAGGTAGCTCATTTCATCACTGGAAATCTAAAGGATGATTCACCAGTGTTGGCCAAAAGATTCATGCATGAAATTTTCAGGTTACATGGTGTACTAGAATTGATTATATCTAACAGGGATCCTAGAATGATGTCAATATTTTGGCAAACACTTAATACAGCTCTTGGAATGAAACTAAACTTCAGTTCTGCATATCATCCGAAAACGGATGGACAAACCGAGAGAGTAAATCAAGTGTTGGAAGATATGTTGCGAATGTATTGCATGGATCAACAGTATAAATGGGAAGAGTATCTTCCACTAGTTGAATTCGCATACAACAACACTTATCACTCATCTCTTAAAATGGCACCTTTTGAAGCACTTTATGGAAGGAAGTGCAGAACCCCTGTTAGTTGGGATAGTATTGAGGATAGAGTGGTAATTGGACCAGAGATCCTCACTGAAATGGAACAGCAAGTAAAGTTGATTCGTGAACGATTAAAGGAAGCAGCAGATAGGTAGAAGAGCTATGCTGACCTTAAGCGGGTTGATCGAAGGTTTGAGCTTGGTGAGAAGGTTTTTCTTCGTGTTAAACCCAGAAAGAGTTCTATAACTTTTGGCAAGGCTGCCAAGTTGTCACCTCATTATGTGGGACCTTTCAAAATTGTCGAGATAATCAATCCTGTAGCTTACCGATTAGCATTACCACCTGCTTTGTCTTGCATGCATGATGTTTTCCATATTTCTTTGCTTAAGAAATACGTTTCAGATTTGTCACATGTTTTAAATTGGAATTCCTTGCAGGTCAAGACCAGGGAATAATCGTGGTTAAACCCACACGAGTGCTTTGAAACTCACCAATTACATTTGAGAAATCGCGTGAAATAGTAATGTAAGGTCCATGGGGGACCAGTTTAACGAAGAAAGTGCAACTTGGGAAAATCGGAAGAGATGAAAATTACTTTTCCTTTTCTTTTTCAACGAATGAAATCATTGACAAAACATTTTTTTATGAACTTATCTTTTTCATGTCTATATGAAAGCCAGATTGAGGCAAACATTATTCAGGTTGAATAAAATGTATCGTGACATTGATTTCTGGAACTATTCAAGTTGGAAATAGTCTTATTGTATTGTGAACTAATAAATTGGTTGACCTGAAGGTAAATCAAATATGTAATCATCGGGATGATGAATCTTTTAGGAGGGAAGCATGTAACACCCTGAACTATTGTTACTTCCTCCTGAGCATTCAAGTGTTGATATATGATTTCTTCTGTAAAAGGATGTGTTCCTTTGATTGTGAAGTCATGCTTGATATGGATTGTATCTTCTTTGCTCTTGAAGATCTTTGACTGAGTCAGGATATGCTTGGACTCTTTTATTTCTTTCATTTTTAGCACCTGAGTTTAATCTGATTTCGGGATGAATTGTGGATTTACCCATCTTTATGACTCAGCCTTGGATCAGTTGCATTGATCCAAGAGATGTTTTAAGTTTATTCTGGATGAACAAAAATTATAGACCTTACGAAGGTTGCAAGGTCTGAATGTGTTGAATGAGAAATTCAGGAGTTAACTCAGGCTGATCTTGTTAAATGAATTGGTTCCCGATATCGTAATATCAGGAAGGTCTAGACCTTGAGCCAGGTAATAAATTCGGTGTATACTGCAAACTTTTTATCAATGCCGGATGGAATCCATTTCGGGAATGTTATACCTGTTGATTCTTATACTGAACGATCCTACTTCGGAGACCTAGACTGGATTTATTAAGGTTAATAACCTAAACCTAAACTATAACCTATTGGTTAAATTATTAGTAATCTAACCTAGCCCTAAACTATAAGCTAAATGTTCCTAAGGTTAGCCACCTAGCACTATGGAAATTAAGGCTAAAGTATTACCTTATGATCTAACCTATGTTTCTAACCTAACTAATGATAGTGGATGAAGGGGGACCTATGAAGGGGTGCGAGCCATGGGCGGTAGTTTCTATGGCATTAAATGAAGTGGATAAGCATGAAGGACAAGGGATTTAGTGGAGATTTCAAATGGCCATCGAGACCGACGTGGCAGAATCACCAAATCTGGAAATGGTCTTTGGTTTGCTTTTGTCCATCGCCAACTATGGCGGTCGGTGGCAATGGAGGTTAGGTAGGAATTTTGGAGTTAATGTCATTGATGAACTTCGGTTCCCGAGCGTGGATTGCTTGGGAAGGCATGCAAATGGAAAATTTGTTGGTATTTTGGTTTTCCATTCACTCCATTTTTCTCTCTGTTTGATCACTGGTTCTTCGAACCAGTCTACTATGTGTTGCATGGCAAACTATGAGATTATCTAGCTCTTTTCTCTGTCGGGGAAAGTTTATAAGACATGGTAGTAACAAATTATTGTTGTTGAATCTATCGTGGAAGAGGAGAAGAAGGCTCGAGCACATTCAGAGGTCTTCTTTGGATTTTTAAGCGACATTACCAGGCATGTTAGGCCCTAACTTTTAAAAATCTTGCTTTCCTTCAAATGATTTCATTAGAACAACTCTGTTCAGATGATTTTTGGTTCAGTTGGTTTTAATGGTAGCAATGTATGAATTATCTTGCTGTGTTTTCATGCTGGCTCGATTATTCAGTTGATTCCTTGCTGGGTGTACATTTGGTTTCGTGTTGTTGAATTATCTTGCTGTGTTTTGCATTTTGGTAGATTCCAAGAAATGCTTGCAATGATAATGTATGAAACTGACTCTGTTGGAGTCCATGAAATGTTTTCTTGCTTGATATCGACTTCAGTCAAAGCCTTGCTATTTACACTTGTTGAAACTGATACTGTTGGAATTCTTGAAATGTATAGTATGTTTCAACTTCTGTAGAAGTTTAGTCGTGAATACTATATGTTATTGTTGTTGTTGGAATTCTTGAAATGTATATGTTTCAACCTTGAAATGATAGTATATGTTTTTGTTGTTGTTGGAATCCTTGAAATGATAGTATTTTCCGTAGAAGTTTAGTCGTGAATACTATATGTTATTGATATTGTTGGAATTCTTGAAATAGATAGTATTTTCAACTTCTGTAGAAGTTTAATTGAGAATACTATATGGGTTCGACTCCTTTTGAGTCCTTGAAACGTAATTAATGTTTCGACTTCGGTAAGAAGTTTTGTTGTGAATTTTTTGGAATCCTTGTAATGTATAGTATGTTTTTGACTTCTGAAGAAGTTTTGCTGTGAATGCTTAATGGTTTTGACTCTGTGGGAGTCCTTGAATTGTTGTCATATGAATTTGACTCCAATCGAACCCTGGTTGTGAGTACTAGTTGGATTTGACACTGTCGGAGTCCTTGCGGTATTCCCATTTAAACACGACTCCTGATAAAGTCCTTGATATGTTGCATGTTGGCTCGATTCCTGATTTAAGTCTTCACTGTGCATGCATATTGAAATTGACTCTTCTTAATATTATTGTGTTTATGTTCAGTTCATTTCTGAGGAATTAAGGGATGGGTTTTCTTTACAAACTCGACTCTATATGAGTCCCTGTTGTATTCGTATTAGCTCGATTTTGGATGAAATTTTGATGAAATTAATGATACGATGACGTCTTCTATGAAGTCCTTGTAGTGGTTATTCTTTCTTGATTTCGGCTTCTGATTTAAGTCCTGGCTGTATTTTAGTAGGGATTAGATTCAGCTGTATGTTGCTGAGTGTTTCGACTCAGTGGGAATGTCACTGTGTTTGCACATGGTTACCTCTTCTGTTATTGTGTTATCTAGTCTTGTGCTTGACTAGGGTAAAGAGTTACTAGTTGTGCCATGACAGGCGATGGCGTTGGATATTTTTCATGTTTGTTGAATAATATGGAAAGTTTTGTTGAGCCTATTGGAGTTGGATTATTTATTATTGCTTGTCGCGTGAACTCTTGTATTGCTCAATAAGCTACAGGTGATTTTTATATTTGGAATTCTGATGATGTTGTAGTTCTTCTTGTAATCTCGACTGTTTAGTCGCATGCGTAAATGTATTAGCATTATTCAAGGAGTCGGTACAGTCCAGAACATTGTTGATTCAGGAATCTAATTGACTCTGTTTCTTTCTTCTAGACTGTAATTTATATGTTGATGTATAATAAGTTGAACAGGAAAATTTTCTCTCTCCTAGTCAGGAAACCTTGTGTGCTTTCTTCTTGCATCCTTTTGCGATCTCTACGGTAAGGGCATAACAAGAATAAACTGAGGTATTATATGGAGAGACTGGTATAAAATGTGAGCTGCTGTTTAAATAGGTATACTTGTCAATAACATTGAAATGTGTTATGATGATAAAAGAATTAAGACAGTGAGCTTGTTGAATGTTTTAACTGCCTTGAGAAATTGATAGAAACAATTTTGTAGGAGTTTTGTTGTCTTTAGATTGGTTGTATTCATTTGTTCTTAGTCTCTAACATATAAGATGAATAGCCTGATTTATGTTTGGAATTTGAATAAATGATTTCATTTAAACAGGTTGTTTAATGAGAACAATTGGTGGATTGCAATTGTTTTAAGAATTAGTGCTTATCATGCTCAGTTCACCGAACTGACCCGTGTTGACAATTTTTGCAGATGGTTTCCGTAAGTGGTAAAGACACGCAGATCTGATATGATGTTCAGATCATTTAATTTGGTTTTATGATGAATTCCAATTTGATTTTCTAAATGTACTACTTGAAGAAAGATGTTATTTTGGTTGTTGAGTATTGTATCCAATATCTTTGAATGCATAAAATGTATTTGATTAGCTTAGAAATGAATGAAATGAGGTATTTTTACTTATGTGTTTGCATTCGTATCTTGATGGATTGAACTTCTTCGGTTTGAATGATTTTAAAGAGCATTTTTATTATTGTATACCTTGGAGACATTTGGGATTCTCTAAGTAAGCTTTGAAAAGATTATGTGACTGAATACTTGTGAATGTTTAGTAGATCTGTTATGTTCTATCTAAAGCTAAATTGGAAATTAGATCACTGTCTTTCGAGAAGCTAAGGTTAAAATAAACCTCAACAGGAAGCTAAACGGGCTGAATAAATTATTACTTCCTAGTCTTGATCTAAGTCAAGACAACGTTTAATTGGATTTTTAACCACTATATCTCAATTCTAATAAGTAAGATATATTTCAGTTATGAGAACTGATATAAACCTAAAAGGGTATGGTTAGCAACCTTATGTGAAGATTTAGGGCTATTGCCCAGTTTCGTTGATTTAGATTACTGTTTTTCGATGAACTCCTTGATGAGACCTCGATTCTTAATAACTTCTCTTTGCGTAATGGGTTTTATTGAGAAAGGCAATTCTAAGGTAAGGAACCCAGGGGTTGGGAAAAGACTACCCAAAAAGGAGCGTTTTTAAGTATAACTTTATCTCAATGTAGGTAACACCTTAAAGTTAAGTAGATCTTTTTGAGGCGGTTTTGGAAGGTTGATGACACAAGTCAACTGCAGGGTTGTACCTTCGAGAAGATTAGGATCTTCTCGAAGATACAACAATGCAAGTGACTTATGGCGACACCCTTTGCATTGATCGTTAAGATTTACACCTTAAACTCGAACAAGTTTTACTCTGGGACTAGTTAGGAATGTGGTCATGTTATAAGGCTGCCCCTGGAGACTCGGGGTATCTTGACACACTGGGTTAAACTAGGGTTGACCCAGTATGTCAGCGTATCCCTAGTCCTCGGGAGCATCCCTATAATGTTGTCATATTATTAATCCGTTCCTGAGTGAATAACTTGGGGCGGAGAGACTGACAGAAGTCAGTATAAGACATTCTACATAACATAGGAATGGGGTGAAGGATGTATTCTAGAATGACGAGTATTCGTCAAGGAATACGAGACATAAGCAGTATGTTTCAAATCTTTGGCCAAAGTATCACAAGTGCTTGATTGCGTTGTCCTATGTCACCTAGTCTAAGGGATGAGATGCCAATGAATAATGGTAACAATTATTCAAATAGGTTCCTTGGATAGAGCATTACGAATCCCAGTTAGGAAGAGAACCGCAAAGAGTGATGTGTTAAAATAAAAATGCCAACTCTTGATATTCATGAATAGATCGGTAGATTACCGAGTCATGGAATGAATATATCGGAGGTACTCCAAGTCATTACAGCTGCATATGGTTATCTGTTATAAGAATGGTTGTTTTTTATTTGTGAGTTCTAAATTATGTATTTAGAACTAGGAAGCATTTATCAAAAAAAAAATTACTTGTTCTAATGTACTAAAATGGGGACGTTACACTCCTCCCCGAAAATGCAAGTAAACCATGTGTATTTTGACATTTATCCTCTGGGGAAGTTGTATAGGGATAGTGAGTTTATATTCGATATAAGCAAAATGCCAATCGACACCGAAATTGCATGAAGAGGTGACCCAACTTTACATTTACAAGTTTGGGTCTACAATAATTATGTTAAATGTGTAATGGTTGACAATGGGGCAGCAGTTAATATAGTCCCCTTCACTTTTCTTCAGAAGTTAGGATATGGAGAGACAAAGCTGTTCTATGACGTGAAATATGCTAAGGGGTTAGGATAGCCTCAAAACCACTTCGATTGGAACCATAGTTTTATCGGTCACTTTAGGACCCAAGACGGTCCTCAACAAGTTTATGTTATAGATCAGGAAACCAATTATAATATGATCCTTGGTCGGCCATGGATACACAACATGAAGGCAATCCCTTCCACGTTATTCCAAGAAATAATATTTCTACACTTAGGGAAAATATTCGTGGCACAAGGTGACCCAAAACCCTTCGATATACACCTAGCTAATTTGAAGAAAAGACCGGGTATCCACTCGAGTTTAAACTTCCAGCAAACCAGCTTGTCAAACCAACTAATTCACAACCAAAAGAAAAGTTGATACCCACCATTGAGTTGGAAATTTCAAATCTAGCTGAGGACGTTCCAGTACTCAAAAGTGAGACCAATGCTATAAAAGCAGTATCACTAGGGACTACCATAAAAATTGTTGAGTTGTTGGAGAAAGACTTACCTATTCTCCTACCATTTGATTCCATGGGTATGGGACACACCCTGGGAATCGCTTCTCTTCCATCAGATGAATTTTTATGGTAGAGGTAACCAAAGCAAAAGAAACAGCTACGACAGATATCCCAACATCCATTTTTCCAAGTGAGTATTGGACTCTCCACTTCGATGGAGCTAGATGTCGCTTTGGAGTTAGATGTCACTTTGGAGCTGAGGTGAGGGTGATCTTTACTTCACCTAAGGGAAAGATCCTACCTTTCACCTTTAAATTAAACTTTGAATGTACAAACAACGGAGCTGAGTACAAAGCTCTCCTCCTTGGCCTCATCCTAGCTAAAATAATGGGTGTCAATGACATTAGAGTGCTAGGAGACTCACAACTAGTTGTAAACTAAGTCTCCGAGGTATATGAAACTAGGGCTGAACATTTACAACTATACAAAACAACCATGTTAGATCTAAGCAAGGGATTCAACTTCATATCAATTGAAGCAATCCCACGAGAGTAGAACCTTCTCGCAGACTCAATAACAACCTCAGCTTCCCGTTTCACCCCAAACGGTGAGTTGGAGGACACAAATTTCATGGTATCACTTCGTACTAAGCCATTAGTGCGTAAAATACCAACAAACTCACTCCTAACTCATGGAGAAGCCGAGGATGATTTTTTTATCATGGATCACTTTGACGATGATAGAGTCACTCTCAAATATCTAAATGCCTATGCGAAGCTACATCTTGCTCATCATATAGTTGATCTTTCCCTAATACCACATGGAAATCCCATGATAGAGTCTCCTCAATAGAAGGATCTCGATATCTATGAGGTAGAAAATGAAGATATCTCGAATTACCTCCAGCCCCACACGAATTTGAAGAAGGTAACACTTCTTTAATAGAAGAAACCATTGACATAAACATTGGAATGGAGGAAGAACCAAGAATTTTGAAGTTAGAATCCTCATTAACTCTGGAGGAGATAGAAATACATACCCAAATCCTCAAAGAACATCAAAAATAATTTTTATTTAATTATAAAGAAATGATGGGCATTACATCATAAGTCGTGGTACATAATCTTGTCACTAAACCAGATGTGAAACCAATTAAACATAAGTCAAGACCAATAAAGCCAAAAGTGGCTCTCATGGTAAAAGAGGAAGTAATAACACTTCTCCAAGTGGGATTCATCAAACCCGTTGACTATTCACAATGGGTATCTAATATCGTCCTGTTCTCAAAAAGAATGGGAAGATATGCATTTGTATAAATTTTTGAGATATTAACAAAGCTTGTCCCAGGATGACTTCCCATTACCATCCATTGACATTATCATTGATACAATAGGTGGATTTTAACTGCTATCCCTCATGGATGGGTTCTCGAAGTACAATTAGATTAAAATATCTAAACGGGATCAAGCCAATGCCACATTCATAACTCCTGGGAACATATTGCTACACTGTCATGCCATTTGGTCTTAAGAATGCTTTGGCACTACATATCAATGTGGGCAATGACTTATATATTCCATGATCTTATCCACAAAATTGTGGAATCCTATGTGGATGACTTGTTGGCCAAAGCCAAGAAATCTTTGTGATCATCCAAAAGTGTTCCATATCATCATCTCGCGACTAATCGAATATGGTGTCACATTAAACCTAGTGAAGTGCGTGTTTGGTGTGACCAGAGGCAAACTTCTGGGATACATTATATCTTCACAAGGACTAATGGTGATCCGGCAAAAATACGGGTTATTCTTAAAATGATCCCACCATCAAATGAGTCTGGAATTAGGTCATTTCTTGGGAAACTCGGTGCAATCCGAAGGTTCATCCTAGACTTAAGTTTTGCCATTCATCCAATCAACAATCTATTGAAGAAAGATTATAGCGTCGATTGGACTAAAGAATGCAACGAGGCCTTCGAAGTAGTTAACACTTCTTGTTGTCTCCACCCATGCTAATTCCTCCCAAACCAGACCACCCTTTGATCCTATATTCACGAGCCACACATGTCTCGCTAGCCTACATGTTGGCTCAAGAAGACAATGATAGACGAGAACGCGCAGTCTATTTCATTAGCCGAACATTGCTCGCTTATGAAACATGTTACACACAGGAAGAGAGAGAATGTCTTGCCATAATTTTTACAACAAAATGTTTGAGACATTACATGTTAAACTAGGAAACAAGGGTCATTGTAAAGACAAACCATTTACGAACATTTCTCACACAAGGATCTTTATCTAAAAAGGTTGGCCATTTCATAACCTTAATGGGAGAATTTGAGTTAACCTTCATGAACCAGAAATCTGTTAAGGGAAAATCATTGCAGACTAGTTAGCTGACAATCCACTAGATGGAGGTGAGCTAGTAAATCTAGACTTTCTCAATGAGTTTGTATACTTCATTGAAACCAGGCCCCCATTTCTACATGCCCCTGATATACTGATATCATCACTTTTATCATGGACCATACATACCGGAAGGTGCCATGTCACAAAAAAGAAGGTGGTTACGCATTATTACCACTAAATATGTTGTTTTAGACTAGGTACTCTATCGTAAAGCCTTCGATGGCATGCTTCTAAGATGCGTCGACATAGAAGAATCCAAGAAGATTCTTCATGAATCCCACAGTGGGATATGTGGAGGCCACTTCGGTGGTCACGCCACCACTCGTAAAATACATCGGATGGGCTATTTTTGGCCCACTCTTGAGCATGACATAGTGGAATTTATACGTAAGTGCCACAAATGCTAAGAATTCTCTCACGAGATTCACATGCTAGCACAATCCCTGCAACCAATAGTGACTTCGTGGCTCTTCTCCACATGGGGTCTAGACTTGATAGGGAAGTTCTCTCCCTCATCAACCGACAGCCATAATTTTATAATTATAGCCACGAAATAATTTACCAAATGGGTGGAGGCCATGCCTCTCACCATAGTACCAGGTTCGATAATTGCCAAATTCATTCTAAACCAAATTATCTATAGGTATGGCATCCCACAAGTCATTATCTCAGATAATAACACGTCCTTTAAAAATGATGAAGTCTAGTGATTTATGTAGCAAGTTCAAGATAAACCATCACATGGCCTATCTTTACTACCCTCAAGCCAATGGGCGGTGAAAAAGCAATAAACAAAATGCTAAAAGCTATTCTCCTCAAAATGGTCAAGGAGAACAAGTGAGATTGGCATTTAAAACTATATCTGGCCTTGTGGCCCATCAAACCTCAATAAGAACACCAATAGGAGCAACTCCTTTCTCGCTAGTATTCGGGACAGAATCAGTTCTCCCACTTGAGGTTGAAATACCCAGTCTCCGCATCTCATTACAAGGGATTCTAGATGAAGAATCTTATAGGGAGGCACGCATCTCTCAACTAGAAAGCCTTGACGAGGCTAGGTTAAATGCCGAACAACGGCATAGAGCCTATGCTAACCAGATGTGCCGGTAGTACAACAAAAAGTCTATGAGTGAGAAATATATGAAGGAGATCTAGTTCTAAGACTAGACAACTAGATCGATAAGAAAATCGGCGAAGGAAGAAAGTTTCGGCCCAAATGGTTGGGCCTATACCGAGTCATGAAGGACTACGGAAACAATGTGTATCTTTTTTGCACACTAGAAGGTGAGGAATTCGGTGAAACTGTTAATTCCTTGCATCTTAAGTGGTTTTATGCATAAAACATCAAAGTCATTACTTGTACATTATAGCTACCTACATTGCATTAGTCTTTTAGCTGCTTCATTCTATCCATTTCGTACAAATGGTAGTATAGGAGCTTACTCTTAAAAAATCTGTTACAAATTTATGAAAATATTGGAAAAAGCATTCACATCACATCTCTTCGAACATCATCAACTATTTTTAAATCTTCTCATCAAGTTTGACAGACAAGTATTGATGAAAACCATACCAAGGCCTGCATACTTGGCTTTTCTCTTTCTTTCTACTAGGTAAAGTTGTCCTTGCCTACGGTTTATTCTAGAAGCTTCTTGGTGTCACATCTATCCCTCTTAAATCTCTTTGAATGAAAGGATATCCCAAAGTCATAGATCAGAAATGTCAAAATCAAATGAAATCAAAAGCACCAAGCAAATAGAATATTTTATTTTACACACTTCTTTGCCCCATCAACCTTCGGTGATAAGCCCACATTTCTTACTGGTGGTGTGAGGTTGGGAAAGGAAAGAAGTGCCCTTACTCGCCTATATCCTTGCCTTTGGTGACAAACCCGTGCTTCTTACTAGTGGCATGAGGTAGGGTGTGGGGGGTCCAGTCACACAAATTAACAAATCTTGGTATGCTAAAAACACAAATTCACCTCTATTAAGAGAAAGCAAATATCAAAATATCCAAATTCCAAAGAGATCAAATCCTCAAAACCAGATTTTGTCAACCAGGTTGCCATTCATGAATCTAAGTCTAGATAAACTGGAAAGTAAGTGGCTTTCTAAGCGTGGTAGTAGTTCTGAGTAGGGTAGGTGTGTAGGTCCAAATTTGGTTCTTGTTACTGGTTTTTCTATCTCTCATCATTCCATTCAATCAAGCTCATACAACTTGCGCCCTTCCTAATTCTTGGTGTTGAGCCCTCACGTCTTACTAGTTGCGTGGATTTGGGATTAGGGCAAGTTCATCTCTTTATCACTATACATTCATCACATTTTTCCAACATAAGAAGAAATTACAAACATCGCTTAAAGAGTTCAAAAGTTTAGCACTACCATACGTTAGTATCATCTCATATCAACATTACATAAACATACAAAGTAAAACATTTTGTTTACTATCATTTGTTATCCATTGCATACATTCTAAAAACATGAAAAATAAATATTCTAAAAACATCTAAGTACACATGTGGAAATGAGTCACAAAATTCTAGGCACCAAGAGTCTGGATCCAAAAAGAGATATATATATATATATAAATCAAGTTTCGTATACAATGCCATCATGCACTAGGCATGGTCAAAATGCTCAATGAGCCCAAAAAATACAAAAACACTCGTATAGACATCTGAAAAATGCTACAAAAATAGTCTCTCAATCCCTATGGGATCCCTTAAAGGGTGCGTGGCCACGCCTAGGAATCTAGCTATGTTGGCACTCTGAATGCACTGAGGGCTCATGGTCACACCTGATAGCTATCGTCTCACCATGAGAATGGCTCCTCCTCATCAAGCGCTCGGTTGTCCTGTATCTAGCTACCTCGGCACAGAGAGAAGTCATGATCTTCACCGCATGCCAAATAGAGGAAAAAACATCGGTGTGCCTACCAGCTGCTGAGGGCTCCCCCAAGTCCACAGAAAGCTAAGCACAAGTCTTCTTCGAGGGGAGAAGCAAGGTATCAGTACACACTCGGTGAATCAAGTCTCGCCTCTCATCAGCAGTCACTACAAACAAAGGAGAAAAAAGTTAGAAAACAATCAACGATAGGACAAAGAGTAAACAAAACAAAAAGAAATAACAAACTAAGACGAGTCTAACTAAAACAAATGTCGGGATAAGAGTGACACTCACTTTAGGATCTCCGAGGCCTCCAAGAAGGATCTCTATGATCCACACCTACCAATGACACCACCACTAATCGTACCCTCTCCCATGTCTAGGGCAATATGATGGCTGCAATAGACTCACCATCTCCACCTAGGTCCCGAGAGAGTAACTCCTCTAAAACTAGAGTCACCCTCTCTACGCTCCACTCCAGCCCCTCTCGCTGCGGGATCTCTAGAGTCTCCTCCTTGGTCTCTCCCCTAGTGAACTCCTTAAACTCGGAGTCCACATCAATGGGCTCATCACTACTATGAGCAGGACCATCGGCAAGCCGAAGGGTGCCTAAGGAGCACCGGCTCTCCCTCATGCACATACCACCCTCCTAGCCGCAATAGGAGTACCAGGAGTAACAATAGTCCAACCCTAGCCTCTAGGACCTCCCTAAGCCTCACGGATAGACCTAAACACTAGCATCACCGGAGGAAGCGTGTCACTATAGGGGAGGCCAAATTGCTATGGACTCAAAGAAGGGTGTATCTCCAACTTCCCCACCCTATGTCTCTATCAACTGGTTGGTGGTTTGATAGGTAATCAAAGTGACGGTCTCCTCTCCCCATACCCCTACCATAGCCTAATAAGCGGTGGCCTCTATGTTTGCGGTAGTCGGGAAGCCACTTTGGTTGATGGGGTGCTCTGAGAATTGTCATCCCCATCCACCTCACCGCCCTTTGACGGCCCACGAGATCCTCCACCTCTACATCTCTCCCATATGGGATAATGCGATCATACACCTAACTCATGACAAGAGTCGGGTGGCTCGATGATTGCCCACAGCAAAATAGATTACCTCAGTATAAGTCATGGTAGGTAGTCCCGGGATATCTGCTCCCCAGCGTAGACACACCCATGGCTCTCAATGTGTAATAATAGGGGCTCAACAATATAAGAGGTGTCCCTCCCTGTCCCCAATCAATCTAGATGCAAGGATGCCCATAATGGCCTAGCAAAGTAAGGGAATGTCGACTCGATAATAGAATGGATCCTCATGCCCTTCTTGATCCCATTGATACAACCACGTATCCCATATAGGTGGCCCAGAACCACCTATGATTTAGATACGGTTGTCTTAAGAGACACCGATGCCCAAAGATCGGAACCCCGATTATATGGTAAACATCCTCCATGGTGATGGACCACTCACCCCTAACTCCCGACAATCATAAGGTGTTACGATCCACATCCCAATATGAGAATAAGTCACACGATGTATGTGGTGACAAAGTGCAACATGAGGAACCTATGCAATCATCCATATACCAACCCTGGAGAGTATCTGCTTTGCACAGAGAGTGCCTCCAACAACTGCCCGAGAGCGATCACCCTCCCCGGTATATGGTAAACATCCTCCATTGTGATGGACCACTCACCCCTAACTCCCGACAATCATAAGGTGTTACGATCCACATCCCAATATGATAACAAGTCACACGGTATGAGACTAGCAGGTGCGACATGAGGAACCTATGTAATCATCCATTTACCAGACCCTCTGGAGAGTATCCCGCTCTGCCTGGGAGAGTGGCTCCATCGATGTACTCCTCATCCATTCACCCAAAAACACAAAAAAAAGTGAGTTAGTACTGAAATTCAATTGAAAAAACTAGTAAAAACATGTAAAAATTATATACATGAAAAAACAAGTTAAACTCTATATTATTTTTGTCCTATGTTGTGGACCACCTTGCCATGTGTAGAGTGGCGGTTCCATAACCACCGCCTTCTAAGATGGCGGTCTCATGCTTCACCACCTGCATGTGGTGTGCGGTTCTATCTGCAAAATGAAACAAGCCGTAAGCCCTAAAAAAATCCCAAAAACAAACAAATACACCATTTTAACGAAAAAAGAAACCTACCCTATGGGTGCCCCCTAAAGACACATTTAAAACTAACATTTTCAAAAATAATCCCCGAGTAAAAGATTTCATCATTTCCACATTTTAGGTCTAAAAATGATAAATCGAGAAGAACTAACTTTGAAAATTTGTGGGTTGACGTTTTGCTCTTGGAGGTATGATCATTATCTCACCACGAATGTTTTGACTATACTCTCATCCAAAACCGTCACCATGGGTTCTAGAGCTCAAAAACTATCAAATCAATCCACGCAAATGAATAGTGAAATGACTTTGTTTTATATATATAGCCCTCTTAATTTGATTTTAAATGTCCTTCGCAGGGTCAAAGCACCGATGGAGGTAAGTTCTCAACCTCGCATAGATGGTAAGTCCTCTTTTCTTATCAATTTAGTCTTATTTCTCAATTTGTTTTATCTATCTACACTTGAGTCCCTTTTTTCATTTTGTAGGTAGTGGAATCTTGGAAAGTGACTTTCCAGCACACAAGCATGTCAGGTATAGCTCGTAACTCCCCATTTCGGGACCGCCATACTCGGATCCACCATTTTATGCCTCTTCATGGCTAAAATGCCTCTCCGAGGGGGCAATATGTATGTACCCAAAATTGTAGGGTATTGCACTATTGGAATGATGTTACACATACACCAATGATGATACAAGTTTCCTTGCAAGGTGTTGAAATCTAGAAAGGCTCGCCATGTATACGCTTGTATCTCGCATGCCCTACTCAGCCTCCGTATGCTTTTTTTCCCTTTTTTTCCCTTCTTGCATTTTTTCTTGATGTGAGAACCACCATCTGCTGGGTGTGGTCCGTGGTCCCGTGATCGCCGCACCGGGACGGGTGGTGGTTTGTTCACGTTTTCTAGATTCCTCCGACGATCACATCAAATGTGAATCTTGGATTTTACACACTTTCTTCAACCACTTTGGCTTGAATTAATGTTTTCTACTCCTATGAATTGTTTATTTCCTTTGTTTATAGTAAAAGAGATCAAATGGGAGTTACCCTCTGTAAATGCATTGGTTATAAATAGCCAGACTTATTTTCAAGCAAGTGGACCCTCATCTTCTCAATTCTCCTATTTATTCTTTTAATTTCTTATTTATAATTCTACCAATTTCATGTTTTGCTTCCATTTCTAGTGTTTTAGAGCTCATATAATCTTCTTGTTTTAGTCTTATTCCATTGCTTTGCTCCATACAAATCACTTTAGCATAGAATAGTTTCATTTCTAGACTAGAATCCATTAAAGTTACTGAGGTTATGTTTTGTCACAAGACAGGTTTACGAAGCTCTCGGTACACTTGTGTTTTATTGCCGCAATAAATCCCTCTAGGAATTACATAGTCAAGCTCTATTCATTTGCCCTATCCCTCTCCTATTCACATTGTATTCAGTCTATATCCAAAGCTGCCATTGTTCAATTGATATCTTTTATTGATACTATCCTATACACACTTTTTGGATTCACGAGAACATGAAGGAATAAGAAGATCACACCGAGGGGATGAAATCACACATAACTAGATTTACCACTATTTTGTAAGTGCCAGGTTTTAGCTATCAAAGTTATAATTATAAACATATCAAATAGAGTAGTGAATTATTTCATTTCAATTAAAAGTTTCACTCTCAATATCACCAAGGAAGCTATGGGGATTGATAGTTTTTGAAAAAAATTGATTCATTCCTCACTTCTGAGGTAGGATTGAGAGTCTTTCAAATTAATATGTTTAGTTACTTAGATATTTAGGATAAAATCACAACTACACAGGGAAATAGCCATACCAGGCTACATTATTTTCATTTTATTTTTAGATTAGTTGTTCATTTTATAAATATACTAGATTAGATGCTCTCTCTCTCTCTCTCCCTCCCTCCCTCTACCTCTCCGCTCTCCCTCTCACTCTCACTCTCCATCCCTCTACCTACCCCTCCCCTACCCCTCTCCCTCTCTCTCATCCCCATCTCCCTCTCCCTCCCCCTCTAGCTCTCCCTCTCCCTCTCCCTCACCCCCTCTCATCCCAGCTCTCCTCTCTCTCCTATTTCCCTCTCCTTCCTCTCTCTCTTTATCTCCCTCCCCCTCTACATCTCGCTACCCCCTACTCCTCTCCCTCTCTCTCTGTCTCACTCTTGCTCCCACTTGCACTTGCGCTCAAGCTCTCTCCCTCTCCCTCTCCCTCCCCCTCCCCTCTCCCTCTCTCTCTCTCTCTCTCTCTCTCTCTCTCTCTCTCTCTCTCTCTCTCTCTCTCCCTTTCAATCTCCCTCTCCCCCTCATGCCCTCTCACTCTCTCTCTCCATGTCATGTCCCTCTCTCTCTCCTCTCTCTCTCTCTCTCTCTCTCTCTCTCTCTCTCTCTCTCTCTCTCTCTCTCTCTCTCTCTCTCTCTCTCTCTCTCTCTCTCGTTGTACCTCTCCCTCTCACTTCACCTCCCCCTCTCTCTATCCCTTTCTCTGATCCCCCTCTACCTCTCCCTCTCTATCCTTACCTCCCTCAATTATTTTCTCGCTCTACCTCTCCCTCTCTCTCCCTCTCCTCTGTTCTCCCTCTAGATCTCCCTCTGTCTCCCTCCCCTTCCCCTCGTACCCCCTCACGCCCTCTCTCTCTCATCCCTCGCCCTCTTCTTCCCCCTCTCCCTCTGCCTGCCCCTCCCTCTCTCTCTCTCTCCTACCTCCCTCAATTGTTTTCTCACTCTCTCCCTCTCCCTCTCCCCTCCCCCCTCTCTCTATCTCCCTCTCCCCCTCCCTCTCCCTCTCCCTCCCCTATCTCTCTCTATCTCCCTCTCACCCTCTGCCTCTCCCACTCTCTCTCTCCCTTGCCTCCCACAATTTTTTTTTCTCTCTCTCTCCTCTCTCCTCTCCCTCCCCTCTCTCTCTATCTCCCTCTCCCTCTCCCTCCCATATCTCTCTCTATCTACCTCTCACCCTCTTCCTCTCCTCCCCTCTCCCTATCCCTATCTCTCATCCCCCTCTCTATCCCTCTCCTAGGTGCAAAGTTCTGAGTCTCGAGTTGTGATGAGTGAGATAGTGTTGGAAGCACACTTTGCTGTCCCCATTTCACCTTTCCAACAATCCAATGGGAAATGATATTATTGAAAATGCTCCAAGAGGTCTACTCATCATGGGAAGGGGACTTTCCTCTCTCTCTCTCTCTACCTCTCCTTCCTCTCCCCCTCTCCATCTCCCTCTACTTCACTCTCCCACTCTCCCTCTCAATTTAACTCTCTCGCTCCTCTCCCTCACCCTCACCCTCTCCCTCTCTCTCTCTCCCTCTTTGTATCTCTCCCTTGCCCTAACCCTTCCCCTCCCCCCCTCCCTCTAACACTCCCTCTCCTCTCTCTCCCTCTCCCTCTCTCTCTCTCACGCTCACACCCCTACCTCTCTCTCTCCCCTCTCCCTCCTCCCCTCACCCTCTCACCCTTGCTCTTCATCTCCCTCCCCCTCTATCTCTCTCCCTCTCCCTCCCCCTCACCCTCACCCTATCCACCTCTCCCTCTCCCTCTCTCTCCCTCTCCCTCTCCCTCCCCTACCACTCTCCCCCATCTCCCTCTTCCCATTCCCCTCGCCCTCTCCCTCTCCCCTCCCTCCCCCCTCCTCTCTCGTCTCCCCCCCTCTACCCCTCTCCCTCTCCCTTCCTCTCCCTCTCCCCCTCCCCTCAACCTCTTCCTCCTTTCCCCCTCCCCACTCCATGTCCCTATCCAACTCCAAATCCCTCTCCCTACCACTCCCCTTCCCTCCCCTCCCCCACTCTCTCTCTCTCTCTCTCTCTCTCTCTCTCTCTCTCTCTCTCTCTCTCTCTCTCTCTCTCTCTCTCCTTTCCTTATATAGCTCCCTCTCCCAATCCAACTCCCTCTCCCACTCCCACTCTCTCTCCCACCCCCTCTCTGCTCCCTCCCCCTCCCTCTCCTTCACCCTCTCCCTCTCCCTCTACCTCACCCTCACCCTCTCCCTCTCACCCTCTTTCTCCCTCACTCCTCCTAACCATCTCCTTCTCCCTCTCCCTCTCCTCTCTCCCTCTCCCTCACCATCTCATCTCCCTCTCCTTCACTTTCAGCCACCCCCTCTCCCTTTCCCTCTCATGCTCCCTCTCCTTGCCCTCTCCCTCCTTGTCCCCTCCCATCCCCCATCAACTCTTGCTCCCACCCCAATCCCTTCCGCTCCGCTCTCACTCACGCTCTCACCCTCCCTCTCTCTCTCTCTTTCCCTCTTCCCTCGACCTCTCACCCTCTCGATCTTTCTCTCTCTCTCTCTCTCTCTCTCTCTCTCTCTCTCTCTCTCGAATTTCCTATCACCTAACTCCCTCTCCCCCTCTCCCTCCCCCTCACCCTCCACTCCCTCTCACCCTCTCCCTCTCCCTCTCCCTCATCCTCTCCCTCATCTCCTCACCCTCCCCTCTCCCTCTGCCCTCCTCCTCTCCTCTCTCCCTCCCCTCTCCCCTCTCCCCTCTCTCCCTCTCCCTCTCCTATCCCTCCACATCCTTCTCTCCCCCTCCCCCTCTTACTCACTCTACCTCCTACTCCCACTCCCTCTCCCTCTCCACACTCCTTATCCATCTCCAGCTCCCTCTCCCCATCCACATCTCCCGACACCCCACTCCCTCCCTCTCTCTCCTCATCACCCTCACCCTCCCTCCCCTCCCCTCTCCCTCCCCTCTCTCTCTAACCTTCCAACTTTCCCTCCTCTCCTCTCCATCTCCTCCCCCTCTCCCTCTCCCTCCTTGCCTCTCCCTCCCCCTCTCCATCTCCCTCTCCATCCTACTACCTCTCCCTCTCCCTCACCCTCTCCGCTCCCTCTCCCTCTCTATCCCCATCCCCCTCCCACTCACCTCTCCCTCTACCTCTCCCTCCACCTCCCCCTCCCCCTTCCCCCTCATCCTCTCCTCCCTCTCCCTCTCTCTTCTCCATCTCCCTCTCCTTTGCTCTCCCTCTCTTCCTCTCCCTTTCCCTCTCTTGCTCTCTATCCCTTGCTCTATCACTCTCCCTCTCCCTCTCTATATCTCTCCCTCCCCCTCCCCCTCCACCTCTCACCACCTTCCTCTCACTCCCACTTCGCTCCCTCTCCCTCTCCCTCTCTCTCTCTCACTTGCATCAAGCTCTAACCCTCCCTCTCTCTCCCTCTCCCTCTCCCTCTCCCCCTAGCACTCTAACCCTCTCTCTCTCCCTCTCCCCCTCATCCTCTCTCCCTCTCCCTCTCCCTCTCTCTCTATATCCCTCCCGCTCCCCCTCATCCCCCTCTCCCTCTCCCACTGACCCTCCACATCATTCTCTCCCCTCCCACTTCCTCCCTCTCCCTCTCATGCTCCTATCCATCTCCGGTTGCCCTCTCCATCTCCCCACATCCACACTCACTCCCTCTCTCTCTCTCTTCCCCTCATCCTCTCCCTCTCCCTCTCCCTCTTCCTCCCACTCTCCTCCCTCTCCCTCTCCCTAACCCTCTCTCGCTCCCTCTCCCACTACCTCACACTCTCTCCCTCTCCCTCTCCATCCCCATCCCCCTCCCTTGCCCTCTCCCTCCATGTCCCCCTCCCCCTCTCCCTTTCCCCCTCACCCTCTCCCTCTCCCTCTCCCTCTCCCTCTCCCTCTCTCTCCCCTCTCCTTCGTTCTCCACCTCTCCATCTCCACCTCCCTCTCTCCATCTCCCTCTCCTTTCTCTCTCCCCTCTCCCTCTCCCTCTCCCTCTCTCACTCCCTCTCCCTCACCCTATCACTATCCCTCTCCCTCTCTCGTATCTCTCCCTCACCCCCTCCACCTCCCACCCCTTCCTCCCTCTCCCTCTCCCTCTCCCATCCCTCTCTCCCTTCCTATCCCTCTCCTCTCCCTCTCCCTCTCCCTCCCCCCTCCACCTCCCAGCCCCTTCCTCCCTCTCCTCTCCCTCTCTCCCTCTCTCACTCTCCCCTCACCCTATCACTATCCCTATCCCTCTCTTATCTCTCCCTCACCCCCTCCACCTCCGCCCCTTCCGCTCCCTCTCCCTCTCCCTCTCCCACTATCCCTCTCACCTTCGCTATCCCTCTCCCTCTCCCTCTCCCTCTCCCTCACCCCCTCCACCTCCCACCCCTTCACTTCCTCTCCCTCTCCGTCTCAGTCTCCCACTTATCCCTCTCACCTTCGCTCCTCTCCTCTCTCCTCTCCCTCTCCTCTCCCTCTCCCCCCCTCTCCATCACCCTCTCCCTCTCTCTGCCTCTCCCTTTCCCTCCCCCTCTCGTGCCCCTCTCCCCATCCCCTCTCGCCACCCCTCCTGTCCCTCTCCCACTAACTCTCCCCTCCCTCTTTCCCTCTCCATCTCCATCTCCCTCCCTCTCCCTAACCCCCTCCCCCTCCCTTCCCTCTCCCTCTCCCTCTCCCTCTCCCCCTCACCCTCTCTAGCTCCATGTCCCCCTCCCTCTGCCTCTCCTTCTCCACTCCCTCTCCCTCCCACTTCTACTCCCTCTACTTCTCCCTCTCCCTCTCCCACTCCCCCACTCCTGTCCCTAACCCTCTCCCGATCACCATCTCTCTTTCCTATCTCTCCCTCACCCTCCCCCTCATCCTCGCCCTCCCTCTCCCTCTCCCTCTCCCCCTCTCCATCTCCATCTCCCTCTCCTTTTCTCTCCCCCTCCCCTCTACCTTTCCATCTCTTTCTCCTCTCTCTCACCCTCTACCCTCACCCTCCCAGTCCCCTCCCTCTCCCATCCTCCACTCCATCTTCACTCCGTTCCCCTTCTGCTCCCGTTCCTACTCCCTCTTTGCCTTTCCACTCCATGCTCCCATTGTCCCTCTCCCTCTCACTCTCCCTCTCCCCCTCCCTCTATCGCTCTCCCTCCCCCTTGCCCCCTCCCCCTCACCTTCACCCTCTTCCCCTAGCCCTCTCACCCTCACTCTCCATCTCCCTCTGCCTCTCCTCTCCCTCTCCCTCTCTCCACCTCCCTCACCCCTCTTTGAGTCACGCTCAAGTCGTCCCCCACACCGCCCCTCCTTGTCCCTCACCCTCCCTCTCTGTCTCTCTGCTAACTCTGCCCTCCCCCTCTCGTCATCCCCCTCTCTCCTCTCCATCTCCATCTCTCTCCCTCTCCCTCTTCCTCTCCCTCTCCCTCTCCCTCTCCCTCTCCCCCTCGCCCTCTCTCTGCTCCATGTCCCCCTCCCTCTGCCTCTCATACTCCCGCTCCCTCTCCTTCCCTCTTTTGCTCCTCTGCTTCTCCCTCTCCTCTCCTCCCTCCTCCCCCTCCCCATCTCGTTCAAGCTCCCTCTCCTCTCTCAGTCACCCTCTCCCTCACCATCTCTCTCTCCCACCCTCACCCTCGCCCTCACCCTCTCCCTCTCCTTCACTCTCCCCCTCCCCTCTCCCTTTCACTCTCTAGCTCCCTCCCTCTCGCCCTTTCCCTCACCCTCCTCATCCCCCCCTCCCCTCTCCCATCCGCTTGCGATCCCAGTCCTACCCCCTTCCACTCCCATTCATACTCCCTCTACCTCTCCCACTAGTGCTCGTGATCTCCCTCCCTCTCACTCTTCCTCTTTCTCTCCCTCTCTCTCTATCCTGTATCACTCTCCCTCCCCCTCACTCCTCCCTCTCCCTATCCTACCCCTCCCGATCACCCTCTCCCACTCCCCAGGCTCCACGGTCCCCTCTCCCCCTCCCTCTTTCCCTCTGCCTCTCCCTCCTCCCCCTCCCCCTCTCCCTCCCTCTCCATCTCCCCCTATACCTCCCACCCCTCTCCCCCTCCCTCCCCCTCCACCATGCCCTCCCCCTCCCTCGCCCTCTCCCTCCCTCTGCCTCCCCTCCCCTCCCCTCCTCCCCCTCCCTCTCTCTCACCCTCTCCCTCTTGCACTCTCTTTCTCTCTCTTTACCTCTCCCTCACCCTCATTCTCACCCTACCACTCCCCCTCACCCTCTCTCACTCCCTCATCCTATACCCCCTCTCATTTTCCTCTCCCTCTCACCCTCTCCCTCCCCCTCTCCCTCTCCCTCTCCTTCAAATTCTCTCTCACCCTTGCCCTCTCCCTCCTCTCCCCTCTCCCTCCCTCCCTCTCCTCCCCTCTCTCTCTCTCTCCCCTCCCTCTCTCTCCATCTCCATCTCCCTCACTATCCTATCTCTCTCACCATCTCCATCTCCCTCTCCTTCCCTCCCCGAGTCCCCCTCTCCTTTCCTCACCTCCCCTCCCATTTGCCACCCTCCCTCCCTATCACTCTGGCACTCCCTCTCCTATCTCCCTCACCCCTTCTGCTCCCCTCCACCCACTCACTCCCCCTCACCCCCTCCCTCTGCCACCCACTCACTCCCTCACCCCCTCCCCTCACTCCCCCCTCGTCCTATCCCCTGTCCATCTCCTTTCCCCCTCCATCTCCCCATCTCCTATCCCCCCCCTCTTTCCCTCTCCCTCTCCCTCCCTCTCCCTCTCACCATCTCTCTCCTCCCTCCTCCCTTGCCCTCGCCCTCACCCTCTCCCTCTCCCCCTATCCATCTCCATCTCCCTCTCTCTCTATCTCCCTCTCCTTCACTTTCCCCTATCACTTTCCCTCTATCATTCCCTCCCTCTCACCCTCCCAGTCACCCTCCCCTCCCCCATGTGCTCCCTCCCACCCCCTTCTCCTCCTATTCCTCCCTCACCCTCTCCCTCTACCTCTCCCTCTCCCTCTCTCACACTCACACTCGCACTCTAACTCTCCCTCTACCTCTCACTTTCCCTCTCCCTCTCCCTCTCTCTCTCTTGCTCTCCCTCTCCCTCTCCTTCTCTCACTCTCCCTCCCCCTCGACCCCTCCCCCTATCCATCCCCTCCCATCCCCTCTCCTCTGCTCCCTCCCCCTCACCCCATCCCTCACCCTCTCCTACCCTCCCATTCCCCTCTCTCCTCTCCCACTTCTCCTCTGCCATCCCCTCTCCCCATCCCCATCTCCCTCTCCTCTCCCTCTCCTCGTTATGTCTCCCTCTCCCTCCTCCCTCTCCCTCCACCACCTTTTCCCCATCCCTCTCCCTCTCCCTCTCCTACTCCCTCACCCTCCCTCTTGCTCTCGCTTTCCCTCTCACCCTCCCCCTCCCATCCCTCTCCCTCTCCCTCTCCCTCTATCCCTCTCTCTCTCTTTCCATCTCACTTACCCTCACCTCGCCCTCCCAGTCCCCCTCACCCTCTTCCGCTCCCTCATCCTCTACCCCTCTCCCTCTCCCTCCCTCTCCCTCTTCCTCCCTCTGTCTCTTTCCCTCACCATCTCCCTCTCCCTCTGTCTCTGCCCTCTCCTTTTCTCTCCCCCTCTCCCTTTCCTTGTCTTGTTACCTCCCTCTGCGCCTCCTGTCCCCCTCCCTCTCCCATCTGCTCACGCTCAATCTCCCTCTCTCTCTTACTATCCCTCTCCCTCTCCCTCTCTCTTTCCCTCCCCTCGCTGTCCCCCTCCCTCCCCCTCACCCCCTCCCTCTCCATCTCCTACCCCCTCCCCCTCTCCCACTCCCCTCTCCTTTCTATCTCCCTCCACCTCCCTCTCCCCCTCTCTCCAGCTCCTCCCACTCCCTCACCCCGGTCCCTCGCCATCCCCCTCCCCTCCGCCTCACCCCTCCCTCCCTCCCTCTCTACCACCTCCCCTCACCCTCTTCTTCTTACCTCTCCCACGCCCCCTCCCCTCTCCCTCCCTCTCCCCTCTCCCTCTCCCTCCCCCTCCCTCTCAGATCCCTCTCTTGCTCCCTCACCCTCCCTCCCACTTTCCCTCTCCCTCCCCCTTCCCATCCCCCTCCACTTCCTCTCCCTCTCCATATCACCTCTCTCTCTCTCTTTCCCTCTCCCTTGCCCTCGCCCTCTCCGCTCCCTCATCTTCTACCCCCTCCCTCTCCCTCGGCCCTCCCCCTCTCCCCTCCCCTCTACTCCCCCTCACCCTCTCACTCTCCTCTCCCTATCCCTCCTGCTCCCTCTCCCTCTCTCTCTCTCTCCATCTCCCTCGCTCTCCCCCTCTCCATCTCCATCTCCCTCTACTTCCTCTCACCCTCCCCGTCCCCACACCTCCCCCCATCTTCACCCACTCCTACTCCCACCCACCCCTTTCCGATCCATTCCCACTCCCTCACCATCTCCTTATGCCTCTCCCTCTCAATATTCCTCTCCCTCTGCCCTCCCTCCCCCTCATTCCCCTCCCTCTCTCCCTCCCTCTCTCTCTCCTTCCTCTCCCTTTCCCTCTCTTATCTCCATCCATCTCCTCTCCCCCTCCAGCTCCTTTCCACTCCCTCCCCTTTCCATCCCTCTCCCTCACTCTCATCCTATCTCCCTCTCTCTCTGCCTCTCCCTCTCCCTCTCTCCATCCCTCCCTCTCTCTCTCTCCCCCTCGCCCTTTCCCTCTACCTTCACATCTGCCTCCCTCTCCCTCTCTCCCTTTCTCTCTCCCTCTCTCACTCTCCCTCTCTCACTCTCACTCTCACTTTCCCTATCGCCCTACCTCCCTCTCCCCTCTCCTTGCCCTCCCACTCCCCCTCACCCTCTCCCTCTCCCTCTCCTTTATCCTCATCCCCTTCTACATCTCCATCTCCCTCTCCCACTCCACCTCTCCCTCTCTCCTCCTGCTCCTCTCCTTCGCCCTATCTCTCTCTCTCTCCCTCCCTCCCTCTCTCCTCCCGGTCATCCTCTCCCCCCTCCCCCCCATTGGCATCCCTCTCCCACTCCTCTCACTCTCCTACTCCCTCTCCTATCCCTCCCCATCCTTCTCTCCCATCCCCCTCTCCCCCTGCCCCTCTCCCCACCCCCATCCCTCCCTCTCTCTCTCCCTCACCATCTCCCTCCCCCTTTCCTTCTCCATCTCTCTCTCTCCCTCCTCCTCACCCTCCCTCTCCCTCTCCATGCCCCTCTCCCTCTCCCTCCTGCTACCTCTCACTCTCACTTTCCCTCTCCCTCTCAGTCTCCCACTACCTCATCCTCTCTACCTCTCCTCTTTGTCCCATTCCCCTCCACTCACCTTCTCCCCTCTACCTCTCCCTCCACCTCCCCCTCCCCCTCCCCCTTTCCCCTCACCCTCTCCTTCTGCCTCTCTCTCTCCCTCTCCTTCACTCTCCCCCTCTCCATATCCATCTCCCTCTCCTTCACTCTCCCCCTCTCCCTCTCCCTTTCCCTCTATCACTCCCTCTCCCTCACCCTCCCCCTACACCTCCCACCCCCTTCCACTCTCACTCCCTCCCCCTCTCCCTCTCCTTCTCACTCTCCCCCTAGCCCTCTCACCCTCACTCTCACTCTCCCTCTCTCTCTCCCTCATCCTCTCCTGTTGTCCTATCCCCTCTCCCCTCCTCCCCCTCTCCTATTCTTCCCCATCATTCTATCGCCATGCCACCTCTCTGCTCACTCTCCCTCCCACTCTCACTCCGTCTCTCTCATTCTCCTATCCATCTCCATCTTTCTCTCTATCTCCCCCTCCCCCTCTCCATCTCCTCCCTCTGTCCCTCCACCTCCCCATCACCCTCCTCTCCCTCTCCCTCTCCCTCTCCCCTCTCTCTCTCCTCTCCCTCGCCCTCCTCCATCCCCATCCCCCTCCCACTCACCCTCTCCCTCTACCTCGGCTCCCACTCCCCTTTCCCCTCACCCTCTCCATCTCCTTCTCCCTCACCCTCTCTCTCCCTCTCTCTCCATCACCCTCTCCTTTTCTCTTTCCCTCTGCCTCTCTCTTTCCCTCCCTCGCTCCCTCTCCCTCACATTATCACTCTCCCTCACCCCCTCCACCTCTTACCCCTTCTGCTTCATCTCCCTCTCCCTCTCCCTATCCAGTGGCCCTCTCACCCTCACTCTCCCTCTCTCCCTCCACCTTCCCCTCTCCATCACCCTCTCCCTCCCCCTCCTTGCCATCTCTCCCCATCCCCAAGCTGCCCTCCCCATCCCTCGGCCTCCCCTCTCCCTTTCCCACTAATTCTCCCCCTCCCCCTCTCGTGGTCCCCCTCTCCCCTCCCTCTTTCCCTCTGCCTCTCCTCTCCTCCCTCTCCATCTAACTTTCCCTCTCCTTCCTCTCCCTCTCCCTCTCCCTCCCTCTCCACCTCCCCTCCCATCCCTCTCCCCATTTCCCTCTCTACTCCATTTCCCCCTCCCTCTGCCTCTCTCCTCTCCACTCCCTCTCCCTCCACTTCCACTCCCTCTACTTCTCCTTTCCCTCTCCCTCTCCTTCTCCTTCTCCCTCACCCTCTCACTCCCTCTCCCTCACCCTCCCCCTCACCCTCTCCCTCTCCCTCTCCCCCTCTCCTTTGCTCTCCCCCTACCCTATCCCTTTCCCTCTCTCGCTCCCTCCCTCTCTCCCTCGCCCTCACCTCGCCCTCTACATTCCCTCCCTATCCCATCCACTCCCGCTCCCACCCCTTTCCACTCCCATTCCTACTCCCTCTGCCTCTCCCCCTACCTTTTGCACTCATGCTCTCCATCTCCCTCTCCCTCTCTCTCCCTCTCTAGCTCTCCCTACCCAACGCCCCCGCCCCTTTCCCCTCATGCCCCTTCCCCCTCCATCTCCTCCCCCTCTCCTGGTCCCCCTCTCCCTCTCCACCCTCCCTCAGCCTCTCCCTCTCCCTCCCCCAACCATGCCGTCCCCCTCCCTCTACCTCCCCCTCCACCATGCCCTTCCCTCCCTCTCCCTCTCCCTCTCCCTCCTACTCTCACTCTTCCTCTCCATCTCTCTCTCCCTCTCGCTGCCCTCTCTCTCTCTTTCCTATGCCTCTCCCTCACACTCGCCTCCCACTCCCCCTCTCCCTCTCTCACTCCCTCATCCTCTACCCCCTCTCCCTTTCACCCTCCCACTCTCTCGCTCCATATCCCTCCACTCCCATCCAGCTCCCTCTCCCTCTCCATTGCCCTCTCCCTCACCTCGCCCTCTCCCTCTCCCCTCTCCCTCATTCTCCCTTGCCCTCACCCTCCCTCACCTTTCCCTCTCCCTCTCTCTCTCTCCATCTCCCTCTCCTTCGCTCTCCCCCTCCCACTCTCCCTTTCCCTCACCCTCACCCTCCCACTCCTGACCCCACCCCCTCGGTCTCTCGCTCCCTCTCCTGTCCCTCTCCCTCTCTCCCTTGCCCCCTCTGAATCATCTCCCTCCCCCTCTCCCACCCTCTCACTCCCCTCACCCCCTCCCTCTCCCTCTCAGCTCCCCCTCACCCTCCGAGCTCCCTCCTTGTCCCCCTTGCCCTCTCCCTCTCCAGCTTACCTCTCCCCCTCCCCCTCTCCCTGTCCCCTCCCTCTTTCCATCTCCCTCTCCCTCTCTATCTCCCTCTCCCTCCCACTCCAGCTCCCACCACCGCTGCCTCTCTCACTCCCCATCTATCTCCCTCTCCCTCTGTATCTCCCTCTCACTCTCCCTCCCTCCTACTCCCCCTCTCCCACTCCCACTCTCTCGCTGGCTCCCCCTCCCACTCCCTCTCTAACCCGCTCCCCCTCTCTCTCCCTCTCACCCTCTCTCCCTCCCTCTCCCTCTCTCTGCTCCTATCAGTATAACTCTCCCTCTCCTTGCCCTCTATCTCTCCTCCATCTCTACCTATCGCCCTCTCTCTATCCTTCCCTCTCTCCTCCCCTCTCCCTCTCCCTCTTGCCCTCTCTCTCCCTCCACCTCCCTCGTCCTCTCACCCCTCTCCCTCTCCACCTCCTGCTCCTCCCTCTCCCTCTCTCTCACCTCCCTCTCTCCCTCTCCCTCTCCCTCTCCCTCTCCCCCTAGCCCTCTCACCCTCGCTCTCCCTCTCCCTCTCTATCTGTGATAGGGGAGAGTCGATGTTCACGATCCAACCACTATGGAAGGAGTTGTTGAAAGGCCATAAAGCAGAACAAAAATTAAAGGCTATTTACTGCTCATAAGGAGGAAGTGCGGAAGAAGGCTGAAACCCTTCTTCACCTCTCTTGCACCCAGAAAGGACCATGGAAAAGTTTGGAAACAAGAGTAAGTTTCAGGAGATAACAATAAGAAAGCAGCGATAAATAAACTGCTTTGAGGAATGTGAAGGATAATTTTGCTAAAAATTATAATAATGGTCGAAAGTCTATGGAGGACGTGTGACAATTATAAAGCTGGAGGCAACTTTGAGCCTAAGAAGGGACTGTAGGAGGCTGCTACACTTGTGGTAAAGACCATTCACGCAAATCGGTGCCCTTTGAAGAAGGATGATCGTGTCAGCTGACATAAGATACATCTTTGCGATAGCGGACAAACAAGGCTGAAAAGCAAGTGACACCTATAGAAGTTAGGGTAAGTTATTCGGCATACTGTCACTATTCTTTTTGATACGAGAGACTCTTGAATGTTTTATATCTAATAAGCTAGCTTCTAAACTTAAAAGAAAAGCTGGAAAAATGGATAAATCTTGGGTACATGCAGGTATGGTAATAATTGTTCATACGGTGAGTATGTGTCTTTTGGAGCGAGTCCTTGACTTACCTAACTTTTCCACGGAAGTTGATCTCTATGTTGCACCTTTGGGATCGTATGACATTGTCATCGGTGTTAATTGGTTAGCTGATCATAAAGCAAAGGTAGATTGCTATGAAAAGAACATAGAATGTTTAGATGATCAGTTTGGAATCGGTAGAGATTCAAGGTGTGAAGCGAGAAATTTCGGTTAGAAAGGCTGTCAATATGTAGCTTAAAAAGGCTAAGAATAAAGGATGTACCCTTTATGCGGTAAAGATATCGAATCTTGAAGAAGATAGTGATTTCATGAAGCAAATCCCCTTTGTTACAAAGTTTGGGATGTTTTCTGAGGAATTACAGGGTTACCACCCAGAGAGAATTTGATTTTACTATTGAAATCAAGCACAGGCTGAACCTATTTCAGGCGCCTTATCGGATGACTACTATTGAGTTAGTCGAGCTAAAGGCTCGATTCTGAGAGCTTTTGTCAAAGGGATTGATTAGACCAAGTGTTTCACCTTGGGGAGCACTGTGATATTTGTGAAAAAGAAGGATGGAACTGCGAGGTGTGTATTGATTATCGGATGTTGAACAAAGCAACGATTAAGAACCGATACCCACTTCCTAGGATCGATGATCTGTTTGATCGGATGCGTGGAGCAGCGGTTTATTCTAAGATAGATCTTGATCTGGTTATCATCGACTAAGAATTAAAGGAAGATATTCATAAAGCGGCTTTCCGAACAAGTACGGACATTATGAATTCACGGTTCTAGCCTTTGGGTTAACTAATGCACTGCGACCTTTATGAATTTAATGAACAATATTTTTCAAAGAATACGGACAAGTTTGTACTTGTATTCTTGGACGATATTCTCATTTATTCTAAGAGCGTTGAGGAGCACAATGAGCATCGAAGATAGTTTTGGGAATTTTGAGAAAGAGAAAGCTGTATGGTAAGTTATCCAAATGTTCTTTCTTTGACTCGAAGTTCACTATTTGGGTCATGTCATAAGCGAGGAAGGAATCGCTTGTAGATCCTTCGAAAATAGTGGCGATAAGCGAGTGGCCTACACCAAAGAATGTGCATGAAGTAAGAAGCTTCATGGGTCTTCTTTAGTTCTTATAGAAAATTTGTAAAGGATTTTCTAAGGTAGCTTTGCACCAATAACTTCATTGCGAAAGAAGGATAAAGAAATTCATGTGGAATGACAAGTGTGAGCGGCTTTCAAAGTCGAAAGACCAGGTGACTCTGCACCTATATTGGCTGTGCCAGGACCCTAATGGAAATTTTACGGTGGTAGGCGATGCTTAGGGAAGGTCTTGGGGGTGTTTTGCTACAAAATGATCAAGTCATTGCTTATGAGAGTAGAAAACTTAAGATTCATGAGCTGAATTATGCCCCTCATGATTTGGAGCTTCTTTGCCATTGTTCACGCACTTCAGTCTGGAGACACTACTTACTAGGAAACCTTTTGAGTTGGCCCATCACTTGGGACTGAAATATATTTTTACTCATTGAATCTGAATGCCCAGAGACAAAGAAGGTGGTTAGAATTTCTATCACAATATGACTTTGATATCAGCTATATCAAAGGAAAGGAGAATAGAGTAGTTGATGCTCTAAGTCGTAGGAGGCACATTTACTGCTCTTATAACATTAAGAACTCGGTTTAAAGGCGAGGTAAAAGTGCCTCGAATCGGATACATATTTTCAGCAAGTAAAAGCGGTAACTTCTTGCAGAACCTAAAGATAAAAGGTATGAAGGTTTTCATTTAGATAATGAAGGAATCTTGCGTTATGAAAATAGGGTATATGTGCTGTCTTTGGATGATTTGAGAAAGAAGTTGTTAGTTGAATTTCATAATTCACCTTTCTTTGGACACCCGGAGGTATCACAAAAATGCTAGCTGATTTGAAACTGACAATACTTTTGGAAAGGTATGAAAAAGGATGTGATAAATTTTGTGACTCATTATGCGGAATGTCGGCGGGTGAAAGCGAGCATATGCATCTGCTTTGGATTGTTGTATCCTCATAGCATACCGCATGATACAAATGGCAAGTAATAACCATGGATTTTGTACAAGGACTACCTATGTCCGAGGAATAAACATGATGTTATCACAGGTAGTTGTAGATAAGCTAACTAAGGTAGCTCATTTCATCGCTGGAAATCTAAAGGATGATTCTCCGGTCTAGCCAGAGGTTCGTACCACGAAATTTTCAGATTACATGGTGTGCACAGGCTGATTATTTACGCGAGGGATCCTAGAATGACGTCGAGGTTTTGGCAAGCGCTTAACGCAGCCCTAGGAGCGAAACTAAACTTCGATTACGCATATCATCCCCAAACGGATGGGCAAGGCGAGAGGGTAAATCAAGTGTTGGAGGACATGTTGCGAATGTATTGCATGGATCAACGGTATAAGTGGGAAGAGTATCTCCCATTAGTTGAGTTCGCATACAACAACACTTATCACTCATCTCTTAAGATGGCACCTTTTGAAGCACTTTATGGAAGAAAGTGCGAGAACCCTGTAAGTTGGGACGGTGTAGAGGATAGAGTGGTAATTGGACCGAGAGATTCTCACGAGAGATGGAGCAGCAAGTTAAGGCTGATTAAGTGAGCGATTAAAGGAAGCGGCGGATAGACGGAAGAGCTATGCTTTGACCTTAAGCGGGTTGATAGAAAGTTTGAGCTTGGTGATAAGGTTTTTACTGCGTGTTAAACCCGAAAAGAGTTCTATAACTTTTGGCAAGGCTGCGAGTTGTCACCACGATATGTGGGACCTTTGAAAATTGTCGAGATAATCAATCCTGTAGCTTATCGTTTAGCATTGCCTCTGCTCTATCTCGTATGCATGATGTTTTCCATATTTCTTTGCTTAAGAAATACGTTTCAGATCTGTCACATGTTTTAAATTGGAATTCCTTGCAGGTCAGACCCGGGAATAATCGTGGTTAAACCCACACGAGTGCTTTGGAAACTACTTGATTGCATTTAAGAAATCGTGATATCTGACAATGTAAGGTCGATGGGACCGGTTTAACGAAAAGTGCAACTTGGAAAACACGGAAGAGATGAATTGCTTTTCCTTCTCTTTTTGCAACAGAATGAAATCTGTGATGAAATACTTTATGGCTGATTGTTTTAAGTATTTATGAAAGCTTTGATAAAGCGAGACTTTATTCAGGTTGAATAAAAGTGTGGTGACATTGATTTCTGAAACTATTAAATATGGAAGTAAACACATTGTTTGTGTACTAATAAATTGATTGACCGGAAGGTTAAGTTAATATGTAATTCATCGGGACGATGAATCCTTTTAGGAGGGAAGCATGTAACACCCTGAACTGTTGTTACTTTCTCCTAAGCATTCAAGTGTTGATATGTGATTTCTAGTAAATGGATTGTGTACCTCGATTCGGAAATCATGCTTGATATGTATTAAATTTCTTGCAGATTACGCAGATCTTGGTAGTCAAAATATTAATAGACTCTTTTATTTATTTCATTTTGTGGTGAATATTAATCGATCACGGAATGAATTATACAGTATTCATCAATAATATCTAGACTTGGACCGGAGGAATTGATCAAGTAATGCTTTAATTTTGTGAAGTGATAAAATTAGATCACGAACCTTGAGCAGGTTGCGAGGTATGGAAGCATTTAGAAAGCGGGTCGGGAGTATGACTCGGGCTGATCTCGAGAAATGAAACGGTTCCCGATATTTAGTATATCTGGAAGGTCTCGATTAAAGACCGGTAATAATTCATTGACATACATCTGATTACGTAATAAGAGCGAGTGGCTCTGTTCTAGAAAGTATGATCTGAGTCTCTCAGGAGTTTTCGGGAGAAGGACCAAGCCCGAATTACTAAGGGTTAGTAACCTAAAACAATAACCTAACCTAGGGGTTAGATTATTGTTAGTCTAACCTAGACCTAGGCTATGTGTTATGATCCTAAAATAAAAACTAAGTGTAAAATGGTTAGCATGGTCATTACCTAAAACTCTAACCTAAGATACTAACCTAGCTAACTAAGAGTTTTGGGAAGGGGCCTTTGAAGGAGTGGCGAACCATGGCGGCGCTATTCTCTATGGCAATAAATGGGAAGGATAAGGATGAGGACGGGCATATGGCGGAGGCTTAGGCGGCGGCTAACCTTGGCGAGACTTGGCAATTACTAAGTTTGGAAATGAACTTGAGTTTTGGATGGTATCGCCAATTTCGGCGGTCGGTGGGAGTTGAGATTAGCGGGAAAATTGGTTTAATGGCACTTAATGTCTAGGGAGTCGGCCGGAGCTCGCGGAGCGACATCTGGCGAGAAGTTGGAAAGTTTGTTTGGTGTATCGCGATTTTCGGTCTTCTTCTCTCTCTTTCTCTGCTAGTTTCTTGTTCATACTTTTGATTCTCTTGAGTTGCATGGCGAGAATGAAATTCTCGGCTCTTTTCTCTGCCATGGAGGATATATTGTAAATAGGACAATGAAATTTTGTTGGTCATTTGTATTTGGGAAAAAAAAAGGAAGTTTGAGCTCTTCTGTGAGTGCCTTCGGAAATTTGATCAACAAACGAGGCATCTTTAGGCCCTAACCTTTAAATATCTTGTTGTTTTTCAAGTGCTTTCATTAAAACAACTCTTTCTGTTCAAATGTTACTGTGAAGATTGGATGAATGTTACATGAGATCTAGTTTGATTATTGTAGCCTTTGTATTTCTTACAGTTCGATTTTCTTCAAATCCGTTTGTTGGGTGTTTGTGGAAATCGAATTTTAACTCTACTTGTTTGTACATTCTTCTGGATTATGCATGAGAGGTATTTATTAACAATATGCGAGTGTTCGGCTTTGTTTGGCGTGAGCCCTTGGAATATACCTATGAGTAGTATAGGACCCTTTGTATGTTTTGATTCGTAGTGTTGTTTCTTGATATAGAAATTGTATTAATGATTTGAAGGAATCTTTGTAAGAATGATTGGTATTATCGCTTCTTTGGGTGCTCGGTCATGGGATTGTTGACAACGACTAGTGATACTTTCGGGTTTCATTTTGTTTTCAATTTTTGGCTTGGAGCAGTAGCTGTAGTGTTACCATAGTCTTTCGACCTAGCGGAAGTTGTTTTCCTGTTATAAGGTTAGCGGGATTATTTGTGCCTTGTGTATAATATAAATACACATGTACTTTGTTGTATCGACTCGGTGGAGTCGATGGTTTAGAATCGTATTGCTTTCTTTTCTTTGGAATGTAGATTTATCCATAAGTTTTGTGATTGGATTCTTGTAAAAGCCTCATAAGAAGAAAGCAGGGGCTTTTGTCTCTTGTTATTTGAAGTAGTTAAATGATAAAGACTTCTGTATATGCATTTTCCTTTCTATGTGAAAAAATTTGTTAGAAAGTTGAAGCGGCTTAGTTGCTTTTCCTTGCTAGAAATGGATATTCGATTTGCTTAACTTGTTCTTTACTGAATGTTATCCATGAATAGCATATATGGATTTATCGATCTATGTCATTGTGCGTTCTTTGTAGGGTTCGGTGGTTATGCGTGCAAACCTTTATCGATCCTTTGTGTGAATATATAGATTATGCTATTACGACTTGGGCGACTACGAGGAGTCGAATGAATGATTCATTTTATTCATGAGCTGAATAAAGTTAAGTGTTGGTATTTTAAGTGCCGTGACTTAATGGAATAACATGTATTTCGATTTTGTTATTGCAATTTGGAATTCCTTCGTGTTTTTGGGATTTGAGTCTGATTCTTAGGTGGACATGTATGTCTTTGACACAGCAAATTAGTGTAAAATGATTGGCGAGAGTATTTTTCTTTGTCGACTATTGATATGCTTTGTTGAGGATTATGCATGTATGAATTCTTAAGCTTTTGCATGAATTGATACCTCCGTTTGAATCATTGGAAATTCCGGGAAGGTAACTTGTACTCTCTCTCTTTTTGAGCTTGACCTTGGGTATCTTTGTTACTTTTGAGGTCCTTGTGTTTGGATATTTGTTTCGTGTTTTGACCTTGTTAGGGTAAGTCGCGAATAACGCACCAAGACTTGCATCTTTGCAAGGTAAGGATCGTTTGGTTGAATTCCTTTCCTTCACTTGATCCGATTTTGGTGAGCAAGAATATGTATGCTATGTTTCCTTCCATTTTGATCATCCGATCATTGTGCATGATTTGGAAGTACCGTGTGGGCAACATAGCATAGTCCTTTGGGAAACCTCAGATTGTTGATGCACGATAGTTGTTGTTTTCAGCGATACGCTTGTAGCTCTTGTTCTCAAGCTGGTGATAAGGCTTTCTTGTGCAAAGGAACTTGCATTGGGCTTATGGTTGTTACATGAAATGTTGATGTGTTAGTTCTTTGTACAAGAGATTTCTTTGAGTTTCTATTTTCGTGATTTAGAGCAGTGATCTTGATTTCGGCTGTCTAACTTGTTCATTTATATCTTGGTTATTTGTTTTCATATGTGAAGCGATCAGGTGATGAACTTATGTAAAAGGAAGTATGAATGGTTTGATTCTTTCTCTTCCTTTATTTAATATTATTGATAATGAACTATCGGTAGGAAATTGTTTGTAACATATTGGTGGAATCCGAATTGTTATGTTATTTCCTTTTTGGAGAATGAAACAATCGACCAATGTTGTGATTTTGGGTTTAATGATTGTTGTGTGCATTCGTTCCTTGTTTCTTAATATTTGATGAAATATTAGAAAATGATTAAGACTAATTGTAACAATGATAGAGTTACATAATTGTAATCATTCGGTATTACAAGGCATAGTCTAATCATGTTTACTTATGTGAATATCGATTTCATTTAAGCGGGGTGTTTAATGAAAACAATTGATGGATTGCAATTGTTTTAAAAGTTAGTGCTTATCATGCTCGGTTCATTGAGCGACTCATGTTGACTATTTTTGCGAGATGGTTGCCGTAAGAGGTAAATACAATGCGAGATCGCGATCCGTCGGATAGTTTATTTGATTTATTATGAATTACTGACTTGATTTTATGGATGTACTATATGAGAAAAGATGTTTCTTTTCCGTTAGCATTATATCAAGTATCTTTGTTGCATAAAATGTAATTGTACGAGTTTGAAAGGAATGAAAATAAGTGTTTGATACTTATGTGTTGTATTCTATTATGAATGATGAACTTCTTCGGTTTACGTAACGAAGAGGCATAGTTATCTTTGTATAATATGGATGCTTTTGTGATTGACATGAAAGCTTGTAAGTAATTAGACTAAATTCTTATGAGTATTTAGTAGTTCTAATTTGATCTGGATAATGCAATATTGTAATTTAATTATTGTCTCTCTAGAGGATAGGTTAAAATTGAGCCTAAAGATAACGCTAAACAAGTTGGATTGAATTACTAATCCTAGTCCTAAGTATAACGGGACAATAGTAAATTGGATTCTAAATCATTTATATCTTTAAACTAAAAGTATGATATAAATTCGGTTAAGAGAAGCGATAGGCAATCAATGGAGTTCGGTGGCATCTCAAGCATAGGTTATGAGATATTATGCAGATACATTGCTTAGAATCGAGATGTATTCTAATGACTCCTTGATAGAAGCTAGACCTTAATACCTCTACCAAGTAATGGGATTAATGGAGGAGGGTCGTCTTAAGAAAATGAATCCGAGGATTGGAAATGGCTAACCTTAGGGAAAAGTCTTATGAAGTAATTTAATCTCTAGTGCGTAACGCTTGTTTTGGTAGATCTTCTCGGCGGATTTAAAGGATGACGACATAAGGTCATTTGCGAGGGCTGTACCTCAGAAAGATTAGGATCTTCTCGAAGTTACAACAATGCGGGTGACTTATGGCGACACCCTTTGCATTGATCGCTAAGATTTACACTTGATTTATACGAGTTACCTTGGGACCGATTAAGAACGTGACCATGTTATAAGGCCCTCGGAGATTTGGGGTATCATGACACCTTTGGTTGAATTGCAAGGTTGAACCGGTATGTCCTCATATCCCTAATCCTCGTAGGCATCCATATAACATTATCACCTTGTTAATCGCCTCAGAGTGATTAATTTGTGAAAGAAAAATTTGACGATGGTCGGTATAAGACATTCTATATAACATATGAATGGGGTGAAGGGCGTATTCAGTTGGCGAGTATGCCGTTAAGGAATACGAGACATGAAACAGTATGTTTCAAATCTTTGGCCAAAGTATCATGAAGTGCTGATTGCGTTGTCCTAATTCACCTAGTCTAAGGGATGAGATGCGATGAATAATGGTACTTGATTATTGATTAGATTCCTTGGACCAGAGCATTACGAATCCCAGTTAGGGAAGAGAACCGCGAGTATTGTGTTAATTAAGAACACTAACTCTTTTTACTCATGAATAGATCGGTAGTTTACCGAGGTCATGGAATGAATAGATCGGAGGTATTAGAGTCATTACAGTGCATATGGTTGTGCATTTATATAAATGGTTATTTGAATTGTGAGTTCTAAATTATGTATTTAGAACCGGTATGCAATTATAAAAAAAAAAAAAATTTGACTTGTTCTATTGTCTAAAATGAGGATGTTACATCTTGGTATCGGTGAAGGTTGCGGCTCTTGGACCTATTGAGTCCATAATCGATAAAAACCTGAATTTTCTTGTAAGAAAAATGGTTAGAACAAGGGAAACGTTGCGAGTAATGCTCCACACGAAGGAGGAGGCGGCGCCAGCTGGATGAGATCCTTGCTGCCTGTTGGACACAAGAGATCGCTTGGCTGTACTTGAACAGCGGTGATGGGGAATGAGGAGGAGAAGAAGGCGTAATAATAATCAGCAACCTCACGAGGACAACCCGAAATGGGTGTTGATGTTAATCTTTGGAAATGTACATCGACGAGAAAACAAAAAGGCCCAGTTAGCGTGGGAACTCACTAATGATATCAAAGGATAAGTCCACCTAAGTATGATGGCACCACATTAGGAGATGGAGGCGAGAAGCGGCTCGTGAAATGGAGAAGTACTTTGCTATAAGGAACTTCTCGGAAAAAACCAAGGCAATATGGGAGCCTATCGGCTTTCTCACGAAGCATCTTCGTGGTGGGATAGCCAAAAGCTGAGCTAAATATTGATGAGACCAATATCACTTGGGATCAATTTAAAGGCTATTTTAGGCAACGTTGGCTGCCACACTTTTCTATGATCGAGAAAATGACGAGAATTTCAGAACTTGACTCAAGGGAAGTTAACGATGGCCCAGATTAGGAGCGGTTTACAAAACTCCTCAAGTATGTACATGATATCAAGCGACGAAAAGTTCGGGATACGGAAATTCATCATGGGATTGAATCTGTGATAGGGGAGAGGTCGATGTTCACGGTCCAACCACTATGGAAGGAGTTGTTGAAAAGGCCATAAGGCAGAACAGAAATTAAAGGCTATTTACTGCTCATAAGGAGGAAGTGCGGAAGAAGGCTGCAAACCCTTCTTGACCTCTCTTGCACCCGAGAAAAAGGACCATGGAAAAAGTTTGGAAACAAGAGTAAGTTTCCAGGAGATAACAATAAGAAAGCAGCAGTAAATAAGCCTGCTGGGAATGTGAAGGATAATTTTGCTAAAAATTATAATAATGGTCAGAAGTCCTATGGAGGACAGCGTGACAATTATAAAACTGGAGGCAACTTTGAGCCTAAGAAGGGACCTGTAGGAGGCTGCTACACTTGTGGTAAAGACCATTACGCAAATCAGTGCCCTTTGAAGAAGGATGATCGTAATCAGCAGCATAAGATACATCTTTGCGATAGCGGACAAACAAGCTGAAAAGCAAGTGACACCTATAGAAGTTCCGGGTAAGTTATTCGGCATACCTGTCACTATTCTTTTTGATACAGGAGCTACTGAATGTTTTATATCTAATAAGCTAGCTTCTAAACTTAAAAGAAAAGCTGGAAAAATGGATAAATCTTGGACTGTACAGTATGGTAATAATTCTGTTCATACAGTGAGTATGTGTCTTTTTGGAGCAGTCCTTGACTTACCTAACTTTTCCACGGAAGTTGATCTCTATGTTGCACCTTTGGGATCGTATGACATTGTCATCGGTGTTAATTGGTTAGCTGATCATAAAGCAAAGGTAGATTGCTATGAAAAGAACATAGAATGTTTAGATGATCAGCTGGAATCAGTAGAGATTCAAGGTGTGAAACGAGAAATTTCAGTTAGAAAGCTGTCAGCTATGCAGCTTAAAAAGGCTAAGAATAAAGGATGTACCCTTTATGCAGTAAAGATATCTGAATCTTCTGAAGAAGATAGTGATTTCATGAAGCAAATCCCACTGTTACAAAGTTTCAGGGATGTTTTTCCTGAGGAATTACCAGGGTTACCACCCAAGAGAGAATTTGATTTTACTATTGAAATCAAGCACAGGCGAACCTATTTCAGGCGCCTTATCGGATGACTACTTATTGAGTTAGTCGAGCTAAAGGCTCGATTCTGAGAGCTTTTGTCAAAGGGATTGATTAGACCAAGTGTTTCACCTTGGGAGCACTGTGATATTTGTGAAAAAGAAGGATGGAACTGCGGGCGTGTATTGATTATCGGATGTTGAACAAAGCAACGATTAAGAACCGATACCCACTTCCTAGGATCGATGATCTGTTTGATCGAATCGTGGAGCAGCGGTTTATTCTAAGATAGATCTTGATCTGGTTATCATCATTAAGAATTAAAGGAAGATATTCATAAAAGCGGCTTTCCGAACAAGGTACGGACATTATGAATTCACGGTTCTAGCCTTTGGGTTAACTAATGCACTGCGACCTTTATGAATTTAATGAACAATATTTTTCAAGAATACGGACAAGTTTGTACTTGTATTCTTGGGCGATATTCTCATTTATTCTAAGAGCGTTGAGGAGCACAATGAGCATCGAAGATAGTTTTGGGAATTTTGAGAAAGAGAAAGGCTGTATGGTAAGTTATCCAAATGTTCTTTCTTTGACTCGAAGTTCACTATTTGGGTCATGTCATAAGCAAGGAAGGAATCGCTGTAGATCCTTGAAAATAGTGGCGATAAGCTGAGTGGCCTACACCAAAAGAATGTGCATGAAGTAAGAAGCTTCATGGGTCTTCTTTGAGTTCTTATAGAAAATTTGTAAAGGATTTTCTAAGGTAGCTTGCACGATAACTTCATTGCGAGAAGAAGGATAAGAAATTCATGTGGAATGACAAGTGTGAAGCGGCTTTCAAAATCTGAAAGACCAGGTGACTCTGCACCTATATTGGTGTACATGCCAGGACCTAATGGAAATTTTACGGTGGTAGCGATGCTTACGGGAAGGTCTTGGGGGTGTTTTGCTACAAAATGATCAAGTCATTGCTTATGAGAGTAGAAAACTTAAGATTCATGAGCTGAATTATGCCCCTCATGATTTGGAGCTTGCTTTGCCATTGTTCACGCACTTCAAGTCTGGAGACACTACTTACTTAGGAAACCTTTTGAGTTGAAAACCCGATCACTTGGGACTGAAATATATTTTTACTCATTGAATCGAATGCCAGGACAAAGAAGGTGGTTAGAATTTCTATCACAATATGACTTTGATATCAGCTATATCAAAGGAAAGGAGAATAGAGTAGCTGATGCTCTAAGTCGTAGGAGGCACATTTCTGCTCTTATAACATTAAGAACTCAGTTTAAAGACGAGGTAAAAAGTGCCTCAGAATCAGATACATATTTTCAGCAAGTAAAAGCAGCGCTTGCTGCAGAACCTAAAGATAAAAGGTATGAAGGTTTTCATTTAGATAATGAAGGAATCTTGCGTTATGAAAATAGGGTATATGTGCCTGTGCTGGATGATTTGAGAAAGAAGTTGTTAGTTGAATTTCATAATTCACCTTTCTCTGGACACCCAGGTATCACAAAAATGCTAGCTGATTTGAAACAGCAATACTTCTGGAAAGGTATGAAAAAGGATGTGATAAATTTTGTGACTCATTGTCTGGAATGTCAGCGGGTGAAAGCAGAGCATATGCATCTGTTGGATTGTTGTATCCTCATAGCATACCGCGATACAAATGGCAAGTAATAACCATGGATTTTGTCTGAGGACTACCTATGTCCGAGGAATAAACATGATGTTATCTGGTAGTTGTAGATAAGCTAACTAAGGTAGCTCATTTCATCATTTGGAAATCTAAAGGATGATTCTCGATGCTAGCCAAGAGGTTCGTACGAAATTTTCAGATTACATGGTGTACACAGGCTGATTATTTCTGGCGAGGATCCTAGAATGGCGTCGAGGTTTTGTGGCAAGCGTTTACTTAACGCAGCCCTAGGAGCGAAACTAAACTTCGATTCTGCATATCATCCGAGAAGCGGATGGGCAAGGCGAGAGGGTAAATCAAGTGTTGGAGGACATGTTGCGAATGTATTGCATGGATCAACGGTATAAGTGGGAAGAGTATCTCCCATTAGTTGAGTTCGCATACAACAACACTTATCACTCATCTCTTAAGATGGCACCTTTTGAAGCACTTTATGGAAGAAAGTGCGAGAACCCTGTAAGTTGGGACAGTGTAGAGGATAGAGTGGTAATTGGACCGAGAGATTCTCACGAGAGATGGAGCAGCAAGTTAAGCTGATTCGTGAGCGATTAAAGGAAGCGGCGGATAGACAAAAGAGCTATCTTTGACCTTAAGCGGGTTGATAGAAAGTTTGAGCTTGGTGATAAGGTTTTTACTGCGTGTTAAACCCGAGAAAGAGTTCTATAACTTTTGGCAAGGCTGCCAGTTGTCACCACGATATGTGGGACCTTTGAAATTATCGAGATAATCAATCCACTGTAGCTTATCGTTTAGCATTGCCTCTGCTCTATCTCGTATGCATGATGTTTTCCATATTTCTTTGCTTAAGAAATACGTTTGAGATCTGTCACATGTTTTAAATTGGAATTCCTTGCGGGTCAGAGACCGGGAATAATCGTGGTTAAACCCACACGAGTCTTTGGAAACTACGCCATTGCATTTAAGAAATCGTGATATACAGACAATGTAAGGTCAGTGGGACCGGTTTAACGAAAAAGTGCAACTTGGGAAAACTGGAAGAGATGAAAATTGCTTTTCCTTCTCTTTTTGCAACGAATGAAATCATTGATGAAATACTTTATGGCTGATTGTTTTTAAGTATTTATGAAAGCTTTGATAAAGCGAGACTTTATCGGAGTTGAATAAAAGTGTGGTGACATTGATTTACGAAACTATTAAATATGGAAGTAAACACATTGTTTGTGTACTAATAAATTGATTGGCCGGAAGGTTAAGTTAATATGTAATTCATCGGGACGATGAATCCTTTTAGGAGGAAGCATGTAACACCTGAGCTGTTGTTACTTTCTCTAAGCATTCAAGTGTTGATATGTGATTTCTAGTAAATGGATTGTGTACCTCGATTCGGAAATCATGCTTGATATGTATTAAATTTCTTGCAGATTGCGAGATCTTGGTAGTCAAAATATTAATAGACTCTTTTATTTATTTCATTTTGTGGTGAATATTAATCGATCACGGAATGAATTATACAGTATTCATCAATAATATCTAGACTTGGACCGAGAGGAATTGATCCAAGTAATGCTTTAATTTTGTGAAGTGATAAAATTAGATCACGAACCTTGAGCAGGTTGCGAGTATGGAAGCATTTAGAAAGCGGGTCAGGAGTATGACTCAGGCTGATCTCGAGAAATGAAACGGTTCCCGATATTTAGTATATCTGGAAGGTCTCGATTAAAGACCAGGTAATAATTCATTGACATACAATTCTGTAATAAGAACAGGAGTGGCTCTGTTCTAGAAAGTATGATACAGGTCTCTCCGGGTTTTCAGGAGAAGGACCAAATTGAATTACTAAGGGTTAGTAACCTAAAACAATAACCTAACCTAGGGGTTAGATTATTGTTAGTCTAACCTAGACCTAGGCTATGTGTTATGATCCTAAAATAAAAACTAAGTGTAAAATGGTTAGCATGGTCATTACCTAAAACTCTAACCTAAGATACTAACCTAGCTAACTAAGAGTTTTGGGAAGGGGCCTTTGAAGGGTGGCGAACCATGGGCGCTATTCTCTATGGCAATAAATGGGAAGGATAAGGATGAGGGACGAGGCATATGGCGGAGGCTTGGCGGCTAACCTTGGAGACTTGGCAATTACTAAGTTTGGAAATGAACTTGAGTTTTGGATGGTATGTCGCCAATTTCGGCGGTCGGTGGGAGTTGAGATTAAGCGGGAAAATTGGTTTAATGGCACTTAATGTCTAGGGAGTCGAGCCGGAGCTCGCGGAACAGCATGCAAACGAGAAGTTGGAAAGTTTGTTTGGTGTATCGCGATTTTCGGTCTTCTTCTCTCTCTTTCTCTGCTAGTTTACTGTTCATAGCACCAGTTCTCTTGAGTTGCATGGCGAGAATGAAATTCTCTGGCTCTTTTCTCTGCCATGGAGGATATATTGTAAATAGGACAGCGAAATTTTGTTGGTCGCTGTATTTGGGAAAAAGAAAAGGAAGTTTGAGCTCTTCTGTGAGTGCCTTCGGAAATTTGATCAACAAGCAGGCATCTTTAGGCCTAACCTTTAAATATCTTGCTTTGTTTTTCAAGTGCTTTCATTAAAACAACTCTGTTCAAATGTTACGTGAAGATTGGATGAATGTTACTATGAGATCTAGTTTGATTATTGTATGTTTGTATTTCTTACGGTTCGATTTTTCTTCAAATCCGTTTGTTGGGTGTTTGTGGAAATCGAATTTTAACTCTACTTGTTTGTACATTCTTCTGGATTATGCATGAGAGGTATTTATTAACAATATGCGAGTGTTCGGCTGTTTGGCGTGAGCCCTTGGAATATACCTATGAGTAGTATAGGACCCTTTGTATGTTTTGATTCGTAATATTTGTTTCTTGATATAGAAAGCTGTATTAATGATTTGAAGGAATCTTTTGTAAGAATGATTGGTATTATCGCTTCTTTGGGTGCTCGGTCATGGGATTGTTGACAACGACTAGTGATACTTTCGGGTTTCATTTTGTTTTCAATTTTTGGCTTGGAGCAGTGCTTGTAGTGTTACCATAGTCTTTTCGACCTAGCGGAAGTTGTTTTCCTGTTATAAGGTTAGCGGGATTATTTGTGCCTTGTGTATAATATAAATACACACATAATTTGTTGTATCGACTCGGTGGAGTCGATGGTGAATCGTATTGCTTTCTTTTCTTTGGAATGTAGATTTATCCATAGTTTTGTGATTGGATTCTTGTAAAAGCACGATAAGAAGAAAGCAGGGCTTTTGTCTCTTTGTTATTTGAAGTAGTTAAGCGATAAAGACTTCTGTATATGCATTTTCCTTTCTATGTGAAAATTTGTTTAGAAAGTTGAAGCGGCTTAGTTGCTTTTCCTTGCTAGAAATGGATATTCGATTTGCTTCGCTTGTTCTTTACGAATGTTATCCATGAATAGCATATATGGATTTATCAATCTATGTCATTGTGCGTTCTTTGTAGGGTTCGGTGGTTATGCGTGCAAACCTTTATCGATCCTTTGTGTGAATATATAGATTATGCTATTACGACTTGGGCGACTACGAGGAGTCGAATGAATGATTCATTTTATTCATGAGCTTTGAATAAAGTTAAGTGTTGGTATTTTAAGTGCGTGACTTAATGGAATAACATGTATTTCGATTTTGTTATTGCATTTGGAATTCCTTCGTGTTTTTGGGATTTGAAGTCTGATTCTTAGGTGGACATGTATGTCTTTGACTGAGCAAATTAGTGTAAAATGATTGGCGGAGAGTATTTTCTTTGTCGATTATTGATATGCTTTGTTGAGGATTATGCGTATGAATTCTTAAGCTTTTGCATGAATTGATACCTCCGTTTGAATCATTGGAAATTCCGGGAAGGTAACTTGTACTCTTGTCTCTTTTTGAGCTTGACCTTGGGTATCTTTGTTACTTTTGAGGTCCTTGTGTTTGGATGAGTGTTTCGTGTTTTGACCTTGTTAGGGTAAGTCGCGAATAACGCACACAAGACTTGCATCTTGCCAGTAAGGATCGTTTGGTTGAATTCCTTTCCTTCACTTGATCCGATTTTGGTGAGCAAGAATATGTATGCTATGTTTCCTTCCATTTTGATCATTCCGATCATTGTGCATGATTTGGAAGTACCGTGTGGGCAACATAGCATAGTCCTTTGGGAAACCTCAGATTGTTGATGCAATAGTTGTTGTTTTCAGCGATACGCTTGTAGCTCTTGTTCTCATTGGTGATAAGGCTTTCTTGTGCAAAGGAACTTGCATTGGGCTTATGGTTGTTACATGAAATGTTGATGTGTTAGTTCTTTGTACAAGAGATTTCTTTGAGTTTCTATTTTAAGTGATTTAGAGCAGTGATCTTGATTTCGGCTGTCTAACTTGTTCATTTATATCTTGGTTATTTGTTTTCATATGTGAAGAGCGATCGGTGATGAACTTATGTAAAAGGAAGTATGAATGGTTTGATTCTTTCTCTTCCTTTATTTAATATTATTGATAATGAACTATCAGTAGGAAATTGTTTGTAACATATTGGTGGAATCCCGAATTGTTATGTTATTTCCTTTTTGGAGAATGAAACAATCTGACCAATGTTGTGATTTTGGGTTTAATGATTGTTGTGTGCATTCGTTCCTTGTTTCTTAATATTTGATGAAATATTAGAAAATGATTAAGACTAATTGTAACAATGATAGAGTTACATAATTGTAATCATTCAGTATTACAAGGGCATAGTCTAATCATGTTTACTTATGTGAATATCTGATTTCATTTAAACAGGGTGTTTAATGAAAACAATTGATGGATTGCAATTGTTTTAAAAGTTAGTGCTTATCATGCTCAGTTCATTGAACTGACTCATGTTGACTATTTTTGCGAGATGGTTGCCGTAAGAGGTAAAATCTGATGCGAGATCTGGCGATCCGTCGAGATAGTTTATTTGATTTATTATGAATTCTGACTTGATTTTATGGATGTACTATATGAGAAAAGATGTTTCTTTTCCGTTAGCATTATATCAAGTATCTTTGTTGCATAAAATGTAATTGTACGAGTTTGAAAGGAATGAAAATAAGTGTTTGATACTTATGTGTTGTATTCTATTATGAATGATGAACTTCTTCGGTTTACGTAACGAAGAGGCATAGTTATCTTTGTATAATATGGATGCTTTTGTGATTGAAATGAAAGCTTGTAAGTAATTAGACTAAATTCTTATGAGTATTTAGTAGTTCTAATTTGATCTGGATAATGCAATATTGTAATTTAATTATTGTCTCTCTAGAGGATAGGTTAAAATTGAGCCTAAAGATAACGCTAAACAAGTTGGATTGAATTACTAATCCTAGTCCTAAGTATAACGGGACAATAGTAAATTGGATTCTAAATCATTTATATCTTTAAACTAAAAGTATGATATAAATTCGAGTTAAGAGAGAAGCGATAGGCAATCATGGAGTTCGGTGGCAATCTCAAGCATAGGTTATGAGATATTGTGCAGATACATTGCTTAGAATCGAGATGTATTCTAATGACTCCTTGATAGAAGCTAGACCTTAATACCTCTACCAAGTAATGGGATTAATGGAGGAGGGTCGTCTTAAGAAAATGAATCCGAGGGGATTGGAAATGGCTAACCTTAGGAAAAGTCTTATAAGTAATTTAATCTCTAGTGCGTAACGCTTGTTTTGGGTAGATCTTCTCGGGCGGATTTAAGGATGACGACATAAGGTCAGAAATGCGAGGCTGTACCTCAGAAGATTAGGATCTTCTCGAAGTTACAACAATGCGGGTGACTTATGGCGACACCCTTTGCATTGATCGCTAAGATTTACACTTGATTTATACGAGTTACCTTGGGACCGATTAAGAACGTGACCATGTTATAAGGCGCCTCGGAGATTTGGGGTATCATGACACCTTTGGTTGAATTGCAAGGTTGAACCGGTATGTCCTCATATCCCCTAATCCTCGTAGGCATCCATATAACATTATCACCTTGTTAATCGCCTCAAGTGATTAATTTGTGAAAGAAAAAGGTGACATGATCGGTATAAGACATTCTATATAACATATGAATGGGGTGAAGGGCGTATTCAGTTGGCGAGTATGCCGTTAAGGAATACGAGACATGAGCATATGTTTCAAATCTTTGGCCAAAGTATCGCATGTGCTGATTGCGTTGTCCTAATTCACCTAGTCTAAGGGATGAGATGCCGATGAATAATGTAACGATTATTGAGTTAGATTCCTTGGACGAGCATTACGAATCCCAGTTAGGGAAGAGAACCGCGAGTATTGTGTTAATTAAGAACACTAACTCTTTTTACTCATGAATAGATCGGTAGTTTGCAAGTCATGGAATGAATAGATCGGAGGTATTAGAGTCATTACAGTGCATATGGTTATGCATTATATAAATGGTTATTTGAATTGTGAGTTCTAAATTATGTATTTAGAACCGGTATGCAATTATAAAAAAAAAAAAAAATGAGGATTTGACTCCCTCTCTTTCCCTTTCCCTCCCCTCTCTACTCCCTCATCCTCTCCTCCCCCTCTTGTTGTTTTCCTCCCCATCGCCCTCTCCCTCTCCTGCTCCCTATCCCTCCTGCTCCTCTCTCTCTCCCTCTCCTTCGGCTCTCCCCCTCTCCATCTCCATCTCCCTCTCCTTCGCTCTCCCCTCGCACTCTCCTTTCCCTCTCTCATTCCCTCCCTCACGCCCTCCCCATACCACGTCCCTTCCCCCATCCACTCATGTTCCCACTCCCTCACCCTCTCCCTCTGCCTCTCCCACTTGTGCTAGCACTCTACTTTTGTCCCTCTCCCTCTCCTCTCTTTGCTCTCCCTCCCCCTCTCCCCCTCCTCTCCCACTCGCTCCATCACCCTCACCCTCTCCTCTCCCTCTCCTATCCCTCCCCTCACCCTCTCCCTCTCCATTTACCTCTCCCTCCCTCTCCCTCTCCCTTCCCCTCCCTCTCCCTCTCTGTCTCACTCTCAATCTCCCTCTACCTCTGCTGTCTCTTTTAGTCTCCCTCCCCATCCCCCTCTCCCTCTCTTCATCCCTCCCTCTCTCTCTCTCTCCCCCTTCTCTCTCTCTCTCTCCCCCTCCCTCTATCACTATCCCTCCCCTCGCCCCCTCCCCTCACCTTCTCCCTCTTCCCTAGCCCTCTCATCCTCCTCTCCCTCTCCTCCCCCTCCCCCTCTCCATAACCCTCTCCCTCTCTCTGCCTCTCCCTCTCACTCCCTGCCTCGCCCCTCTCGATTCCCCCTCATCGTCCCCCTCTCCATCTCCTGCTAACTTTTCCCCTACCCCTCTCCCCTACCTCTTTTCCTCTCCCTCTCCACCTCCATCTCCCTCCCTCTCCCTCTCCTCTCCCTCTCCCTCTCCCTCCTTCTTCCCCTCACCTCTCTGCTCCATGTCCTCCTCCCTCTGCCTCTCCTGCTCCCCCTCCCTCTGCTTCTCCTTCTCCTCTCTTGCTCCCTCCCCTCCCCATCCCATTCAAGCTCCCTCTCCTCTTAGGTCACCCTCTCCACTCGCCATCTCTCTCTCCTTCCCTCCCCCTCTCCCTCTCCCTCTCCAACTCTCCATCACCCTCTCCTTCACTCTCCCCCCTCCGCCTCTCCTTTAGCTCTCTAGCTCCCTCCCTTTCACCCTTGCCCTCGCCCTCCTCATCCCCCTCCCCTCTCCCATCCGCTCGCACTCCCATCCTACCCCTTCCGCTCCCATTCCTACTCCATCTACCTCTCCCACTCATGCTCGTGATCTCCCTCCCCTCTCACTCTCCCTCTCCCTCTCCTGTCTCCTACTCTGTCTAACTCTCCCTCCCCCTCACTCCTCCCTCTCCCTCTCTCCTACCCTGTCTAACTCTCCCTCCCCCTCACTCCTCCCTCTCCTATCCTACCCCCTCCCACTCACCCTCTCCTCTGCCTCTCCCACTACCTTTCCCACTCCCCACTCCGTCCCCTCTCTCCCTCCTCTCCGCTCCCCCTCCGTCCCTCTCCCTCCATCTCCCCCTATCCCTCCCAGCTCCCTCTCAGACTCCATCCCCCTCCACCACACCTCCCCCTCCCTCTCCCTCTCCCTCTGCCTCCTCTCCCCCTCCCCTCCCCCTCACTCTCTCTCACCCTCTCCCTCTTGCACTCTCTTTCTCTCTTTACCTCTCCTCGCCCTCATTCTCACCTCTACTGCACTCCCCTCCCTCTCTCATTTCCTCATCCTATACCCCCTCTCATTCTTCCTCTCCCTCTCACCCTCTCCCTCCATATCCCTCGCCCTCCTCCCTCACCCTCTCCCTCTCCCTCTCTCTCTCTCACCCTCCCTCTCTCTCTCTCCATCTCCATCTCCCTCACTATCCTTCTCTCTCACCATATCCATCTCCTCTCCTTCTCCCTCCCATCCCCTCTCCCTTTCCCTCACCCCCACCTCCCTCTGCCACCCCCCTCTCACTCTAGCACTCCCTCTCCCTCTCTCCTCGCCCCCTCCGCTCCCTCCACCCACTCCTCCCCCTCACCCCCTCCATCTCCCACCCACTCCTCCCCTCACCCCTCCCTCTCCTCTCCCTCCCCCTCGCTCCCCCCCATCCTATCCCCTCTCCCTCTCCCTTTCCCCATCCATCTCCCCATCTCCCCACCCCCTCCCTCATTCCTATCCCTCTCCCTCCCTCTCCCTCTCCCCTATCCATCTCCATCTCCCTATCTCTCCATCTCCCTCTACTTCATCTCCTCTCCTGCTTTCCCTCTATCGTTTCCCTCCCTCTCTCCCTCCCATCCCCCTCCTTTCCTCATCCACTCCCACTCCCACCCCCTTCTACTCTGATCCATCCCTCACCATCTCCCTCTCCCTCTCCCTCTCCCACTCGGTGCTCGCTCTCACTCTAACTCTCCCTCTCCCTCTCCCTCTCTCTCTCTCTCTTGCTCTCCCTCTCCCTCTCCCTCTCTCACTCTCCCTCCCCCTCGACCACTGGCCCCTCTCCATCCCCCCTCCATCCCACTCTCCTGCTCCCTCCCCTCACCCCATCCATCTCCCTCTCTGCCCCCTCCCTTCCCCCTCTCCCTCTCCCCACTACCTCTCCTAATCCCCCTCTCCCTTCCCCATCTCCTCTCCCTCTCCCTCAGTCTCCCTCTCCCTCCGCTCCCTCTCCCTTCACCACCCCATCCCCCTCCCTCTCCCTCTCCCTCTCCTACTCCCTCACCCTCCCTCCCACTCTCAGCTTTCCCTCTCCCCCTCCCTTCCCATCCCTTTCCCTCTCCCTCTCCCTCTCCCTCTCTCCCTCTCTCTCTCTTTCCATCTCGCTCGCCCTCACCCTCGCCCTCCCGGTCCCCTCGCCCTCTTGCTCTCTCATCCTCTACCCCCTCTCCCTCTCCCTCTTCCTCCCTCTCCTACTCCACTATCCCTCCAGCTCCTCTCCCTCTATCTCTCCCCCTCTCCTTCGCTCTCCCAGTCTCCTTCCCTCTCCTCCCTCTCCTTTCCCTCTCTTGTTACCTCCCTCTCATCCTCCATGTCCCCCTCCCCTCTCCCATCTGCTCACTCTCTCTCTCTCTTGCTATCCCTCTCCCTCTCTCTCTCCCTCCCCCTCCCTCCCCCTAACCACCTCCTCTCCTTCTCCTGCCCCTCCCCTCTCCCACTCCCCCTCTCCTTTTGTCTCCCTCTACCTCCCTCTCCCCCTCCCTGCTCCCTCCTCCCTCTCCCTCCTCCCTCCCCTCCCCCCTCCCTCTCCCTCCTCTACCACCTCCCCCTCTCCCTCTCCCCCCGTCCCTCTCAACCTCGACCACACCCTACCCATCCCTCTCAATTCCTCTCTTGCTCCCTCACCCTCCCTCCCTCTCCCTCTCCCCTCCCTCTTCACATCCCTCCCACTCCCTCTCCATCTCCTATCACCCTCTCTCTCTCTCTTTCCTCTCCCTTACCCTCGCCCTCTCCGCTCCTCATCTTCTACCCCCTCTCCCTCTTGGCCCTCCCCTCACCCTCCATCACCCTCTCACTCTTGCTCCTATCCCTCCAGGTCCCTCTCCCTCTCTCTCTCTCTCTCCCTCTCCTTCGCTCTCCCTGTCCATCTCCATCTCCCTCTCCTTCTCTCTCCCTCCCTCTCACCCTCCTTGTCCCCCACCCCTCCCCCAATCTGCTCCCATCCGGCTCAACTCCACCCCCTTCCACTCCCATTCCCACTCCCTCACCCCTATCCTATGCCTCTCCCTCTCAATATTCCAGGTCCATCTCTGCCTCCTCAGTCCCCTCGGCCCCATCCCTCCCTCTCCCTCTCTCACCCCCTCCCTCTCCCTCTCCCTCTCCCTTTCCCTCTCTATCTCCATCCCACTCCCTCTCTTCCCCTCCGCTCCTTTCCACTCCCTCCCCTTTCCTCTCCTCTCCCTCTCCCTCTCCTCTCTCCATCCCTCCCTCTCTCTCTCTCTCTCCCCCTCGCCTTTCCCTCTGCCTCCATCTCCCTCTCCCTCTCTCCTTTCTCTCTCCTCTCTCCTCTGCTCTAACTCTCCTCTCACTTTCCTATCATTCTACCTCCCTCTCCCCCTCTCCTAACCCTCCCACTCCCCCTCGCACTCTCCCTCTCCCTCTCCTTCATCCTTGTCCCCATCTCCTCTCCATCTCCCTCTCCCACTCCCCTCTCCATCTCCCCTCCTGCTCACTCTCCCTCTCCTTCACCCCTATCTCTCTCTCTCTCCTTCCTCCCTCTCCCTTTCCCTTACCCTCTCCCTCCCAGGTCATCCTCTCCCCCTCTCCCTCCCCATTGGCATCCCTCTCCCTCTCCCTCTCTCTCTCCCTCTCCCTCCCACTCCCTCACTCTCCTCACTCCCTCTCCCTATCCCTAACCATCCTTCTCTCCCCACTGCCCTCTTCTCCTCCTCTCCCTCCATTCCGCTCCTTTCCCTCTCCCCCTCCCCCTCTCCCCACACCTCTCCTCCCTCTCTCTCTCTCCCTCTCGCCATCTCCTTCCCCCTCTCCTTCTCCATCTCTCTCTCCCCCTCACCCTCACTGATTTATCCCTCTCCCTCTCCTGCCCTCTCCCTCTCCCTCCCGCTTTTGCCTCTCACTCTCACTTTTCCTCTCCTCTCCCTCTCCCACTACCTCACCCTCTTTCCCTCTCCCTCTCTGTCCCATTCCCCCTCCCACTAAGCCTTCTCCTCCCCTCCCCTCCACCTCCCCATCCCTTCACCTCTCATGCCCTCTCTCTCTCTCTCTCTCCACTCTCCTTCATCTCCCCCCTCTCCATCTCCTCTCCTTCACTCTCCCCCTCTCCCTCTTGCTTATTTCCTATGTCACTCCTATCCATCGCCTATCACTCTCCCTCTGCCTCTCTCTATCTCTCCCTCACCTCCCCCTACACCTCCACCCCCTTCGGCTCTAAACTCCTGCCCCTCTCCTCTCCTCTCCCTCTCCTCTCTCTCTCTCTCTCTCCCCATTGATCCCCCTCTCCTATTCTTCCCCATCATTCTATCCCCCTCCACCTCTTCCACTCACTCTCCCTCTGCTCTCAAACTCTGTCTCCCTCTCATGCTCCTATCCATCTCCATCTTTCTCTCTATCTCCCCCTCCCCTCTCCCCCAGAACCTAAACTCACTCCCTCTCTCTCCCCCTCCCACTCTCCCTCTCCCTCTCCTCCCTCTCTCCCTCCACCTCCCCATCACCCTCCTCTGCCTCTCCCTCTCCCTCTCCTCCCTCTCCCCCTCTCCTCTCCCTCTCCCACTCTCGCCCTCTCTCCTCTCTCCACTCATCCCCATCCCCCTTAGGTCCCACTCACCTCTCCCTCTCCTCTTTGGCTCCCCTTCCCCTTTCCCCTTTCCCCCCTCACCTCTCCATCTCCATCTCCCTCCCCTCTCTCTCCCTCTCCATCTCAATCTCCCTCTCTCTCTCTCATCTCCTATCCTTTTCTCTACCTCTCTCTTTCCCTCCCTCACTCCCTCTCCCTCATTATCACTCTCCCTCTCCCTCATATATCTCTCCCTCATCCCCCTCCACCTCCTGCCCCTTCTACTTCTGCTCCCTCTCCCTCTCTTTCTCTCATTGGCTCCAACTCTCACCCTTGCTCTCTCTCCTCTCCCTCTCCTATCCTGTAAGCCCTCTCACCCTCACTCTCCCTCTCTCCCTCAACCTTCCCTCTCCATCACCCTCTCCTCCCTCCTTGCCCCTCTCCCCATCCCTAATCTGTGACTTCCATCCTTTTCCCTCCCTATCCCTTTCCACTTAACTCTCCCCCTCCCCTCTCGTCATCCCCCTCTCCCCTCCCTCTTTCCCTCTGCCTCTCCCTCCCTCTCCGTCTAACTTTCCCTCTCCCTCTCCATTTTCTCCTTCCTCTCCCTCTCACTCTCCCTCCTCTCAGCCTCCCCTCCCATCCCTCTCCCTCACTCTGAATCACCCTATCCCCATCACCCTCTCCTGCTCCATGTCCCTCTCCTATACCTCTCTGCTCCACTCCCTCTCCCTCCACTTTCCATCCTTTACTTCTCCTTTCCCTCTCTGCTCCCTCCTATCCATCTCACTCCATCTCCCTCTCCTCTCCCTCTCCCTCACCCTCTCACTCCCTCTCCCAGCCCTCCCCTCTCCCTCTCCCTCTCCCCCTCTCTATCTCCATCTCCCTCTCCTCTGCTCTCCCCTACCCCTCTCCCTTTCCCTCTCTCGCTCCCTCCTTCTGCGCCCTCGCCTCACCTCACCCTCCCGTTCCCTCCACTACCCCATCCCTCTCTGCTCCCACCCTTCCACTCCATTCTACTCCCTCTACCTCTCCTTTGTCTTTCACGCTCATGCTCTCCATCTCCCTCTCCCTCTCTCTCCCTCTCTAGCTCTCCTACCCCACACCCCTGCCCCTTGCCCCTCTCCCTCTCCCACTCCTCGTCTCTGAGTCCCCCTCTCCCTCTCCCCCTCCCTCAGCCTCTCCTCTCCCTCCCCCAACCATGCCTTCCCCCTCCATCTACCTCCCCCTCCCAAGCCTCCCCTCCCTCTCCCTCTCCCTCCTGCTCTCTCTCTTCCTCTCCATCTCTCTCTCTCCTCTAGCCCTCTCTCTCTCTTTCCTATCCCTCTCCCTCACCCTCCCTCCCACTCCCCCTTGCCCTCTCTTGCTCCTCATCCTCTGCCCCCTCCCTCTCTTGCTCCTATCCCTCCACTCCAGCTCCAACTCCCTCTCCCTCTCCTTTGCCTCTCCCTCACCCTCTCCCTCTCCCTCTCACCCTCTCCCTCCCTCTCACTTGCCCTCACCCTCCCTCACCCTCACCCTCTCCCTCTCTCTCTCTCCATCTCCCTCTCCTTTGATCTCCCCCTCCCCTCTCCCTTTCCCTCGCCCTCACCCTCCTGCTCTCGACCCCACCCCCTCATCTCTCACTCCCTCCCTCTCCCTCTCTCCCTCACCCCTCCGGCTCACCTCTCCTCCTGTATCCTCCAGCTCCTCCCCTCACCCCCTCCCTCTCCCTCTCCAGCTCCCCATTTGCCCTCAGGCTCCTCCTTGTCCCCTCGCCCTCTCCTCCAGCTACCTCTCCCCTCCCAATCTCCCATCCCCATCCCTCTCCCCCTCCCTCTCCCCATTGCCCTCCCTCTTTCCATCTCCCTCTCCCTCTCCTTCCCTCCCTCTCCCTCTCTGTCTCCCTCTCCCTCCATCCTCCCACCACCGTTCCTCTCCTTCCATCTGTCTCCATGTCCTCTGTATCTCCTCTCACTCTCCCTCCTGTCCCTCACCCACTTCAGCTCTCTCAAAATCCCCCTCCACTCCCTCTCTGGCCGGCTCCCCTCTCTCTCCCTCTCATCCTCTCTCCCTCTCCCTCTCCCTCTCCCTCTCAGGCTCCTATCTATATCCCTCTCCTTTTCCTCTCCCTCTACTCCTATCCCTCGTCCTCTCCCCCTCTACCTCTCCCTCTCCCTCTCCTCCTCCCCCTTCTCCCTTTAGTCTAATTCGAATCCAGATCCTCTCCCTCACCCTCTCCCTCTCACCATCTCTCCCTCCCTCCCTCTCCCTCACCCTCCCCCCTCACCCTCTGCCCTCTCCCTCTCCCCCTCTCCATCTCCATCTCCTTCGCTCTCTCCCTCCCCCTCTCCTTTCCCTCTCTCATTCCCTCCCTCCCACATTCCCCATCCTTCCCCTCCCCATCTACTCTTGCTCCCACCCCCTTCTACTTCCATTCATGCTCCCTCACCTCTCCCTCTCCCTCTCCCTCTCCCTCTCCCTCCCCCTCTCCCTACCCCTCGCCATCCCATCCTGTGCCCCTCTCCCACACCTCCCTCCACCTCCCCCTCCCTCTCCTCTCTACCCCTCTCTCTCCCCTCTCCCTATCCTACTACCTCTCCCAATCCCCTCTCCCCCTCCTCTCCCTCTCCCTCTCCTCCCTCTCCCTCTCCCTCCTTTCCCTCTCACTCTCTGTCTCCCTCTTCCTCCCTCTCCCTCTCCCCCCTCTCCCTCGCCATCACCCTCCAGGCTCTACCTCACCTTCTCCCACTCCCTCATCCTCTGCCCCCTCTCCCTCTCCTTCCTCTCCCTCTCGTCCTCACCCTCTCCCTCTCTGTAAGCTTCCTATCCTGCCACTTCATCTCCCTCTCTCTCTCTCCCTCTCCT